>LR738715.1:124495179-124547143 GCA_902687465.1 Secale cereale | reverse complement strand
CTACAACTTTTCCGGAATACAAATACTATGGTTATGTTCTCTCACTCCATGAAATCAAAGTAATTAAGATCCGTTAGATGCACGTAGTGTATTGATTGTTTGACTATTATCCGTATAGAGTTCGTGATTAATTGTTTGTTATGTACAAATGATTTTTGCTAATAATCCGACTAGGGTTAGCTTGCGTGCTAATAATTTGTGGCTAGATCTTGAGAATTGATTTTGAATTCCTACATATATGTTTGTGCCTTTTTTCTTCCAGATCTTAAGAATTGATTTTGAATGTCCTACATGTATGTTATGCCATTTTTTTCTTTCAGATTGGTCTGTACACAGATGAGGCTCCGGCCAGTGCCGCCGCCGGAGGTAGATCTTGGTCCCGGCTGCGTAGCCAGAAGCGGCCATGCCCCCTGGACCTGAGGAACCAGTAGAATCTCCGGTGGACCGCATCAGTGATCTCTCAGATAGCATCCTTAGGGAGATTATCTCCCT
Organism: Secale cereale; assembly: GCA_902687465.1. Lineage (NCBI taxonomy): Eukaryota > Viridiplantae > Streptophyta > Magnoliopsida > Poales > Poaceae > Secale > Secale cereale. Next base: position 124,546,651 of record LR738715.1, on the reverse strand, counting down.
TCTCCCCAAAAAGGATGGCTGCCGCACACAAGTCCTCGCATCTCGGTGGTGCACTCTGTGGCTCGTCGCGCCTCTTAATCTCGACTGTCGTCAGCTATCTGTCGATGATGATTCTAAACTCCCCGGAGTCATCATCTCCTTCCACCACGGCTCCGTTAAACGCATCTGCATCCCAGCATGCTACCAGCTGGACATACCCTGCATGGTGGCCACCTGGCTGACATCCCAGTAAATTTGATAAACTCCAGTAGCTTGAGTTCTACCATGACTACAACGATAGGTTACCACCAAGAGCTGCATCTGTGCCCTCACCACCGATGCATATCTCATGGTTTCCTCCTCTCTCCACACCGCCACCTTGATCGGGTGCCATCTAGCTGACAATCTGGTACAAATGCATCGACTCCCACTTCTGAAAAAACTCGCGCTTGTGTTGGTTGATCAGTCGGTGGCCTCACTTCACAGCATCATCCACTCCAGCTGCCCTGCACTGGAGCATTTGGTGCTTGTTTTTGGACTAGAAATTCATATCCCTTGTCCCAAAATAAAGTCGCCGCACCTTGTAAGCATTGGAATTCGTTTTGAAGGATAACGGCTCATCATCGAAGATGCCCCTTCACTTCAAAGGTTGCTCCTTGATTGTTGTTATAAACCTTCATAAATAGCTGTGGTCTCAGCGCCTAAACTGGAGACCTTGGGTATATTTCCTGATCCATTTGAAGGTGTCAAGTTGGTGGTTGGCTCCACACTTGTTCAGGCACTATATGTTATCCGTTGTACACTTTAGTAATCTACATTTGTCATTTGTGCACATAAGTTAAATATCATCTTGGAGTACACTTCCGGAGCTAATATTATGTTCTATGTTGAATGAAGAGCTTGTCCATAGATGGTGTATCAGGGGTGCTGGATTCTATCAAAACCTTATATATTTATATAGGGTGTCTTGATCTGAACACCACTATTGGCATGCTGCGTTGCTTTCCATGTGTGGAGAATTTGTATATAAAGATGATGATTTCACACACATTGAAAGCCCATACTTGATGTACTATAATTAACCGTTCAGTTGTCGCTCCTTTGACATATTCTATTTTAGAAATTACCTATTTTCAATCTTCATGTCTATTTAGGTACAAGGACTTCGAGAAAAAGGTCTAACCAATCGATGGTAGAGGAAGCACAAGGATTTTCTCACATCTCATGATATTCATTTGAAGACAATAACGGTGGAAGGATATGCATCCAACCAGCTAAACACTGGCTTTGTAACATTCTTCATGAGGAATGTGAGGGTACTATTGTCCGTAAGGATTATGTTTTTCAACACGAAATTTCTCACAGAACTGTATGTTGAATAGCATAAAAAGAAGTTTCAGGTGGAACTAAGGTCTTCTGATCGTGCTCGACTTATATTTACAACAACGTGTCATCATCATGGACCAATAGAACTTTTGTAGCAGGATCTTGATTTTATGGATTGGACCGATCCATTTGATTGTGACTGCCAAAAACTTTGGTTGAGTTAGATGTTATTGCCCTGTTCAATCCGGGTTATGTGTAAACCCGATGAACAATTAATCCTCGTGCGTTTGTACCTTTTGTAAGCTGGAGTTAGACATTGTTACCCTTTTCAACTAGGGTTTGACCCATATTTTCTTTCATACCGGGCTTTGATCTTTGTTCATTATAGAACCCCCAAGTTCTTAGTGCCTGTCCGCACCCACCAAACTTATTTTCAGCTAGCACACCAAATGGGATGTAATTCTTAATAGTATAAGCTACATGGTAGTGGCAGATTTGGATTCTGACATTTGGGACCCGCGAGGAAAAACCCTATCCAGGGTGGTGCCGACTCGACAGTAAACGTTCAGAAACCTGGTTTTAAAATTACTATAAATCCAAAAATCGCCTCAAAATCATCAACCATCACATGGTGTTATGACATGGCACCAACATGATGTGGTAAAAAATAGTCCAATTTGGACAAGTTTTGGTATAGACTTCTTACAAACCGGAGCTTCTCTCAAGAAGCCTCATGATTCTGAGAGGGAACTTGTCACCTATATGTGTGTGAAACGACATACGCTATTTCTTCCCGCCTTGATTTGTTTTCATAGGCAACATGCAACTATAGGAGTGGTGTCATATAAAATATGAAATTATTCTGCGTTCATTTTGCTTTTTTATGCATTGTTTGAGTTTTCTAGGCATTTTTCAACATACTTTGGTGTGTGCAAAGGTCATGTGTCTACTAGCCACCTGTGTAATTGGATGTTCAATTGGGTTATGGAATCAAGTCCTTATAAGTACATATATTGTTGTTCTATATGCAATGCCAACACACACGGACCATACTAGGAAACCCGTCGGTGATGAATTCATCAATCGCTGACAATTGTATACCATCAAACGTTTGCCCACAACACACATGACTTATTAGCAGAAATTTTCTATGTTATTATGGGTCGTCGCGCACATTTCTGATTAGGAACCTGTTTGCCGTATATCGCACACACCTTGATCTGGCTGACCGTTTCTATTGTGTTGCCTAATCACAAACAGTTCACCCGAGTAAACTGTATGCCGTATATCGCACACCCCTTCACCTGGTTGCCCGTTTATGTTGTTCCGCTTCATCACAAACAGTTAATCCGACTGATTTGTATGTCATATATCGCACACGCCTGCATCTGGCTATCCATTTCCGTTCTTCTGCCTCATCGCAAACAGTTCATTAAACTCAACCGTATGCCCCGCATCACACACGCAACTAATATGAACCGTGTTTGATGGCTCCACCATCGCAACCGCTTTGCATATCTTTTGATGGGTTTTTTACGTCACCGTTTGCGATTAATGCATTGCACATAGTTTTGTCAAAGGCTCTCTGGTCGTAGTGTCACGTTAGCAGCATCCTGTAGTAGTGTCTATTCATGTAGAAATAGACCCCATCTTTTTATCCTCAATAGCAACATTACATGTGTGCCTTACTTTCCCTTAATTCACTAGGAAAGGACACCGCAAGATTGAACCCATTACAAAGCACCTCTTCCCGTTGCAAGATGACTAAATCAAGTTGGCCAAACAAAACCCAAATATCGAAGAAGATATACGAGGCTATAATAATCAAGATTGGATATTAAATCAAGGCAAATCTGATCATAAACTCAAAATTCATGGGATCCCAAAAAGCACACCGCACAAAGTCATTACATCAAATAGATCTCCAAGAGACCATTGTATTGAGAAACAAAGAGAAAAGAAGTCATCTAGCTACTGCCTACGAACCCGTAGGTTTGAGTGAACTACTCACGCATCATCGGAGAGGCACCAATGAGGATGATGAACCCCTCTGTGATCGTGTTCCCCTCCAGCAAAGTGCCAGAAAAGGGCTATAGATTGGATCTCGTGGCTCTCGAACTTGCGGCAGCTGGAATAAAATTTTGTTGACTCCCCTAGGGTTTTTGGAGTATGGGGGCATTTATAGAGCGAAGAGGCGGTGCGGGAGGCCACCAAGGTGGGAACAACCCACCTGGGTGCATCTGGGGGGCCAGGAGCGCCCTGGTGGGTTGTGCCCCCTTGGGGCACCCCACAGGTGCTTCTGTGGCCCACTGGATGTCGTGTGGTCCAAAAAAAATCCACAAAAAGTTTCGCTATATTTGAACTCCATTTGGTATTGATTTTTTGCGATGTAAAAAACAAGCAAAAAACAGCAACTGGCACTGGGCACTATGTCAATAGGTTAGTCCCAAAAATGATATAAAATGATTGTAAAACATCCAAGAATGATAATATAACAAGATGGAACAATCAAAAATTATCGATACGTTGGAGACGTATCAGGGGGCGCCCCCTGGGCTTGTGCCCCCCTCAAGAGTCCCCTGACCCTACTCTTTGACATATAAATTCAGAGATATTCCAGAAACCCTAGATGCGTCCATGAAAATACTTTTCCACCGCTGCATGTCTCTGTTCTCGTGAGATCCCATCTTGGGGCCTTTTCCAGTACTCCGCCGGAGGGGGATTCGATCACAGAGGGCATCTACATCAACCTTGTCGCCTCTCCGATGATGTGTGAGTAGTTTACCGCAGACCTACGGGTCCATAGCTAGTAGCTAGATGGCTTCTTCTCTCTCTCTCTCTCTCTCTTTGATCTTCAATACAATGTTCTCCTCGATGTTCTTGGAGATCTATTCGATGTAATCTTCTTTTGCGGTGTGTTTGTCGAGATTCGAGGAATTCTGGATTTATGATCAAATTGTCTATGAATATTATTTGAGTCTTCTCTGAACTCTTTTATGCATGATTAAGATAGCTTTGTATTTCTCTTCGATATATCGATTTGGTTTGGCCAACTAGATCGGTTTTTCTTGCAATGGGAGAAGTGCTTTGTGATGGGTTCGATCTTGCACTATCCTCACCTAGTGACATGGTAGGGGTAGCGAGGCACATATTGTATTGTTGCCACTAAGGTTAAAAAGATGGGGTTTATATCATGGGATAATTGGTTATACACCCTTAGTTGTGTCCCCCTCGTCAGGATTGCCCCTAGTTTTTTGAAAACACGTGTCTTTCCCAACCCACTTTGCCATCCTGTGCTTTTGCCCTTTGACTTTTTGACTATTACTTTGAAAACTTCATAACTAATTCATACTAAATCATAAAAATGCAAATAAGATACCAAAATGTTCAGAAAAACATCACTTGTATGTCAATGTCACTTGCATTCATGACAAAAGTGTTGGTAAGTGCCCATCCAAGTTTTAGCCCTTATGATACCACCATGAATAATAAAATGTAAAAAAATTCAAAAAAATCAAAAAAATGTTGGTAGCAAACAATGACAAATGTTCTAAGTGCTTGCCAAGTTTCAACAAGAAATGTAATTCGTGGAAGTTGTGGCAAAACAAACAATCAACACTTGAAAATAGATTATTTTTTTTGCCATGACTTCCTCGAAGGTCATTCCCTGATGAAACTTGGCAAGCACTTAAAACATTTGTCATTCTTTGTCACCAACTTTTTAGTTGTATTTTTTGTATTTTTTTAGATTTTATTATTCATGATGGTATCATAAGAGCTAAAACTCGAATGGGCCCTTACCAACTCTTTTGTCACGAATGCAAGTGACATTGACATACATATGATGTTTTTTCGAACATTTGGTATATTATTTGCATTTTTTTTATTTACTATGAATTAGTTATGAAGTTTTCAAAGTGTCGGTCAAACGGTCAAAGGGCAAAAGCACAAGACGCCAAAGTGGGTTGGGCAAGACCACGTGTTTTCAGAAACTAGGGGTATTCCTAACGAGGAGGACACAACTAAGGGTATAAAATCAATTATCCCTTATATCCTATTGCATGAGTTTATCCCTCTACATCATGTCATCTTGCTTAAGGTGTTACTCTGTTTTGAACTTAATACTCAAGGTGCATGCTGGATAGCGGTCAATGAGTGGAGTAATAGTAGTAGATGCGGGCAGGAGTCGGTCTACTTGTCACGAACGTTATTCCTATATTCATGATCAATGCCTTAGATATCGTCAAAACTTTGTGCTTTTCTATCAATTGCTCAACAGTAATTTGTTTACCCACCGTATACTTTCTTTGAGAGAGAAGCCTCTAGTGAAACGTATGGCCCCCTGGTCTATTTTCCATCATATATTTTCAGATATATAAAACAAAAATCCAAAAATACCTTGCTGAAATTATTTTGTGTTTACTTTATTTTGCTTTTTTACTTTTGTTTTAAGTCTATCTCTATCAGATCTCACTCTTGTTCATGATCGTGAAGGGATTGACAACCCCTTTTCCGCGTTGTGTGCAAGTGGTTGTTAGTTTGTGCAGGTGCATAGATTCGAGACTTGCTTGTGCCTCCTACTGGATTGATACTTGGTTCTCAACTGAGGGAAATACTTATCTCTACTTTGCTGCATCACCCTTTCCTCTTCAAGGGAAAAATCAACGCAAGCTCAAGAAGTAGCATGTACCTACATGAATAACCTTGATCTCCACATGCTTGATCTAATCCCGGATGAAGTGATGGTGAATCTCAATATGCTTCATCTTGCTATGTTGCTCCGGATTGTAAGAGATCTTGATTGCACTATCATTGTCACAAAAGAGAGGCACTTTGTCACAAATGACATCGTAATCCTTTAAAGTTTGCCTCATCCATACTAGTTGAGCGGAACAATTAGCAGCAGCGACATACTCGGCTTCGGTGGTGGAGAGAGACACACAATTTTGTTTTTTTTGAAGACCAACTTACCAAAGACCGACCAAGGAATTGGCACCCTCCAGAAGTTGATTTCCTATCCACATGGTCTCCCGCCAAATCCGAGTCTGAGTACCCAATGAGATCAAAGCTTGAACCTTTGGGGTACCATAAGCCAAAGTTTGGGGTATGATCCAAATATCAAAAGATTTGCTTGACCGCCACATAGTGACTTTTCCTTAGGCGCTGCTTGAAACCGTGCACACATTCCCACACTCAACATGATATCCGGCCTAGATGCACAAAGGTAAAGCAAGGATCTAATGATATAGCGATATACATTTGATCTGTCGCTTTACCATTGGGATCATTGTCAAGTTGGCATTTGGTAGGCATTGGAGTAGAGGCCGGCTTGACATCACTAAGCTTAAATTTCTTAAGCATGTCTTGGGTATATTTGGCTTGATTGATGAAGGTTCCTTGTCTTCTTCACTTGATTTTAATCTGATAAAGAACTTCGATTCTCCCATCATAGACATCTCAAAATGCTCGGTCATAAGTGCGGCAAACTCATCATTGAAAGCTTTGTTAGGAGAACTAAAAATAGTATCATCAACATATAGTTGGCATAGGAACAAATCCCCTTTAACCTTCTTAGTGAAAAGAGTGGGATCAATTTTCCCAATTTCAAACCCACGATCTTGCAACAACTCCGTATGGTGCTCATACCATGCACATGGGGCTTGTTTAATGCCATAGAGAGCCTTATCAAGTTTGTATACATGATTGGGGAACTTGGGATCCTCGAATCCCAGGGGTTGTTTGGAATATACCAACTCATTAAGAGGACCATTAAGAAATGCACTCTTCACATCCATTTGTTGCAACAAAAAGTTATGATGAGATGCATATGCAAGAACATGCGAATAGATTCAAGGCGAGCAATGGGAGCAAAGGTTTCACCGTAGTCGATACCCTCAACTTGGGAGTAGCCTTGTGCCACCAATCTTACCTTGTTTCGAATGACAACACCATTTGCATCTTGCTTGTTCTTGAAGATCCATTTGATTCCAATGAGATTATGATTCTCCATTGGCCTTGGCACCAATGACCACACTTTGTTGCGCTCGAAGTTGTTGAGTTCATCATTCATGGCTTCAAGCCAATCCGAGTCCTCGAGCGCTTCATGTACATTTTGGGTTCAACATAAGAAACAAATGCGTGATGCTCACCAAAGTTTGTCAATTGTCTAGGAGTAGTTACCCATTTCCTTAAGCTTCCAAGCACATTCTCCAGTGCATGTTCTTGACGGTTGAGAGTGGAGGATATCTTGGCGGCTCGACCATCCAAAAGTTCCTCCATAGACATATGATTGTCAACATGAGGGTCATCATCTTGATCGCCTTGAGCATTGTCTTGAGATTGCTCTTGATCCTGAACTAGTTCTTGTTATTGAGGTTGCTCAGAGGTGTGAACTTGATATTGGGAATCACTTCGTGAACCAACATCACCATTAGGTTGATCTTGCCCTTGATCTTGTTCACGAGGTTGAGGGCCTTCACTTTATTCTTTAGAAGCATGTGGGTCTAGCGTTGGTGATGGCTCCACTTGAGTGGAGCATTGTCCTTCTCCTTTGGCCACAAGGGGTTCCTCAATGGGGATTATTTGACCAATCCCCATTCTTCTTATGGCTTGAGGAGTAATTTCATCACCTACATCACAAAGACCACTTTGCTCCACTTGGGAGCCATTATTTTCATCAAACTCCATGTTACATGTCTCCTCAATGAGTCCAATGGACTTGTTGAGGACACAGTAAGGATGAGAGTTTGTAGAATAACCAACAAATATGCCCTCTTGAGCTCTAGGTTCAAACTTACACAAACGAGCACCTTTCTTGAGAATGAAATACTTACACCCGAACACCCGAAAGTACTTGAGGTTGGGCTTGTTACCAGCGAGTATCTCATATGGAGTCTTGTTCAAGCCTTTGCGGAGATACAGCCGATTTGATGCATGACATGCGGTGTTGATGGCTTCGGCCCAAAAGTTGTACGAAGATTTGAATTCCGCCATCATGGTCCTTGATGCATCCATCAACGTCCAGTTTTTCCTCTCCGCCACACCATTTTGTTGAGGGGTATAACGTGCTGCATATTGGTGCTTGATCCCCTCATCATTGAGAAACTCATCCAAGGTGTATTTTTTGAATTCGGTGCCGTTGTCACTTCTAATTATCAATATCTTTGCTTCATGTTGACGTTGAGCTTTGTTAGAAAAGTTGATGACTTTTTGTTGGGACTCACTCTTCCTCTTGAAGAAATATACCCAAGTGTATCTTGAATAATCATCCACAATCACCAAGCAATACTTTGTTCCCCCAAGACTATCAAAGTATGGAGGACCAAAGAGATCCACGTGAAGAAGCTCCAAGGGCCTCTTTGAGTAGATCATAGTCGTGGGTCGGTGAGCCGTTTCACGAAGCTTCCCTTCAATAGAAGCACTGCAAGCATGGTCTTTGGAAAAACTCATATTTTTTAGTCCACGAACATGGTCCCCTTTGAGGAGCCTTTGCAAAGATCTCATATTGACATGGGCTAACCGGTGATGCCAAAGCCATCCCACATCAACTTTAGCCATTAGGCAAGTCGCGGTCTTAGTGGTTCGCTCCCAAAAGTTCACCACATAGAGACCATTCTCGACATGCCTAATAAAGGTTACTGTAAGAGTCTTGCTCCGCAAAAGGGCCACGGTATCAAGATCAAAGAATGTTGCAAAGCTCATAAGTGCAAGTTGACGAATAGAAAGCAAATTGTATGCAAGGGACTCAACAAGTATGACCTTCTCAATAGATAAATCTTGTGAGATTACCACCTTGCCACGTCCCAATACCTTTGATGTTAAAGCATCACCGGATTGGACATGGGTGGGCATAGATGGAATTGGATGCACATCCACCACCAAGTCCCTGCTTCCGGTCATATGATTTGTCAATCCGCTATCAAGCAACCATGACACTCCACCAGAACCAAACTCCTACAAGATATCCATGATTGGTTTTAGGTACCCATTTAGTAATGGGTCCATTGATGTTAGCAAAAAGGGTCTTAGGAACCCAAATAGACCATTCAATGTACTCATATGGAGAACCAACAAATTTGGCATAAACATGCCCATAACTAGCATGACATAAGGCATAAGATGGGTTGAAGTCGCCGAAGTTCTTGAGCGGGATGTCTTTTCCCTTCTTGTCATTGCCACCCTCCACCTTGTTCTTCTTCTCCATATGAGTACCCTCTCTCGCTTTGATAAATACCTCTTTGAGAGGGAGGGGTTTCTTGGTCTTGTTCTTCTTCTACTACTTATTGGACTTGGGTGCCAACCCAATTCCCTCTTTTGCCACAACCTCCTTTTGATTGCTCAAAAGGTCGAAGTTCTTCTCGCCTTGTATGCAAGTCACAAGGCCCTTCTCAAGTTGCTCTTTTAGACTGTCATTCTCCTCCACGAGATGAGCATGCTCAAACCACGGGTTAGTAGCATGTGCATTATCAATTAGGACAATAGATTTTTTTTCTCAAGTTGATGACCTAAGGTTTATCAATCCGTGGGAGGCGTAGGATGAAGATGGTCTCTCTCAAACAACCCTGCAGCCAAATAACAAAGAGTCTCTTGTGTCCCAAACACACACAATGGAATGGTAAATTGTATACGTGCACTAGTTCGGCAAACTGATGGTGATACAAGTGTAATATGGATAGTATATTATGTTTTTGTAATCTGAAAATATAAAAACAGCAAGGTAGCAAGTAAGAAACATTAGCAAAAATGGTATTGCAATGCTTGGAAACAAGGCCTAGGGTTCCTACTTTCACTAGCGCAAAATCTCTCAACAATGATAACATAATTGAATCATATAACAATCCCTCAATGTGCAACAAAGAATCACTCCAAAGTTTCTATCGCGGAGAACATAAGATGAAATTGCTTGTAGGGTACGAAACCACCTCAAAGGTATTCTTTCTGATCAATCTGTTGGGCTATTCATGTAAGTGTCACAAACAGCCCTAGACTTCGTACTAAAATAACACCACATGACATCAATCAAACCTGATGTCACCTAGATACTCCAATGTCACCACAAGTATCCGTGGGTCAATTATACGATATGCGTCACACAATTTCATATTCATAATATTCAATCCAACACAAAGAACTCCAAGAGTACCCCAAGAATTCTATCGAAGAAAGGAATATGAAAACGCGTACCAATCCCTATGCATAGATTACCCCAATGTCACCACGGGAATCCACAAGTTGATAACCAAAACATACATCAAGTGGATCAATAGAACATCCCATTGTCACCACGAATATCCCATCGCAAGATATACATCAAGTGCTCTCACATCCAAAGATTTAATCTGATATAACAAAACCTCAAAGGAAAAGATTCAATTCATCACAAGGTAGATAGGGAAGAACACCATAAGATCCAACTATAATAACAAAGCTCGCGGTACATCAAGATCATGCCCCATCAAGAACATGAGAGAGCGAGATAAACACATAGCTACGGGTACAAACCCTTAGCCCCGTGGGTGGACTACTCCCTCCTAATCATGGTGGTCGCCCGGATGATGAAGATGGCCTCCGGTGATTATTTCCCCCTCCGACAGGGTACCGGATTGGGGTCCTGAGAGGTTTTGCGTGGCTACAGAGGCTTGCGGCAGTGGAACTTCCGATCTAGGTTTCTTTCTGGGGGTTTCGGGATTTATAGGAATTTTTGGCGCCGGTCTTACGTCAGTGGGACGTCGAGGGGCCCACAAGCCGTAGGGGCACGCCCTGGGGGGTAGGGCGCGCCCCCTGACTTGCGGACTCCTCGACCACTTCCTGGCCCAACTCCAATGCCCCAGGGGTCTCTTTTGGTCCATAAAAATCACCATAAATTTTCAGCCCATTCCGAGAACTTTTATTGCTGCACAAAAAATGACACCACGGTAGTTCTGCTAAAAACAATGTCAGTGTGGGTTAGTTCTAATAAAATCATACCAAAACCATATAAAATTGTTGCAAACATGGCATGAATACTTCATAAAGTATAGATACGTTGGAGACGTATCAGCATCCCCAAGCTTAATTCCTGCTCATCCTCGAGTAGGTAAATGATAAAAATAATAATGTATGAAGTGTGAATGCTAGCATAGTGTGTAAGTTTGATCAATGATAAATTCAATCACTTTTCATAAAACTCATCTTGATAAAGTGGCAATCAATTCTCATGTAATGGTTCAATCAATGCATTTTGTTGACACTATCGTGTAATCTTTCTTTTAATGGCATGAATGTTCAGATCCATGTGATTCAAAACAAAAGTTTATTGACATAAAGACAATAATACTTCAAGCATACAAGAATGCAAAACCGTGAAACTTCAAAAGTAACATGGCTAAAGAAAGTTATCCCTATAAAATCATATGGTATTGTTATGCTCCCTCTTCTCAGCACAAAGTATAAATCATGCCCACCTCGGTGTCAGCCAAGCAATTGTATTCATACTTTTACATTTTCAAACCTTTTCAACTCTTCACGCAATACATGTGTGTGAGCCATGGACGTAGCACTATGGATGGAATAGAAGGTGGTAGTAGACAAAAAAAGGGAGAAAGTCTCACATCAACTAGGCAAATCAATGAACTATAGAGATGTTCATCAATTGATATCAATGTGAGTGAGTAGGGATTGCCATGTAACAGATGCACTAGAGCTATAAGTGTATGAAAGCTCGAAAGAAAACTAAGTGGGTGTGCATCCAACTTGCTTGCTCACAAAGACCTAGGGCAATTTGAGGAAGCCCATTGTTGGAATATACAAGCCAAGTTCTATAATGAAAAATTCTCACTAGTAATATATGAAAGTGACAACATAGGAGACTCTCTATCATGAAGAACATGGTGCTAATTTGAAGCACAAGTGTGGAAAAGGATAGTAACATTGTCCCTTCTCTCTTTTTCTCTCGTTTTTTTGGAGACACCTCTTTTTTCGACTATTTTTCTCTTTTTTTTGCTTTTCTCTTTTTTTTGGAGACTCTTTTGGCCTCTCTTATTTGGGCTCTTTGGCCTCTTTTATTTATAACCTCGCATGAGACAATGTTCTAATAATGATGATCATCACACTTTTCTTTACTTACAACTCGATATTACAACTCGATACTAGAACAAAGATATGACTCTATATGAATGCCTCCAATGCTCTTTATGAAAGTTCTTATTACATCCTTCTAGAACATTTATCATATTGGGACCAATTTCATAACACATGCATGTTACCATTACTATTTATAAGACTCTCAAAAAGATATACGTGAAGCACAAGAGTAAATGACTAACTACTCCAAAAGATATAAGTGAAGAGCAATGAGTAGTTGAATAATTGTGTAGCTATGTGAAGACTCTCTCTTATTTTAAAATTTCAGATCTTAATATTTTATTAAAACAGCAAGCAAAGCAAAATAAAATGACATTTCAAGATAGCACACATCATGTGAAGAAGCAAAAACTTAGACTCAACCAAAACTAACCGATAATTGTTGACGAAGAAAGGTGGGATGCCTACCAGGGCATCCCCAAGCTTAGATGCTTGAGACTTATTGAAATATTATCTTCGGATGCCTTGGGCATCCCCTAGCTTGAGCTCTTGTGTCTCCTTAATTCCTCTTATGTCACGGTTTCCCTAAATCTCAAAAACTTCATCCACACAAAACTCAACAAGAACTCGTGAGATAAGTTATTATAAATCAACTCAAAACCTTATCATTTTGTATTGAATAAAATCACTAAAATTATAATTTAACATTGCATACTAATTGCCTCTACATATTTAATACTCCCATCCTCAAATAGAATCATTAAACATGCAAACATGTGCAAACAATGCAAACAGAACAGTCTGTAAAGAGTGCAATTTTACTCATACTTCCCAAGCTCAAAAGTTCTGAAAAATGACCATGTTACAAAGAACTCATTCATGCTCACTGTGTAAAAATTTCAATATTTTATCACGTTCTTACTTTCTAGAAGAATTCAAACAATGATAGCAAACTTTTTGTTTTCAAATAGCAACAAATAGACTTGCAAAATGGGTATGGTAAAGGCTTTACCTATCTTTTTTATTGAAATAAAAGATGCAAAAAACTATTCTAAATAAAATAAAGCAAATAAAAACAAAATAAAATGATGCTCCAAGAAAAACTCATATCATGTGACGAATAAAAATATAGCTCCAAGTGAGGTTACCGATAATGTTGGAGACGAAAGACGATGCCTTCCAGGGCATCCCCAAGCTTAGTTGCTTGGGTATTCCTTGAATATTACCTTGGGGTGCCTTGGACATCACCAAGCTTAGGGTCTTGGCACTCCTTATTCTCCTCATATCGATATCTCACACAAAACTTGAAAACTTCAATCACACAAAACTTAACGGAACTTCGTGAGATGCGTTAGTATAATAAATCAAATCATTCAATTGGGTACTGTCAAAAACAAGATTCATGATTGTTCTAACACAAATCATACTGTACCTTATCATTTCCACAATGTATATCACTTAATATAATCTATGGAAACACTAAAACAAGCAAACTATGCATTGGATACAGAATCTGTCAGTAATGATCTGGATAACCACCATACTTATGCAACTCTAAAAATTCTGAAAAATTAGGACAGCGTAGGAAATTTGTATATAGATTATTTGTAAAAAAAATTAGATAATTATAATGTTCCAGTGCTTTGTGGAATTTTCTGTGCTGAACGCAAAACTTTCTGTTTTTGCACATAATCAAATCAACTATCATCCACACCATCCCAAAGGCTTTACTTGGCACTTTATTGAAAAGAAACCTATAAAACATGATAACTACAGTAGCTTAATCATGTGGACACACAAAAACAGTAGGTAAAAATATTGGGTTGTCTCCCAACAAGCGCTTTTCTTTAACGCCTTTTTAGCTAGGCATGATGATTTCAATGATGCTCACATAATGATAGGAATTGAAACATAAAAGGGAGCATCATGGATCACATTCAAAGCACATTTAAGTCTAACCCACTTCCTATGCATAGGGATGTTTTGAGCAACCAATTCATGGAACAAGAATCAACTAGCATAGGAAGGCAAAACAAGCATGACTTCAAAACTTTCAACACATAGAGAGGAAACTTGATATTATTGCAATACCTACAAGCATATGTTCCTCTCTCATAATAATTTTCAGTAGCATCATGGATGAATTCAACAATGTAACTATCACATAGGCATTCTTTTCATGATCTACAAGCAAAGAAATTTTACTACTCTCCACATAAGCAAATTTATTCTCATGCATAATAATGGGAGTATCATATGAAACTCGAATACTATAAATTGTTTCCACATTAAAGGAGTAATGCTCAGAAAAATAATATTTATAATTATGACAAGTTTTATCGATATAATCATCACTACTTTTTAAAACATAAGTATTGTCACAATAGTCATCATAAGTAGCAAGTCTGTTCTCATCATAGTCAATTGAAACCTCTTTCGGAATAGTGGAATAATTAGTAAATAAAGTAATGACACAACTCCACTTTTATCATTATAATAAGATTCAACACCCTCCAAAATAGTGGGATCATTATTACGTAAATTTGACACTCTTCCAAACCCACTTTCATCAATATAATCATCATAAATAGGAGGCATGCTTTCATGATAATAAATTTGATCATTCAAAGTAGGGGGACTGAAAGATCATCTTCATTAAGCATAGCATCCCCAAGCTTGGGACAAACATTAATTGCAGCAAATAAATTCTCAAACATGTCATTCTCATCAAACATAGCATCCCTTAGCTTGCAGCTTTGCATATCATATGCATAATCACTCTCATCATTAATAGTATGAATATCACCAATATTATAGCAGTTACTATTATCATAATATTCCAAATTGGTGACAAAACCATTGTCCTCCAAATCATAATCATCACACTGTTCAAGAAATCTTCCGATTCAGTGATTTATCATCCGATTTATCGCTACTCTTGGGGTTACCAATAAGATTATGCCTTATCTTCACCATTTATCGTTTGAGCCGATTTATCGCTATGACAAGCGATTTATCAGGAATCTACCGATAAATCGGGCCTATTCATAGCACTATGTTTGCAAAAACTATGTTTATTTGCGTTTTGGGGACCTTGTTACGCAATATGTACTATTGTCCTATTTTGTTCGTCATTATACAAGGATTCAAAGGCTAGGAATCAAGGTAACACTTCTGTTAAATATTGTTTTGGTGTTAAATATAGCATATTCTAGTGTTGGAAACCTGAGATTTGCAAAATATGGCCGATTAATAGTCGACCGGTAAAATTGATTAGTCGGTCGATTTCCGATTAAACTCCAATCCACTGCCATCCGAGACGATAACGATAAGTGATATCCTCAACATCTATAGGAGGCATAAAATAATCATCGACTGCATCATCTTCCACAATTATATTTGACTCATTCTCATGAGGCACGACGATAACAGGAGCAACATTATTTGGGAGAGATACCTTTTTACCTTTACTTTTTCTTCTATTCTTCTTTTTCACCACATCATGTGTGGGTTCAATCAATTTTTCTGAGCTTTTTATTGAAGAGATTGATTGGGTAGGAAGCTCCTCCTCGTCACATGTTTTATCACGAGAGACAATAGGAGCGAAAGTGGAAATCTTTACCCTTTCATTAGTATTCCTTTTATATTCCATTGGTTTTCCCATCTTTGTACAGTTGGCAATATAAGCATTTTCATTGCAATTTACCACACAAAACATATATATTTCTTTCATATTAGTTTCACCTTGGTCCGTGAGTATGAATGCTTCAAACCAAATATTCTTATGTGTCAATTCTTCACACCCCAAAAACATAAAAAGTTCATTATAAAGTTCAAGGGTGATCAAGTTATTGCAATATTTGGACATGATTTGATCATGAAAAAGCATGCATTTGAAATTAAGGTCAGCAACTTTATTGCAAAGTTCACAAGTGATAGGATAAAGAGAACATAATTTTGTAGCAAAATCATCTATCACTTTGAGCAAAAAATTGGTTCTATCATGTTGGTGCTTCTTACAAAATCTATCATCCCTATAAGGCATGTCTTCACAAACTTTATGCACTCCACACAAATTGACATGCTTATAAGAAACATTTTTATCATGACTAGCGCAATCATCATTAGTGTCATGAATATGCATAGAAAGCACACTAATAACATTGCAATCATGCTCATCATTCAAAGATTTAATTCCAAACATTTTATTGACTTCTTCTATCAATTGAGCATAATTTTCTGAACCATCATTTTCACGAAAGACATTATATAGATGAATAATATGAGGCAACCTCAATTCCATTTTTTGTAGTTTTCTTTTATAAAACCAACTAGTGATAAAACAAGAAACTAAAAGATTCAATTGCAATATCTAAAGATATACCTTCAAGCACTCACCTCCCCGGCAACGATGCCAGAAAAGAGCTTGATGTCTACTACTCAACCTTCTTCTTGTAGACTCGTATTGGGCCTCCAAGTGCAGAGTTTTGTAGGCCGGTAGCAATTTTCCCTCAAGTGGATGACCTAAGGTGTATCGATCCGTGGGAGGCGTAGGATGAATATGGTCTCTCTCAAGCAACCCAGCAACCAAATAAGAAAGAGTCTCTTGTGTCCCCAACACATCCAATACAATGGTAAATTGTATAGGTGCACTGGTTCGGCGAAGAGATGGTGATACAAGTGTACTATGGATAGTAGATATAGGTTTTTGCAATCTAAAAATATAAAAACAGCAAGGTAGCAAGTAGGAAACGTGAGCAAAAACGGTATTGCGATGCTTGGAAACAAGGCCTAGGGTTCATACTTTCGCTAGCGCAAATCTCTCAACAATGATAACGAAATTGGATCATATAACGATCCCTCAACGTGCAACAAAGAATCACTCCAAAGTTCCTATCACGGAGACACATAAGATGAAATCGCTTGTAGGGTACTAAACCAACTCAAAGTTATTCTTTCTGTTCAATCTATTGGGATATTCCTATAAGTGTCACAAATAGCCCTAGAGTTCGTACTAAAATAACACCACATGACACACATTAGTCAACCATAACGTCACCTAGATACTCCAATGTCACCACAAGTATCCGTGGGTCAATTATACGATATGCGTCACACAATTTTAGATTCATCATATTCAATCCAACACAAATAACTCCAAGAGTACCCCAAGATTTCTATAGGGGAAAGGAATATGAAAATGAGTACCAACCCCTATGTATAGATTACCCCAATGTCACCACGGGAATCCTCAAGTTCATAACCAAAACATACATCAAGTGGATCAAAAGAACAACCCATTTTCACCACGGATATCCCATCGCAAGATATACATCATGTGCTCTCACATCCAAAGATTCAATCTGACATAACAAAACCTCAAAGAAAAAGATTCAGTTCATCACAAGGTAGAGAGGGAAGAGCACCATAAGATCCAACTATAATAACAAAGCTCGCGGTACATCAAGATCATGCCCCATCAAGAACACGAGGGGGAGATAAACACATAGCTACTGGTACAAAACCTCAGCCCCGAGGGTAGACTACTTCCTCCTCATCATGGTGGACGCCGGTATGATGAAGATGAACTTCGGTGATGATTTCCCCCTCCGGCAGGGTGACGGAACGAGGTCCCGAGAGGTTTATCGTGGCTACAGAGGCTTGCAGCAGCGGAACTTCCAATCTAGGTTTCTTTCTGCGGTTTCGGGATTTATAGGAATTTTTGGCGTCGGTCTCACGTCAGGGGGATGCTTGAGATGCCCGCGAGCCATAGGGGCGCGCCCTGGGGGGTAGGGCACACCCCCTGGCTGGTGGAATCCTCGACCACTTCATGGCCCAGCTCTGATGCTCCAGGGGTCTCTTTTGGTCCTTAAAAAATCACCATAAAATATTCAGCCCATTCCGTGAACTTTTATTTCTGCACAAAAAACGACACCACGGTAGTTCTGCTGAAAACAATGTCAGTACGGGTTAGTTCTTATAAAATCATACCAAAACCATATTTTTTGCAAACATGACATGAATACTTCATAAATTATAGATACGTTGGAGACGTATCACCGTGTGTCACTCCCCGCCCTGCAACAGTAAGCACTGGAGACAACAATCATCACCGAAGATAGCTTTTGCTGGGAGGTGAAATAGTATTTCTATTTGCAAGCTTGATAGTAACATAAATCTCCTCAATCTCAGAAGGCATAATATCATGCATCATTTCTTGATATTTGGTAAATGGAATAGCACTCACACTCGCACCCATATCACATAAAGCATGATATCAATGATCTCCACTTTTAACAGAAACAACATGCATGCCTACCACTGGCTTATTCTTATCTAACATATCTTGTTCACTTCTAGTAGGTTTAGCAATTCCAGAAGCTTCATCACATAAGTAAATAACATGCCCATCTATATTATCAACCAAGAGATCCTTCACCATAGCAATATTAGGTTCCACGCTTATTTTTTCAGATGGTCTTGGTGTTCTGGTATTACTTTTATTAACCACAGTCGTAGTTATAGCATGTTTTAAATCCTAACAGGATCAACTAGATATAAGCAGTAGGCACAACTGGATAAACACTGTAGATGACTATTTCATCTTTAGCTGTAACAGGTTCCTCTATTATTTCTTCAATAGGTGGATGAAGTTTAAACCACTTCTCCTTAGGGAGGTCAACATGAGTAGCAAATGATTCATAAAAGGAGGCTACTATCTCAGAGTCAAGTCCATATTTAGTGCTAAACTTATTGAAAGCATCGGTTTCCATCAAAGATTTAACACAATCTAACTCAAGTTTTATACCTGACTCTTTAGCTTTGTCGAGTTCCTAATCTTCGGAGTTGCGCTTAATTATTTTCAAAAGACCCCATTTGAATTTAATAGTTTTCTTCATAAAGGAACCATAGAATAAGGATCAAGCATGGATCAATCATTATGAGAAAGCCGAGCATAAAAGTTTTGAATACTAATTTCTCTTGAGAGCTCGTGATTAGCGGATTTGTGCATCATGTACTTAAGCCTCCCCAATCCTGAGTGATACTTTCTCCTTCATGAGGCAAAAAAATTATACATATAATTCCGATCACGATGAACCAGATGCATATGATGTCAATGCCTCTATAAACCTGTGAAAGATCATGGATGTCGCCTAGAGGGGGTGAATAGGCATTTTAAAATAATTACGGTTTAGGCTTGAACAAATGCGGAATAAACCTAGTGGTTAATTTGTCAAGCACAAAACCTACAACAACTAGGCTCACCTATGTGCACCAATGACTTATGCTAAGCAAGATAAACTACTAGGTGATAGCAAGATAAATGACAAGAAACAATATGGCTATCACAAAGTAAAGTGTATAAGTAAAGGGATCAGGTAAGAGAAAACCGAGGCATGCGAAGATGACAATGTATCCCGAAGTTCACACCCTTGCGGATGCTAATCTCCGTTTGGAGCGGTGTGGAGGGACAATGCTCCCCAAGAAGCCACTAGGGCCACTGTAATCTCCTCATGCCCTCGCACAATGCAAGATCTCGTGATTCCACTAAGGGACCCTTGAGGGCGGTCACCGAACCTGTTAAAATAGCTCGGGGCAATCTCCACAACCTAATTGGAGACCCCGACGCTTTCTCGGAGCTTTACACCACAATGATTGAGCTTCGAACACCACCAAGGTTGGGGCTATCTCCACAACTTAATTGGAGGCTCCCAACGACAGCACGAAGCTTCACCAAAATGGAATATGGCTCCGAGGTGACCTCAACTGTCTAGGGCGCCCAAGCACCCAAGAGGAACAAGCTCAAGTGTACCAAGCACCCAAGAGTAATAAGGTTCTCAACTTGTGACTTCCACGTATCACCGTGGAGAACTCAAACCGATGCACCAAATGCAATGGCAAGAGCACACAGAGTGCCCAAGTCCTCCTCTCCCAAATCCCACCAAAGCAAAAAATGCTAGGGAGGAAAATGAGAGGAAGAATGAAGAAGAGAACACGAAGAACTACAAGATCTAGATCTAAAGGGTTCCCCTCACATAGAGGAGAAAGTGATTGGTGGAAATTTGGATCTAGATCTCCTCTCTCTTTCGCCCCAAAAACTAGCAAGAATCCATGGAGGGATTGAGAGATAGCAAGCTCGAAGAAGGTCAACAATGGGGGAGGAACACAAGCTCAAATGATAAGGCGCAATGGGGAAGAAGACCCCCTTTTATAGAGGAAAAAAATTCCAACTATTATCCCCATTCACAGCCCGCAGCGAGCGGTACTACCGCTGGCCGCAGTGGTACTTCCGCTTGGCCCAGCGGTACTACCGCTGGGACCTCACACAGTGCCAAAGAGAGAAGAACAAAGAGAGAGAGCCCCAGAGTGGCACTAGTAGTGGTGGTGGGGCGGTAATACCTCTTATAAGCGGTACTACCGCTCCCACTACCGCTCCTACTGCCGCCCAACCCGACACAAGAAGCGGCGGTCTCAAATCAAGGTGGCACTAGCACGGAACCGGAGCCGTACTGTCGCATATAGCCATGGGATGTACTACCGCTTGTGGCTATAAGCGGTACTACCGCTCCGGCCCAGCGGTACTACCGCAGGAGCAACAAGAAAGCCCAAAACTGCCATAACTTCTGCAAATGAGATCCGAATTGAGCAAACTCAAGCTTGTTTGTTATAGTAAGAAGATGCAGGGGAGGAATGCCTAAGATATAGAGGAGGAACCCTCCATCGGAGAAGAACCGGCATAACCTCCAACATCAAAAACATCATAGAAGATGCATGAGTGAACTTCATTTTCGATGAACTCAAGCTTGTCATGAAGATGGCCATAAGCTCCAAAACTCACAAGGAGAAGAACCAAACAAGAACCAATAAAGATTATGCAAGGATGCAATGGTTTGATCTCTCTATGAACGATACGATCAAGCTACTCATCGAGAGCCCCCCTTGATAGTACGACAATTGATCCTATAACCCGGTCTCCCAACTACCACCATCAGACCAGAAAAATAGAGAACCTATCAAGGGCAAACCTTTGTATTGCACATAGTCCACTTGAGATGGATGAAGATCATATTGACTTCCTCAAGTTGGACCACCTTTCTTGATTGCGTTGGCTCGATGAAGACTAGTTGATTTATCCACCATACTCCACTATGGGTGAGCCACTCTTCGGCATGTCTTCACAAGTCCATTGACACCGCAATGGACTGCAAGCTTCAAGCACTTGATCTCTTTGTTATGCTCCACTTGAACTTGCACACCGCAATCTTGATGGCGAACACCACTTGATGTCATCCTCCATTGGTTGTATAATATCTTCCTCTTGATGCAAGCCCATGGAAGCATACCTAACCCCATATAGAACTTTCACGTAGACCATGGGTTAGTACACAAAGTGTAATGGACAATGCTTACCATACCATGGGATCACTTGATCCCTCTTGGTACTTCTTATATGCTTTGTGTGTTGATCAACTTGAATCACTCTCTGTACTTAGTCTTGATCAACCTTGAATCTTTCCAACTCTCTTCATTTGGATGATGTCTTGAAGGTAAACATGAATGATCACACACTCTTCTTCTTCAGGACATGCTTGCAATAAGCTCAACACTCATATGACCAATCTTTGGATAATTCCTTAATAGAACCTTGGTCATCACAAACTCTCCTTGAAACCAACAAATGGACTTGTCCTCAAGAACAAAAGTGACTACTCACAAATCATATTCATTTTCAAGATCAGAGGTCAATTGAATATTATTGAGGATCTGAACATTTAATCTTCCACTAAATTAACCAACTAGCATCAACTACAAGATGTAATCAACACTACTAGCAACCCACTTGTACCAATCAGAGGTTTTGAGACAAAGATTTAATACAAGAGATGAACTAGGGTTTGAGACGAGATTGTCCTAGTGAAGATGTTGATGAGGATTGGTCCTCCCACAATGAGAGGATCATTGGTGATCTTGATGGCTTCGATTTCCCCCTCCCCGAGGGAAGTATCCCCGACGAAATCACTCCATCGGAGAGCAAAAGTGCTCCTGCCCAGGTTCCACCTCGAGACGGCGACGCTTCATCCCTAAAGTATTCTCTTTTTTTAGGTCAAAACCCTTCATATAGCAGAAGATGGGCATTGGAGGCCAGGTGTGGACCCCACAAGGTATCAGGGCGTGCCCAGGGGTGGTTGCGCCCTGTTGCCTTGTGAGCAACTGGTGGCCCCCTCGGGTATTTCTCTGCTCCAGTATTTTTTTATATATTCAATAAAAAAGCTCCGTGAAGTTTCAGGTCATTTGGAGCTCTATAGAATATATATCTCTGTTGTAGTTTTTTCAGGACCAGAATTCCAGCTGCCGGTAATCTTTCTCTCCATGTAAATCTTGCAAATTAAGAGAGAAAGGGCATTAAAATTGCATCATAATGTGGAATAACAACTAAAAACATATAAATAACAGTAGGAAAACATGATGCAAAATGGACGTATCAGTGACGGAGAAAGTGGCACCGTCAAGATATTATTTTGGTGGTGCTTCGGTGACGATGAGGGTGATAGTGAGAAGACGTCACCATGACAAACTGTTTTAGTGACACAAGTGAAACGACGCGAAATAAAGCAAATTTTGTAGTGAAATGACAGCCAACAATGTCACTCAATCTGTTCATCAAGATTTTAGTGAAAATCTTAAAACTAACATTTAACAGACATATAGGTCTGATTATTTTGGATTTGTTTAGCATCACTAGTCTTAGGCACTAAGGGAGTGATCCCAAAATTCACCATAGCTAGGTTTATATTATTCTTATCGAAATCATCCAGCATTGTTTTAGATTCCATTTAATCATATTCCAAAACCTTCCAAAACCACTGATAAAACTCCACTGGGAATCCATCAGGGCCAGGGCTTTTATTACGCTTCATAGAGAAGAAAACCCTATGAATTTCTTCCATAGAGAACTCTTTTACCAACTTTCCAACTTGCAGAGCTGAAATTCTCTTAGCCTGCCTATATCTAATTTGATATTAGAGATATATGCTTACCAAACAAGTTTTTATAAAAGTAAGTGATATATTTTATCAATTCATCTTAACCTTTTATATTTCCTTCCTCTTCTTCTAGAGAAACTATCATACTCATCTTCCTTCTTCCATTAGCTTTAGCCTGGAAATATCTAGTGTTTGCATCTCCTTCCCTAATTTCAATGTATTTGCACCTCTGCATCCACTTAAATTATTGCTGGAGAAGCCTATTAAGTTCTCCTCTTAAGTCTTTTTGTTCTTGCCTTTCTACAACTGAAAGACCAAAAAATTGTTTATCCATCATCTCAAGTTTATCCAAAAAAAACTTTCCGCCGACGCGTGGGACGTATAGCATCAGGGTCGTAGTGCCACCACCTAGCTCCTCCACCTTGCGTCGGTGGCCACTCCGGCCCCGGCGGCCACACAACCTTTGCCAGTGGCCACTCCGGCGATGGTGGCCTCCTCCCACTCCACCATGGTACCTTTTGCCCTCAACTTTGACCGGGGGAAGAAGTTTCAAGCGGATATGAAGGCCAAGTTTGGTCACCCGGTGGTGTTCTCTCCGGGTTTTCGTCAAAGGGAATTCACCATGGTGGTTTCATTTAGCCGTGCTTCTTTCAGGCTCAATGTGCACACGGTTAGTGTCTCTCTTCTTGCCATGTTTGGGGGTTATGCCCAAGGTTTTTGTGTTCGTTTCTTGAAGGACAGATCCTACAAGTTCTCGGTTGCGTCAAAAGTAGTGGGCTTTGAGATATATAATGCGGGTAAAATTGTTGAGAAGGATTTTGAGTTAGTCTTTAACCTTTGGAACTTTGGTGGTCCGAATTGGCAAAGGGAAGAAGCTCTTTACTATGATGAGCTTGACAAGGAATGGACCTTAGTGGGCAGGGCCGGCAAGGCCACAGCTCATCGCTCCGGTGAGCACCGGAGTTACTCCGCGGTGGTCAGAGATGGCCGATCCGTTTTCGAAAGATTATCGAGGCCCATTCAAGAGGGCTCTAATCAAGGCAATAACAACAATTCATTGCACCTTAATCATAGTCAAGACACGCCTATGATGGAGCGCCTGGTCGTGCAACGTTCGTTTGCACGTAATCACGTTGTATGCCATGCATGCGGAAACAACGGTCACCTAGCCCGCTTCTGTACTACACCTAACCTGCCTGGGCTTTGGCCTTTTATTCGCTTCGACTCTTTCCCGAGCCCACCAGCTGAGGCATGGGCCGAAGGAGAAGTGGAGTCTTGGTTCCGTTACCATGGGCCGGCGGCACAAATTCAACAGGTGCCTTCATTTAAGGAACTGGTCAAGGATTTTTACACAAACTTTCAACCGAGACCGTCGCTTGCCCCCTCGCGTTCCACTCCACCTTCCTTCTCTGCCACCACCTCTGCTCCTACCTTGGCAAGCTCGCCGTCGCTGCCACTGTTGTCGGACAGGGTGGTACTTGCTTCCTCGCCTGAGTTATCGATGGCCAACATCCCTATAGACCCCCAGCCTTTCGTCCCGCATGGCTTCAAGATACAGGTGATTGAAGGTCGCCATGGGGTTTCTCGAGCAATTGTTCCCCACCGCCCACGTCGCCACGAAGAGTGGGCGATTGCCAACATCCATCCGCATCCGAATGAGGTATTCTTCCCTAACGTTCGTGAAGTGCTAGAAGAGTTTCTTCAAGGAGTAGAACAAATTGGCTTCAGAGAAATTCAGCCTTGCCCTTTTGGGGAGGCATATGTCAAGTTTGCGCATGTCATAGATAGGGATAGGCTCGTCCAGCAGGGCCCGCATGCGTTTGGGGATGTCTTTATCTTGTTTACCAAGCATGATCAATGTAGAAACTGGCGCAGGGTTCAATTCAACAGAGTCTGTTGGTTAGTGTTTGTGGGTGTCCCTTTCGTTTTCTGCAACACTGAAGATATTGCTTCTGCGATTTCCAAATGGGGCAAGATCATCAGTTGGGAGAGAGAGGATGCCCTGAAGGGTAAGATCTTGGTTAAGGCGAGAGTTACAGAGCTTGAAGATATACCTAAGAGCATTAGATGGTCTGAAGGGGAACACTTTGAAGAAGAATCATGGACATTCTCTGTTGAAGTACTGCTTGAAGAAATGCTGGGTGGAGGGCCTGCTGATGAGGATCCATTCCCACCTGAGGGTGTAGACCCACACCCTGTTCCACACCATGCCAATGATTTCCCAGGGTTTCAACCACTGCCTGATCACAACATTCATGCTCCAAATGATGATTGGGGTGCCTGGGAAGAACAGGATCAGCGGGAGGACCACTCGGCCTTCCAACTACCTGCTCCTGGTCCTCCAGAACAGCTTCAGGTGGCAATTCCAGTTCTGCCTAAAGATGGAGCACCCAACAGCAGCATTACTACCACTGTTTCACTATCTGATGGTCTGCTATCTCTAACCCATTTAGCCAGTGAGGAGGTCAACCAAGCTGCTTTAGCTCCTCCAATGGATCAAGGTCTGCTTAACATTGCTTTAGCCTACAATGCTGTGGGAGAGGAGGAGGAATTACAGGTGATGCAACCAAATGAGGATCAGCCTCCTAATATAGCCATGGAACCTGCTCAACTGAACCTAACTGTGGATGCTGCAGAACAAAATTTGCAGACGGCTCATATTCCAGCTAGCAGTACTAATGCTGAAGCCCTCAGCCCTGCTCATCAAGCTATTCCTTCAGATCCCAAGGGCAAAGCAGATGTCCCCATTCCTCACATTGGATCTTCCTCACAAGCAAGCCCTAAAGGTAACTATGGGTCTTTTTCACTACGAGGCTCTCCTTCAATACTTGAATTTCATACTTTGGCACAAGATCATGCTATGCAAATTATTGATGGCTCTCACTTAATTTCTGAAGAAGCACTGGATCTTTCGATACAGCATTTTGCACCAGCAACCCAAGGAGCAAAACACACTTTCAAAATTGAAATTCCAGTAAGTTGGTTTAACTTCATAATCCATTTGCTGTTGACTCCTGATAAATTTGGCTGGACAGTGCATTTGCTCAAATCTGATATCTCGAAGCTGTTGACTGCTAATTGTGAACAAGAAAAAACAATGCCTTTTCATATCCCTGATAAGTGTACCACCTCCCAGGCACCAACCTGCAAGGATTTCAATCTAGGACTGGGCAAGGAGAATGAAGGCATTAGCCCTGCTGCTCATTCTTCCACTGGGGCAAGTTGCCCTCTCCAGCAAGTGTCTCCAAACAAAGTTCTACCACTTGGAGAAGCTATCTCAAGAAAAAGGAGAGAGAAAGAACCTATGGTGGAAACTGAGGTAAGAAGGAATGATAGGATTAAAAAACATAATAAGGGCTTTAGAAGAAAATCATGTGATGCCAAATCTTGTCTGCCATGTAATGCTATACCCCCAATTATTCAGAACTCAGTGGTTAAAAACCTGACTAAATCTTTTTCTAAGGTTGCTGACGATGAGCTACAAGAGAAGTTGTCCAAGAAACCCAAGAAGAAGGGACAAGAAGAAGTGGCCCAGGTGTCCAAGGCCACTAGGGATATAGTCAGTTCAAAACATGTGTGATGATGAGACTACAATATCAACATGTATTAGATAGCAGCATGATCTGTTATCCTCTTTTGGTTAAAAGCTGTCACATGTAAGGAGTAAACTGTAACCTTTGCAACTACTGCACACTGGATGCTTGCTCTGAATGGCACCTTTTATCTGTTAACTGTACCCGGCTGAAATGCCAGTTATGTTTTTTTACTGTGGGAGACACTACTGCTATATCTCATGCTAAGGAAACCTTTGAAACTCATTACTGGTTGATAGGGTATTCTTGGTCCTATGACTCTGTCAAATGGTGGCATACACTCTCTGAATCAAGATATATTGCACTTTATGTGAATCCCATTAACATTCAGGCTTGGGATAATCACCAGGGGATGGGCCCTGCTGATCAAAAAAATCATTTGGTTTGTAATGAATAGCAATAGAACTTGGAATATCTTAAATTTGAATGTGTCGGGGAAACTGATCGCCCACGAACACCTATGGGACCGGAGCCCCTTCTCGGTACGGCAGGGGGCGGAGGATGCACAAAGAGAGGATCGAGGAAAGCACGCGAGCAGTTTACCCAGGTTTGGGCCGCACGGATGCGTAAAACCCTACTCCTGCTTTAGTTTGTTATTGAGTTCTTGGCTCGGGAGCGAGGAGAGCAACAGTACACTCTAATCGCTAACAAGACCGAGCGTGGAGAGTGATCGATGATCGGAACCCTTTCTACGTTGCGCATGGGCCTCCTTTTATAGGTCCAAGGGGTCACCGACAAGTGGCAACGCAGATGGGGGTAAAAATGTAAAATGAGTGGTAGTTGGAACAGTGTTTGTATAGCGCTCTATACCTAACTCTGACGGCAGGGGACAAGGGCATTGAATGCCCGTCGCCGTCGCCCCAAACAATGCAAAAAGTGGCCGTCAGGGGCGCCACCGTTCGCCACGACGGTAGCCTCGTCATCGCAGCTTGCCACCGTGTTCCCCTGGCTGCACAGCCTTCCGCCACGTGCGCCTGGGAGGGTCCTAGGGCGACACGTGGGTGGATGAGCTGGAGCGTGGGTACTGAGTGGAAGCTTGCCGCGGCAAGTGCCTTGCCGCGGTCACTATCTTGTCGCGCCTGGGAGCTTGTCGCTCACCGGGCCCTGCCGGGACGCGTGGTGCGTCGCAGCAAGTTCTCTTGAGGTGCCTTGGTGGGCCTTCCCGGCAAGCTCCTCTTGCCGGGGTCTCGTGTCTTGAGCGATTCTGTGCCTTGAGTGGCCTTCCCGGCAAGCTCCTCTTGCCGGGGTCTTGTCTACTTGGACTTGGATACTTTGTTCTTGAATGGCTCCAAGGGAACCACAGAGGATCTTGGCGGTCGCTTGGCAAGCCTTGCCGCGGGACGCTGCAACTGCCCGTGCACAAGTTCGGGATACTAAGGTACCCCTACTTTAGTACACCGACAGGAGCCCCCGGGCCTGGGCCAGACACGCTGCCGAGCGCTGTTGGGCCAGGCCCAAAACAGTGCATGGGCACGCACGGCCCGCGACACGCTGTATCCAACTCCGTATCCACCGCACCCTCCCTTAACGGCACGCGTCAATCGCGGCGTCGTGGGAGAGATCGTGGCCTGTTTCTTTAATGGGAAATGCAGAACGTCCCCCTCCTCCCCCTTAAAAGCAGGGGAAACAGGGGCAGTTCCTTCCATTCGCCCGTTGCTTCTCCAATCCTCAGAAACCCCCGCCGCTCCCCTCCTTCCCGTTGGCCGAAAGAGAGCAGCGCACCGCCCTCCGTCGCCACCAGCATCACCAGCGCCGTCGACCTCCCCCTCCGTCCCCGCCATGGCTCCGAAAGGCGAGAAGGGGAAGTCCACGAAGGCCGCCGCGAAGTCCGCCGAGGCGCTGCGGCTAGCAGCAATGCGGAAGAAGATGGCGGTCTTCCCGCCAAAGCTTAGCGCGGAGGAGTTGAAGGAATCCTTCTACCTTTTCTGGTCGAGGGAGACGAAGGCGCATCCGCGCACCAAGGTACTCCCCGCCGTAGCCTGCGAGATGTTCCCGAATGGCTACGCCTTCTTTGCTCTGTTCTTCTACTGCAGGCTCTGCCCGCCGTATTCCGAGTTCTTCTGCGATATCATGAACACCTACGGGTTTCATCTCCTTGACTTCACCCCCAACGCCGTCTTGACCATGGCCGTTTTCGCACATCTGTGCGAAAACTTTGTCGGAGTCTACCCCAATGTAGCCCTTTTCCGCCACTACTTGATACGTCCAAAACGTATCTATAATTTCTGCTTGCTCCATGCCTCTTTTGGGTGATATTGCTATGATATTTATACACTTCCATACACTTTTGATCATATTTGGACTAACCTATTAACTCAGTGCACCCCAGTGCCAGTTTCTGTTTTCTGCTGTTTTTGTATTTCAGGTTTTCCCATTACGAGAACTGCCAGAAAAATCCCGGAAAAATTATATAAAAAATCAGCGTTCCAGAAGCTTCCCAGCAGCCAAAGTACAGCCGGAGGGGGGCCACCAGGGCTCCAGGCGCCCTGGTGGCGCGGCCCCCCTCCTGGCCGCACCGGGGGGGCGCCTGGGCCCCCCGGGCCTCCGCTGATGCCCCCCTTTGGCATATATTTATATCATGTCCCGAAACCCTCGAGACGGGAAACCTTTTTCGCGATCTCATCTCTGTTCCGCCGCCGCCGCGCTTCCAAGATCGGGAGCGCCAGGAGAACTCTTCCCGGCACCCTGCCGGAGGGGAGGATCACCACCGGGAGCTTCTCCACCACCATGGACGCCTCCCGGATGAGTTGTGAGTAGTCTCCCTTGGACCATGGGTCCATGACCAGTAGCTATGTGATGTTCTCCTCCCGTTCTTGTGCTTCACTAATTAGTCCTCGTGAGCTGCCCTACATGATCGAGGCACATATGTAATCCTTATGCTGTTGCTATGTTGAGTTTGCTGGGATCCGATGGATTGTGAGATTATGTTCAAATTGTGTTTGAGTTATATATTTGATTTACCTCTTTTATATTTATGTTCGTAAGTAATTCTTGCATGTTCTCCGTTGTTATTTATTGCTTTGGCCAAGTAGTAGGTAGTGACTCCAAGAGGGAACGTTATGCTTGATTGTGGGTTCATGCCCCTCGATGACTAGCTTGAGTGACAGAACCATGAGTCTTGGGGATGTGCTGTTGCCACAAGGGGGAAAACAACGGTGCTTGTTCCCGCGGGTGCAAGGATTGTTTACTTTACGCAAAGTTCTTTTAATGCAGTTGTCTGTTGCTTTGAGTTTACACTATGGGTGGGACTCGCAACTTAATACCAGCGAGATGTTCTGGATAGATATCTCAAGGTGGATGATTAGTAGTAGATGCAGATGGATTTCGGTCTACTTCCCTTGGGGTACCGCCCATGCTTTGAACCTCTACCTTTCTTGCAACATAGTTAGCATTGGTTTGCGCACATAATTATGTCAATTGCCCAGCTGTAATTCGTTTACCTCACATAGCTGTTTTATCGTCTTTTGGGAGAGAGACATCACTAGTGAACATCATGGGACCCCGGTGCATATTACCATCATTGATCACATCTGCTATTTACTTTCAGCTTTTACTTACTATTGCAGCAATACCTATCACTATTATCACTTGCGTTTGATCCTTTGTAAACGACAAGGCCGGAGGGATTGATAACCTCTCTGAACTCGTTGGGAGCAAAGTTATTTGTATCTGTGTGCAGGTCCACGTTGATTGCTAATATCTGGCGCCGTTAGCAGTTGACACCTTCTTGTTGAAACTGGGAGTCTCAGGAGAAATCGATCCTTGGTATCTTTGCCAAGGGAAAACTTCCGCTACACTGCATCTCAAACCTTCCACTTGGGGTAACCAACGAGGGGCGAGAAGCCATCAAGCAAAGTTTTCTGGCGCCATCGCCGGGGACTCCACTCTTCAGGATAGGGGAGTTGCACGCTATCTTTTATCTTTGCTTTTTAGTCTTGTTAGTTTACCTTTCAGTTTTCTTTATGTCTTTTCACTAGTTTTGCTTAATGGAAAACAACAAAAATATGAGAGAGCTTTATAAGCTCTACCTTGCTTTGTGACATGATGTGTTTGAAGAGAAAATTAAAAAACCTATGGAACTTTTATTTGCATAACATTCATGATGGTGATGATGTTATTAGTATGCTTTCTTTGAATATCAATATTGCTAATGACATGGAAAGCTCTAAGCTTGGGGATGACATGTTTGATGAACATGATATTTTTAGTCCCCCAACTTTTGAAGAGAAAATTTACTTTGATGATACTTTGCTTCCTATACATGATGATTACAATGATGAATATGATGTTTTCAGTCCACCTACTATTGAGGATAAAATTTATTATGATTATGATATGCCTCCTAAATACAATGATTACCATGATGGTTATGATTGCTTTACTCTCAATATTCTTAATAAGAAAGATTTTGCTTATATGAAGAGTAATGACACTTTTTTGCATGTGGATCATGGTAACAATGCTTTTATGTGATGCTTATATTGTTGAGTTTATTCGTGATCCCACTGAAAATTATTATGAGAAGGGAACATATGCTTATAGATATTTCAATGATATCAAGTTCCCTCTCTTTATGTTGAAGGTTTTGAAGCTACACTTGTTTTGCCTTCCTATGCTTATTGCTTTATGCTTCAATGAATTATTCTATTGCAATATTCCTATGCATAGGAAGCATGTTAGGCTTAAATGTGTTTGGTATTTGCCTCTTGATGCTCTCTTTTGTTCTTCAACTCTTATTCCTACGAGAGCATCATTAAAGTCTCATGCCTAGCTTAAAGGCATAAAAGAAAGCGCTTTTGGGAGGCAGCCCACAACGAATAAATTTTATTTTACTTTTGTTGTGTCTTGATGTTGTTACTACAGTAGCACCATCATTGTATCTTTACTTTTCAGCTTTGTGCCAAGTGTAGCCTCTGATTGCAAGAAAGTTCAAAAGTTGTGACGTGCTGTCCAGGAAACAGATTCTGTCTTTGGATAGAAAAATTCGTATAAAATCACCAGATCATCTTTTTAGTCTGAATTTGTTCGACAGCATGTTCTATACAATTGTCTTTCGTGCGTCTGTTCTGAGTTTTTTGATTAGAGTTGCAGAAGTGCCCCGAAAAAATCATTTACTACCTGTTGTTCTGTTTTTCACAGATTCTGTCCTGTTTTGCCTTTCCTTCATTTTGCAAACCTTGAGCTTGCTTTTTCTTTGCAAAAACCTTTTGGCAATCTTGAGAAACAGTAGACCTTCAAGAATATCCTTATTTCCAGCAAGGAACAATTATTTTATTATGGGTACTAACCTCGCTAATCAGATTATGATGAGTTATGTATGAAGGGAGTTTTCAAGTGTGCGAGGGAAGATGATAAAAAGATTCAGGAGTGTCAAACGCTCAAGCTTGGGGATGCCCCCATGCACCCCCAAGAAATATTCAAGGAGACTCAAGCGTCTAAGCTTGGGGATGCCCCCGTGCATCCCCTTCTCCATCAACATTATCAGTTCCTCTTTCGTTCCACTATATTTTTATCACTTCATGTGTTATGTGCTATGCTTGGAGCGTCTTGCTTTTAGTTTCCTTTTTAGTTTTATTTAGCTTTTCATAACGAGTCGGAACTCAGCTTTCTTTATGTGGGAGAGGAACACGCTCCACTTCTACCTAGAACATAACATAGAATTTTCATGTATATCCTTGTTGTGTGTGTTCTTTGTCTTTCAATAGCTACTATCATGCTTAGCTTTTAGTTTTCATGCTCATATTTTTAAAGAGCTTTTGTTTAGTTGGTTGCTTGAACTCTCTTTAGTTATCATGCTTATCTTATTAAGAGAGTTTGCTTCCGTTGCATGGTTATATGTCTATGATAAAAATGCTACGTGCATAATGGTTCTTAGTAGTTCATGTTTTCTTATGGTTAGTCTCAAATAACTGGGGGGTTTCCAATGTGTTATTGGAGTACCAACATGATTTGTTTGCCTATGATGTGGTATGGTTTAGTAATATCTTCCTTCAAGAATTTATTTTGATTGACTTGGCGTATGCTCACGCATATTTAAGACTGTAAAGAAAGTCTGTCAAGCCTTGATGATCTTTTATTTCTGAGTAGCGATATAACTACCATGCCTAATTCAATGTTGCTTTGTCGCTCTGCATGATTATGACCGTCATTGCTCTCTTAGTTGGTCGCTCCCAGTCTTTTGCTAACCTCCACCTGTACTAAGCGGACTGACTACTTGTGCATCCAAATTCCTTTAAACCAGTTATGCCATATGAGTCCACCATACCTTCCTACATGGTATTTACCTGCCATTCCTAACGAAGACTTTCATGTACCATCTCGAAATTATTCAAAAAGAAAGAAAATGCATTCCTATTTTGTGCCTCTGTTTTAAGTCCATGAGGAAGTAGTAGTTAATTCATGATCTTTTTAAGTTGGACAAGCTTCACCCCGGGATTGCATGTCTAATGTGCAAACCCATAACACGAGAAGGAACTGGCATTGAGTGCGCCCGGCTCAAAATTAATATAACAAACAAACCCTCCTTCACGCTTTGATCATGAGAAATCGGAAAAGTTTGGCAGTGATAAACAAAGGATATTATGAGGATGTGATCGTCCTCATTCGGGAGTCGTTCCTCGAAACTTGTCCATCTCAAGAAGTGATTGAGTTATCTGCTAGCATTCATTGACGAAACATGCATGATCTAAAAAAAATTATTATTACCTCTGTTTTTAAAACCAAGAGCTCTGGTACATGCTTTGTCTTTGTTTCCGACTACGGGTTTTCAACCTTGCCAATAAAAGCCACGGTTCGAGAGTCTCCACCTTCTTTTAAAGCACCAACTACTGAGAGCATGATTGTCATTCTGAGTGTAATGTGCATTGTCCCAAAGTAGCATTATCTTTTGCATGATTATGATATCGTTTATTTTGAAATCATTGTATCTAGTCATCACTTAAACCTTGGAGGTGCCCCTGCATTTATGTTTTGCTTCACTAAAGGGGGCAAGCGAGATATCACTTTATCATATTTGCACACCATGCTCATTACAAATCTATTTGATGTTTCAATACCATATTGTAAAACTTTCAGTTCTTTGTGATTTTCTCATGAGGCAACTTAATTACTACAGATTCATTGTCTCGGTAAGCTTTTGTCATATGACTATGAAAAGTCATATATGGTTAATAGCATGTCACCACAGAAATTATTCTTGTTATCATTTACCTACTCGAGGACGAGCAGGAATTAAGCTTGGGGATGTTGATACGTCCAAAACGTATCTATAATTTCTGCTTGCTCCATGCCTCTTTTGGGTGATATTGCTATGATATTTATACACTTCCATACACTTTTGATCATATTTGGACTAACCTATTAACTCAGTGCACCCCAGTGCCAGTTTCTGTTTTCTGCTGTTTTTGTATTTCAGGTTTTCCCATTACGAGAACTGCCAGAAAAATCCCGGAAAAATTATATAAAAAATCAGCGTTCCAGAAGCTTCCCGACAGCCTAAGTACAGCCGGAGGGGGACACCAGGGCTCCAGGTGCCCTGGTGGCGCAGCCCCCCTCCTGGCCGCGCCGGGGGGGCGCCTGGGCCCCCAGGGCCTCCGCTGATGCCCCCTTTGGCATATATTTATATCGTGTCCCGAAACCCTCGAGACGGGAACCCTTTTTCGCGATCTCATCTCTGTTCCGCCGCCGCCGCGCTTCCAAGATCGGGAGCGCCAGGAGAACTCTTCCCGGCACCCTGCCGGAGGGGAGGATCACCACCGGGAGCTTCTCCACCACCATGGACGCCTCCTGAATGAGTTGTGAGTAGTCTCTCTTGGACCATGGGTCCATGACCAGTAGCTATGTGATGTTCTCCTCCCGTTCTTGTGCTTCACTAATTAGTCCTCGTGAGCTGCCCTACATGATCGAGGCACATATGTAATCCTTATGCTGTTGCTATGTTGAGTTTGCTGGGATCCGATAAATTGTGAGATTATGTTCAGATTGTGTTTGAGTAATATATTTGATTTACCTCTTTTATATTTATGTTCGTAAGTAATTCTTGCATGTTCTCCGTTGTTATTTATTGCTTTGGCCAAGTAGTAGGTAGTGACTCTGTCGGGGGAAACTGTCCGCCACGAACACCTATGGGACCGGAGCCCCTTGTCTGTGCGGTACGAGGGCGGAGGGAGCACGAAGAGCAGATCGTAGCGAGCACGCGGGCAGTTTTACCCAGGTTCGGGCCGCGGTAGACGTGTAAAACCCTACTCCTGCTTAGCTGTGTATTGAGTTGAAGAGCTCGGGAGCTTGAAGAAGCAGCTACACCGAGCGTATGAGTGATCTAGGTTGCGAACCCCCTCCACGTTGTGCATGGGCCTCCTTTTATAGTGCAAGGGGTCACCGACAGGTGTCAACGTAAGAGAAAGGGGTAAAAACGTAAAAGAGGTGGCAGTTGTAACAGTGCGGGAACAGTGGAGCTACAGTGCAGAATAGTGGTCTACACCTACTTTGACAGTGGGGGACAAGGGCATTCAATGCCCGTCGCCGTCGACCCCAAAAGCTCCCGCCCTTGCGTCTCCGTCTGCCACGACGATGGATCCATCACCGTGGAGTGCCACCGTGTCCCCCAGGCTGCACAGCCATCCGCCACGCGTCCCTGGATAGGCCCCAGGGCGACGCGTGGGCCGATGAGCTGGAGCGCGGGGACACAGCGCAACCTTCCCGGCAAGCACCTTGCCGGGGGCCTTGATCTTGCCGGGCCCGGGAGCTTGCCGCTCCCCGGGCCCTTGCTGGGGCGCATATAGCGCCGAGGCGTGTCTTCTAGTCTTCCTGGCAAGCTCCTCTTGCCAGGGCCTTGCGCTAGTGAGGTAATCTTGAGCCTGGTACGGCCTTCCCGGCAAGCTCCACTTGCCGGGGTCTTGATCTTCTGTCTTATATACTTTGTTTTTGAATGGTTTGATAGGGAGCAGGAAGGTCCCCGGCGAGCACGCGGTAAACCCTGCCGCGGGAAGCTGCAACTGTCCGTGCACAAGTTGGGGTACTGAGGTACCCCTACCTTAGTACACCGACAGGAGCCCCCGGGCCTGGGCCACACACGGTGCCGAGCGTTGTTGGGCCAGGCCCAAAGCAGTGCACGGGCACCCGCGGCCCGCGGCGCGCCGAATCCACTTCCGTATCCGCCGCATCCCCCAGTAACGGCACACGTCGATTGCGGCGCCGTGGGATGGGACGTGCCCACGATCTCTTAATGGAAAGGGCGAAACGCCCCCCCACTTCCCCATAAAAGCAGTGGAAGCAGGAGCGATTCCCCTCCTTGCGCTTTCATTGCATCGTCTTCTTCCTCCAGAGATTCCTCTTGCGCTCCGCCTCCACACCTCCGCCGCCGCCGTCTGCATCTCCGGCGTCGCCGAGTTCTTCGTCCCTCTTCTTCCGCCGCGTCCGCCATGGCCCCGAAGACCGACAAGGCGAAGGCGGAGAAGACCAAGAGGGAGAAGTCGGAGCAAGCGGCGAAGCTCGCTGCGTATCGGAAGCAGCATCTCGTCTTCCCGCCGAGGCTCGGCGCGGGGGAGCTCTGGAACAAGTATTACTTGTTCTGGGCCAAGGAAACCAAGGCGCACCCCCGCACTCGAGCATATCCGGCCGCCGCCAAGGACAACTACCCCGGCGGGTACTACTTCTTCGCAGCCTTCTTTCACTGCGGTCTTTGCCCTCCTTTCTCTGATTTCTTTTGCGACATCATGCACACCTACGGCCTCCATCTTCTCGACTTCACCCCCAACGCCATCCTCACCATGGCGGTTTTCGCGCACATGTGCGAAAACTTCATAGGAATACACCCAAATGTAGCGCTTTTTAGGCACTTCTTCACCCCTAGAGCAGAGGCCGACGCCCCCCTCTCCGGAGGAATTTCTTGGGTTTTCCGTTTGAACAAGAAGGGGTCCTACTTGCCGGGGGAGCTCCGCGGCAAGTGGGAGGAATGGCGTGCGGAGTGGTGCTGGGTCGTCGAAGACCAGCCGCAAGCTTTCACCGCGCCGCGCACAACGCCCATCGTGCGCGGCAGGGATTGGAGCGAGCTGGACTCGGACGACATCAAGCTCGACATCGCCCTCGTCCGGATTCTTCGTCTTCGGGTGGCACAGCTGTCCGTTGCAGAGGTGGGCGCAGACTTCCTTCGCCGCCGCATCGCCCCTCTCCAAGACAGGAAGAGGCCGGCCTGGGAGTACGGCGGCCCGGCGGATATAATGAGGCTGCGCCCCGGGCTCAACTTCAACTTCACGACGCTGGAGCTGAAGGGGATGGTCCGGGAACTCTTCAAGTATGACCCGGCACACCCTGAGTGGTTCCGAGCTCCCCGGGGAGTGGTGCCGCTCTGCAATAGCACAGTCCGGGATCGTCTCCTTGCGATGATGCCCATGTGTGACTCGCACGGCGTGGATCGCACGTGGATCGCGCCCAAGCCCATCGACGTCTTCAACTTCTACGACAACCTCGTGGAGGTGGCGAAGAACAAGAATGACATCAAGGAGCACACGCGGGACACCACCGACCAGGAGATCGCTTACATAGCTTCTCGGGCTGAGGAGGCCGCTGCGGCTGCAGCGGCAGGAGATTTTGGGTACACGCCTGCTGAGGCGGAAGCTGCGGATGCGTCCAGCCAGGCGGAGGAGGCGGAGATCTGCAGATTGCTGCAGCTCCCTCCCGACGCGCTCGCCGGGGTCCCCTCCCTGAGGCACTCCGGGATCCACGGAATCGTGGCCGAGGCCGCGGCAATGGAGGGTGCCTCCGGAGGGAACAGAGGCGCCGCGAGGAGCGGAGGCGCCGGAGGGAGTGGAGGCGCCAAGGGGAAGGAGGCCGCACCGCAGGGCGCTGGGCCCAGTGAGCCGGCCGGGGAAGAGGAGGAGGAGGAGGCCGAGGACTCCGGTGGATCTACGGAGCTCTACGCCGACGACCTCTCCTCGTCGGAGAGCTCCCCGCCCCCGGCAAGCCCAAGGCAGTCTCCACCGAAGCGTCTCCGCAAGACGGCGACGGGAGAGAGGGCGCAAGCGCCCCGGCAACAACCAGCTCGCCGGGCAGCTCCCCGGGGGAGCCAAGCCGCGCCAAGGGCGACCGGCGCACAAGCCACAACAGAGGCGGCCCGCGCGCGGGCCACGACGGAGGCGCCTCGCAGGCCGGCGCCGAGCCGACAGGGGTCTTCTCGGAGCGGAGCAACGGCTCCACCCGCTCCTCGGGCTTCGGCTACCACAGGGGCTGGGTCTTCGCAGCCCCCAGCCCCAGGGACCGCCAAGCACCCGAGGGAAACTTCATCTTCCGCTCCTCGCGCCGACGCGCCGACGGTGGAGTACGACTTCTCCGCCTTGAGCGAGGACGACGAGGAGGATCAGGAGTAAGGTTCCGGGATCTTACACCTTCTCGAGTTTTGTCTTGATTATTGTTGATGTTGATTTTGCTTGTCGCTGTGATTTCAGGACCTTGGTTCAGCGCGTGGCGAAGAAGGCCAAGGCGCCTGTGGTCGAGGTCGCGGAAGACCCGGTCGTCGCGGCAACTGAGGACGTGCCGGAGCCAAGCCTGCCGGACCCGAGTGCTGCTCCGAGGAGCAGCCCCCAGCGCAGCCCCCAGCGTAAGTCTGGGTTCCATCCTTCCGCTCGTCGGGATACGCTTAGGGATTTTGTCTTTTTTCAACATCTTGACGTTTCTTGTCTTGACTTGTGCAGAGGTGGAACCGCAGCAGGAGGAGCGCCCGGAGACCGTCCTTGAGGAGCCGCAGGCCCCGCCGTCCCCGCCAAGGCCGAACTCTCCGGCAAGGGAGAGTGCTCCGCCAAGGGCGGGTACTCCGCCGCCAAGGCAGAGTACCCCGCCAAGGGCGAGCAGCCCGGCGAGGGCGGCCACTCCGCCAAGGCAGAGCCCCCCGGCGAGGGTGGCCACCTCGCCAAGGCAGAGCTCCCCGGCGAGGGAGCCCGCCGCCGAGGACGTCCGCCAAGGTATGTCTTGTAATTTGTCTTCTTGGCTTCGTCTCTTTTTGGATCTTTGCTTGAACTTCTTTTTCCTCTTCTTCTTTCCAGATCCTCCTCCTCCCGAGCCGATGGAGACTGAGGTCATCAACATCGAGGACGAGGAGGGCGCGCAGGGCGGCGGCGGCGACGCTCCTGCCACCGAGGAGATGGCAGATGCCGCCGAGCCGGCTGCGCCAGAGGCCGCTCCGGCTGCGGACGCAGCGGTCGGGGAGGGGGACGGCGACCGCACCGCCGACCCGGAGGCGGCGGGAGCACCAAGTGCTGCGCCGGCCACCGACCCCTCCGCCGGCAAGGAGCAGGGCTACTACCTTGAGGCCCCCAACGGCGTCTTCATCCAGATGCCTTGGGGGTCTTCGTCGCGAGCTCCCGCGGAGGGCGAGGCGTTTGACGGAGAAGTCCTCGCCTCCGCGGGTCTGAAGATTGTCGAAGCGCCCGGCGGGGGCGAAGGGCCCGAGGAGGGAAAGCTGCTCCACCAGCTCCTGGCCCTTTACCGGGCCAGGCAGGCGAAGCTCGCTTCCCGGGAAGCCCTTGCCGCCAAGGCCGCCGCGGAGATGGAGAAGCGCGCGGCGGAGCTCAGCGCCGCCAACCAGGCGGCCCTCCGCGAGGTGGCGGAGGAGCGTGAGCGGCTTGCCGGTGAATACCAAGAATGGGTGCTGGAGAAAGCCGAAGCTGAGGAACAGCAGCGGCTCGCCGGGGTGGAGCTGTCCCGGCGAGAAGGAGAACTCACGCAGCGGAAGGTTCAGCTCGACTCCCACGAGGAGGACCTTGCCGCCCGCGAGGCGGCCCTTGGCGGGGAATTGAAGGAGGCGAAAGCCGCCGCGGTTGCCGCGGAAAACGCCAAGAAGGAGCTCGCCGCCAAGGTCGTGCAGCTGGAGAAGGCGCTGAAGGTGAGCGCGGAGAAGGTTGCCGCGCTCATCAC
This sequence comes from Secale cereale, assembly GCA_902687465.1. Lineage (NCBI taxonomy): Eukaryota > Viridiplantae > Streptophyta > Magnoliopsida > Poales > Poaceae > Secale > Secale cereale. The sequence goes on along the minus strand of LR738715.1, from coordinate 124,506,801 downwards.
GGAGCGTGAGAAGGACGCCCATACAAATTCAGAGCTCCAGGTGAGCCTTTCTAAGAGGGGCGACGAGTTGAAGGCCGCCAAGGACTCCATCGAGGATTTGGAGTTGAAGGTCACTACATTGAAGGATTCGCTCGACGCTGCCCGGGCTCGAGAGACCAAGCTGAAGGAGGAGCTCCGCAAGGAGCGGACCTTGGTGGACAGCGTCAACAAAGCATCCGAGCTCTTCCGCCAGACCATTGAGGTATGGACCGAAGACTTGGTATCTTCCGCGTCCAACATCGATCAGGAGCTGCTGGCGCTGAAAGTTGAACATCTCATCTACTCCCCGGATCCGGATCTCCCGCACAGCGCCAAGCTCAGCCTCTTCTTCAGAGGGATCGCGCCGGCCCTTGCAGGTCTCCGGAACCAAATCCCCGCGCAGCTGGCCGAGGAGTCGCGCCTGCTCTGCGCGGGAACTCTGGAGCGCGTGCTGACGAAGATCGTGTTCCGCAATCCGGGCATCAATCTCACCAACGTTCTTCGCAGCTTGCCGGCCGATGCGAACACGGAGGCCCTGAAGGAGCAGGTCGCCCACATCATTGCCAAGGTGGCCAAGATCTCCAGGAAGGAGGGCGACCGCGTAGATTAGGCCTCTATTATCTTTATTTCTTTTTGCTGCTGCACATTATGTTATGAACTCATTAGTCCATTGCGACAAATTATGCTTTGTAAGATATTTATCTCATTTTGATCAATCAGTGCAATGTTATCTTCCTTGTCTTAATCCTTGACTTTGTATGTTTTTCACCCTACGCTCCCGGGAAGCTTGCCGGCAAGGGGCCTTTGCCGCGAGCGCTGAGTGCTGGACTCTGAGCAGCCTGCTGGCCAAGGTCCCACCGGCAAGCAACCTCGCCGCGGCTAGTCGCAACGCACTTAGCTTGCTGAGCGTACTCGGAAACGAAACAAGGGCGCGACATTTGTCGCAGCTCACTTAAATCGTTGAGCGAACTCGAAAACAAGATAAGGGTGCGGCAAGCTACGGGTAGGTTCCTCTGCGCACAGGTTTTCCATACAAAGTGTGACTGTTCAAGGAAGACAACTAAAAACTTAAAATTTGAACTGGTCAAATTCTAACAACTTAGCTTTCATATATTGCTTGCTTTCCGGTAAGGCTTCTCTTTCTTGAACAGCACTTGGTTCCTCCTCCACCTCCTTCCCCCCCGGCAAACTTGTGCGCGAGGAACGTTCCTTCTGCTTAAGAGGAAAGAAAAGGGAGATGGAAACAAGTATATGGCCTTTCGGCGCGCTAATGCTTACCGGATACTCGAGTGTTGCAGCAAATGCCAAACAAAACATGCAAATAGCAAAGAAAAGCATGCAAGAGGCAATCAGCGCAAAACACGAAAATTTTACTGATGCACGGGGTCTGCGCCCGGCTTTGTACAAAGGGTTACATGCAACAGCGGCAAAGCTTGTACAAAAGGTGGTTGCCGGAGCGGATCACGGCAACCGCGCCTTATGGGTGAAACTTGCGAAGATGCTCTATGTTCCAGGAGTTGCTCACCGGTAAGCCTTCTTCGGTCTCAAGGCGGACAGCGCCGGGCCTTGTGACTTGTCTCACCCGATAAGGGCCTTCCCACTTCGGCGTCAACTTGTTGGAATTCTTGGCGGACTGAACACGCCGAAGAACAAGGTCGCCTTCCTCGAGACTCCTGGCCTTGACCTTGCGGCTATGGTAGCGACGCAAGGCTTGCTGGTATCGAGTAGCTCGTAGAGCAGCCTGGAGACGTCCCTCCTCAAGGAGCAGTGCATCATCTTGTCGCAGTTGCTCTTGCTCGAGCTCATCATAAGCGAGCACTCGAGGAGATCCGTATACGAGTTCCGTGGGGAGAACTGCCTCTGCTCCATAGACTAGAGCAAAGGGTGTCTGTCCGGTGGCTCGACTTGGTGTCGTTCTGATTGACCAAAGAGCCGCCGGTAGCTCCTCTATCCAATTTCTTCCGCACTTGCGCAGCCTGTCAAAGGTCCTTGTCTTGAGTCCGCGCAGCACTTCAGCATTTGCCCTCTCCGCTTGACCGTTGCTCCTCGGGTGAGCAACAGAAGCGAAACAGACCTTGGCGCCAAGGTCTTGGACGTACTGCATGAAGGTGCGACTAGTAAATTGAGTACCGTTGTCGGTGATGATCCGGTTAGGGATTCCGAAACGGCAAACAATCGACCTGAAGAACCTGACCGCTGACTGTGCTGTCACCTTTCTCACCGGCTCCACTTCTGGCCACTTTGTGAACTTGTCGATTGCGACGTACAAGTACTCAAAGCCCCCGACGGCTCGGGGGAAGGGGCCGAGGATATCGAGCCCCCAGACCGAGAAGGGCCAGGACAAAGGGATTGTTTGGAGAGCTTGAGCTGGCTGATGAATCTGCTTTGCATGGAACTGGCACGCTTCACACTTGGTTACTAGTGCAGTTGCATCCTGGAGGGCTTCTTGCCAAAAGAACCCTTGCCGGAAAGCTTTCCCGGCAAGCGCCCTTGCGCCAATGTGGTGGCCGCATATGCCTCCGTGTATATCCGCCAACAGCTTCTGTCCATCTTCCCTGGGGATGCACTTCAACCTGACACCATTGAGTCTTCTTCTGTACAACTCGTTATCCACGAACTGGTACATACTTGACTGCCTGGTTATCTTCTCTATCTCTTGAGGGTCGTCGGGAAGTTCCCCAGTTTGCAGAAAACGGACTATCTGCTGCGCCCATGCCGGAGCTCGAGGCTCAACGGCAAGGACTAAAGGCTCGAGGGCCGCTGCGGGAACCTCAGCTTCTACGGCAAAAACCTCTGGTTCTGCCGGAGCTGATGGTCCCCCGGCAAGCTCGCCGGGGCGAGGCTTGTCGGGAACACTTGCTTCAACTGTACAGGCCCGAGGACTTGCAGGAGCAAACTGTTCCTCAGCGTTTTGGTTGTTGATCTTGGGGACCTTGGCGGCGGTTTCTGGAAGATCCGCCGGCAAGTAGTCGCCGGAGACCAACTTTCTCTTCTTGGACTGCCCAATTGATGGTGTAACGGATGGCTGAGTCAGCTTGAGCAAGAAGGTTCCTGGTTCCACAGGTAACTTCACCGCGGCGCACTTTGAAAGGCCATCTGCTATTTCGTTTTGAGCTCTCGGGACGTGCTCCATTTGCAAACCTTCAAAGTGCTCCTCAAGCTTCCTCACTTCATCTACATAGGCTTCCATCAAAGGGCTCTGATAGCTCTTGTTAACTTGCCGGACCACCAACTGAGAATCTCCTCGTACAATCAGCTTCCTGATCCCAAGTTCGGCCGCAATCCTGAGGCCGGCGAGCAAGCCTTCGTATTCTGCGGTGTTGTTTGTCGCTTGCTCCCTGGGAAAGTGCATCTGGATAACATATTTGAGGTGTTCTCCGGTGGGCGCGATGAGTACCACGCCAGCGCCGGCGCCTTGCAGCGAGAAGGCACCATCAAAATACATTACCCATTCACTTGTCGCTTCTTGTACGGGTGCACTTGTTTCTTGGACTTCTTCGTCGGGCGTTGGGGTCCACTCAGCTATGAACTCTGCCAAAGCTCGGCTCTGTATGGTTGAAGTACTTTCAAACTTGAGTCCAAAGCTCGACAGTTCCAGTGCCCACTCAACGATCCTGCCTGTTGCTTCTGGGTTGTGCAATATCCTCTTCAGCGGAAAGCGAGTGACCACTGTTATCTCATGGGCTTGGAAGTAGTGGCGCAGCTTTCTCGAGGCCATGAGGAGGCCGAAAAGCAACTTTTGCACACCGGAGTATCTTGACCTAGCCCCCTGGAGAAGGGAACTCACAAAATACACCGGGCGCTGCACCATCTTCTTCCGCACCTCATCCTGTTCCTGCGCAGAGTTGTTCTTGTCGGGGCCAGAGCTTGTCGGAGCAGCCCCCCGCTTGTCACTGGATTCGCTTGCCGGCGGCGCTGACTCCTCGTCGGACTCCCTCTCCGCTACTAACGCAGCACTAACCACCTGGTTGGTTGCCGCTAGGTACAGCAACAACTTTTCCTGTGGTCTAGGTGCGACAAGTATGGGAGTGGAGGACAGGTACCGTTTCAAATCCTGCAGCGCTGCCTCCGCTTCCGGAGTCCACTTCATGGGACCTGCCTTCTTCAAGATTTTGAAGAAAGGTAGGGCGCGCTCTGCAGACTTCGAAATGAACCTACTGAGGGCAGCCACACAACCTGCAAGCCTTCTGACATCCTTGACGCGCTTTGGGGCCTCTATCAGCTCAATGGCTTTAATCTTGTCGGGGTTGGCTTCAATCCCCCTCTGTGACACAAAGAACCCGAGAAGCTTGCCGGAGGGGACTCCAAAAACGCACTTCTCGGGGTTCAACTTGAGCTGTATCCTGCGCAGGTTCTGAAATGTCTCTTCTAAATCTTGGATCAGGGTGTCCTTGCTCTTGCTCTTCACCACGATGTCATCCATGTAAGCCTCTACATTTCTGCGGATCTGTGGCTCAAAAGCAGTATACACTACCCTTGCAAAGGTTGAACCTGCATTCTTCAATCCAAATGGCATGCGAATGAAGCAATAAGTGCCACATGGAGTGATAAATGCAGTCTTCTCTTCATCCTCCTTGGCCATGAAAATCTGATGATAGCCTGAGTATGCATCAAGAAAACAGAGTAGCTCACATCCGGCAGTGGAGTCAACGATCTGGTCAATGCGCGGCAAAGGGAATGGATCCTTGGGACATGCTTTATTCACATCGGTGAAGTCTATACACAGTCTCCATTTCCCATTGGCCTTGCGCACGACGACTGGATTTGCCAACCACGTCGGATGGATCACACCTCTAACTAGGCCTGCTGCTTCTAGCTTCTTGATCTCTTCGTTGATGAACTCTTGGCGCTCCACGGCTTGCTTCCTCACTTTCTGCTTGATGGGCCGCGCATGAGGACAGACAGCAAGCTTGTGCTCAATTACCTTCCTGGGAACACCGGGGATGTCAGATGGCTGCCAGGCAAACACATCGACATTCGCCCGCAGGAAGGCAACGAGCGCGCTTTCCTATTTGCTGTCAAGCGTGGCACTGATGGTGAAGGTACCACCAGTGCCGTCCTCCTTGGCGGACACCTTCTTGGTTGCCGGAGGAGCGGCCATTCCTTTCTTACTCTTGCCGGTGGAGCTCGATGGAACGTCCTCGACGGCAGCGCAGCACTCCGAAGAGGTGCGGTTGCCGGAGTGGGTCCCAGAGCACTTGCCGGACTTGGTCTTCGTCTTCTTCTCCCCGGGAGCTTCAGCGGCAAGAGTATCCTTCTCGGCCGCGGCTGCCGCATCCCGGTAGATCTTGTCGGCGCAGACAAGCGCATCCTTCTTGTCGCCGTGGACAGTGATGACGCTTATCGGCCCCGGCATCTTCAGTACGTTGTAAGCATAATGGGAAGCTGCCATGAACTTGGCGAGGGCGGGACAGCCGAGTATTCCATTGTAGGGTAACGGAATATCGGCAACGTCGAAGGTGATGCGCTCAGTTCTGAAGTTGAGCTCCCCGCCAAAGGTCACCGGCAGAGTGATCTTTCCCTTGGGCTTGCTCCTTCCCGGGTTGATTCCTTGGAATGAACCGGTTTCTTCGAGCTCGCCGTCTGGAATCTGGAGTTTCTTGATCACACCAGAGGAGATCAAGTTCAGCCCGGCCCCGCCGTCAACCAACATTTTGGTGACCTTGAGGTTGCGGATGGTGGGTGAGACCAGCATCGGCAAGCACCCGACCGCAGTAGTGCGGTCAGGGTGATCCTCAAGATCAAAAATGATGGGCGTGCTGGACCATTTGAGGAGCCTGCGCGACTCCACGGGCGGCTCCGCTGCATTCACCTCACGCACCCACTGCTTTAGTTGGCGGTGGGAGGTGTGCAGAGAGGCGCCACCGTCGACGCACAGGACCTCCGTGGCCTTCTGGAACTCCTGCTCGCTGTTATCCTCGTCCTCCATGTCTTCGTCGTCGTCTTCTTCGTCCTTGTCGCGGCCCCGGGGAGGTCGATCTCCTTGCCGTTGCTTGGCCTTGCCGCGGCGTCCTCCCCGGCCGTTGAACGGCCGCTTCTTGCTGGGCTCTTCCCCGCCACCTTGGGCCTTCTCTTTGTCGCGCCTCTCGTACTCAGCTTTCTGCTGCTCGACGAGGTATTCGACGCGCTTGCAGTTGGAGAGATCGTGACCCTTGGTGCGGTGGATCTTACAGTATTGCTTGTCGGAGGTGTCCTGCTTGTCGGCCGCCGCTACAGGGGCGGGCTCCTTGCCGGAGCCGCCAGCCTGTGTTTGCTTGGCGGGGGCCTCCTTGCCGGACTTCTCGACGGCAAGCACCTCTTTCTTGCCCTTCCTTCTGTTGTTCCGCCGCCGGCTCTTCTTTGCCGGGGTGGCGTCGTCGCTGTCGCTTTCTCCTGCGCCAGCATCCTCCCCGGGGAGTCAACTCCCCTCTTCCGCGCGTGCGCACTTGTCAGCCAGAGCATAGAGCTCGCTGACGTCCCGAATCTTGGTCATCGCCATTTCCTCACGCATGCGGCGGTTACGCACGTTCTGGTGGAACGCGCTGATAACCGCGGCAGGGTGGACATCGGGGATGTTGTGCTGCACACGGCTGAAGCGTTGGATGTACTTGCGCAGGGTTTCGCCTTCCTTCTGGGCCAAGATGTGGAGATCGCTCTCCTGGCCGTGGGGTTTGTGGCCGCCGGTGAAGGCGCCAACAAACTGGTGGCAAAGGTCAGCCCAAGAAGAGATGGAGCCTTCCGGCAAGTGCATAAGCCACGAACGGACGTTCGGCTTTAGCACGAGCGGGAAGTAGTTAGCCAAGATCTTCTCGTCGCGCCCCCCGGCAGCCTGCACCGCGATGGTGTAGACGCTGAGAAACTCCGAGGGGTGCGTCTTGCCGTCGTACTTTTCCGGTACGTCGGGCTTGAAATTCTTCATGCTGGGCCACTGGACGCGCCGCAGCTCGCGAGAGAACGCGGGGCAACCTGCCGCGTACGGCAAGTCGCCTGGTTCACCGGGCGCGTGCGCGTCGACAGCGTTCCCAGCTCTCTTATCTGATTGTCGCCGAGCTTCTCGGCGGCGCTCGATTGTGGTCCGAGCGTCTTCTTCTCGCCGGTCGTCGAGGACCTGGCGCTGGTCCCGACGGGCCCGCGGGTCCGACGAGGCTGTGGAGCCATCGTCAGCGTTGTTCCGGCGGGGCGGCGTCTTCTGCTTTCGCTGCGGGGAGTGCACGCTTGTCGCACCCCCGGCGGTCTTGTCGCCGTCGGCCTTCGTCTTCTCAGCTTGCCGCGGCCGCGAGGCCGACGGCTGCTGTGGAGAATCGTTGTTGGTGAAGGCGATCAGGCTCTGGATGGTGGCCCTCCAGTCTTCGGCCTTGTCTGCCGCTGGAGGGAAGTCGAGGAGTAGTTGCGCCCTTGCGAGCGCTTCCGCTGGAGTGGAGGGGAACGCGGGCGAGCGGTGCGAGGAGCGGGATACGCTCGGACTTCTAACGACGTTAGAAGGAGCGGGGTCCCGCGCCGGCGCCTTCGCTTTGCTTGTGCCCGGACGGGGGTCCGGGGCGTCCCGCGAGCCTCCGGTTTGGCCTTGCCCCAGCAAGCGGATACCACCTCCTGTGGTATGGCGCTGCTGGGTTGCCGTGTGCTGGGATGGACGTGGCGCGTCCACGGAGACCGAGGTTCGGTCGTCCGTCCTGTTCTTGGATCTGGTGGCGCCGTGAGTGTCCTCGCCGGCGACCACCCTCCCGACGGCATCTCCCCCGCCCACCGTTGGCTCTGGTGGCGGCGGGTGAGACGCAGACGGGCCTCCAACCTCCGAAGCCTTCTTCTTCGGGGCCATGATGTTGTTGCTGATGAAGTTGACGAATTCGGAGAGGTTGATGTAGAATGCGCCCGCGCGAACTGACAAGTGCGCACGCGCGGAAGAGGGGAGGAGACTCCCCGGGGATCAAGTGCTACAGTGCAGAATAGTGGTCTACACCTACTTTGACAGTGGGGGACAAGGGCATTCAATGCCCGTCGCCGTCGACCCCAAAAGCTCCCGCCCTTGCGTCTCCGTCTGCCACGGCGATGGATCCATCACCGTGGAGTGCCACCGTGTCCCCCAGGCTGCACAGCCATCCGCCACGCGTCCCTGGATAGGCCCCAGGGCGACGCGTGGGCCGATGAGCTGGAGCGCGGGGACACAGCGCAACCTTCCCGGCAAGCACCTTGCCGGGGGCCTTGATCTTGCCGGGCCCGGGAGCTTGCCGCTCCCCGGGCCCTTGTCGGGGCGCATATAGCGCCGAGGCGTGTCTTCTAGTCTTCCTGGCAAGCTCCTCTTGCCAGGGCCTTGCGCTAGTGAGGTAATCTTGAGCCTGGTACGGCCTTCCCGGCAAGCTCCACTTGCCGGGGTCTTGATCTTCTGTCTTATATACTTTGTTTTTGAATGGTTTGATAGGGAGCAGGAAGGTCCCCGGCGAGCACGCGGTAAACCCTGCCGCGGGAAGCTGCAACTCTCCGTGCACAAGTTGGGGTACTGAGGTACCCCTACCTTAGTACACCGACAGACTCCAAGAGGGAACGTTATGCTTGATTGTGGGTTCATGCCCCTCGATGACTAGCTTGAGTGACAGAAACATGAGTCTAGGGGATGTGCTGTTGCCACAAGGGGGAAATCAACGGTGCTTGTGCCCGCGGGTGCAAGGATTGTTTACTTTACGCAAAGTTCTTTTAATGCAGTTGTTTGTTGCTTTGAGTTTACACTATGGGTAGGACTCGCAACTTAATACCAGCGAGATGTTCTGGATATATATCTCAAGGTGGATGATTAGTAGTAGATGCAGATGGATTTCGGTCTACTTGCCTTGGCGTACCGCCCATGCTTTGAACCTCTACCTTTCTTGCAACATAGTTAGCATTGGTTTGCGCACATAATTCTGTCAATTGCCCAGCTGTAATTCGTTTACCTCACATAGCTGTTTTATCGTCTTTTGGTAGAGAGACATCACTAGTGAACATCATGGGACCCCAGTCCATATTACCATCATTGATCACATCCGCTATTTACTTTCAGCTTTTACTTACTATTGCAGCAATACCTATCACTATTATCACTTGCGTTTGATCCTTTGTAAACGACAAGGCCGGAGGGATTGACAACCTCTCTGTACTCGTTGGGAGCAAAGTTATTTGTATCTGTGTGCAGGTCCACGTTGATTGCTAATATTTGGCGCCGTTAGCAGTTGACACCTTCTTGTTGAAACTGGGAGTCTCAGGGGAAATCGATCCTTGGTATATTTGCCAAGGGAAAACTTCCGCTACACTGCATCTCAAACCTTCCACTTGGGGTAACCAACGAGGGGCGAGAAGCCATCAAGCAAAGTTTTCTGGCGCCGTCGCTGGGGACTCCACTCTTCAGGATAGGGGAGTTTCACGCTATCTTTTATCTTTGCTTTTTAGTCTTGTTAGTTCACCTTTCAGTTTTCTTTATGTCTTTTCACTAGTTTTGCTTAATGGAAAACAACAAAAATATGAGAGAGCTTTATAAGCTCTACCTTGCTTTGGGACATGATGTGTCTGAAGAGAAAAATAAAAAACCTATGGAACTTTATTATTTGCATAACATTCATGATGGTGATGATGTTATTAGTATGCTTTCTTTGAATATCAATATTGCTAATGACATGGAAAGCTCTAAGCTTGGGGATGACACGTTTGATGAACATGATATTTTTAGTCCCCCAACTTTTGAAGAGAAAATTTACTTTGATGATACTTTGCTTCCTATACATGATGATTACAATGATGAATATGATGTTTTCAGTCCACCTACTATTGAGGATAAAATTTATTATGATTATGATATGCCTCCTAAATACAATGATTACCATGATGGTTATGATTGCTTTACTCTCACTATTCCTAATAAGAAAGTTTTTGCTTATATGAAGAGTAATGACACTTTTTTGCATGTGGATCATGGTAACAATGCTTTATGTGATGCTTATATTGTTGAGTTTATTCATGATCCCACTGAAAATTATTATGAGAAGGGAACATATGCTTATAGATATTTCAATGATATCAAGTTCCCTCTCTTTATGTTGAAGGTTTTGAAGCTACACTTGTTTTGCCTTCCTATGCTTATTGCTTTATGCTTCAATGAATTATTCTAGTGCAATATTCCTATGCATAGGAAGCATGTTAGGCTTAAATGTGTTTGGTATTTGCTTCTTGATGCTCTCTTTTGTTCTTCAACTCTTATTCCTACGAGAGCATCATTAAAGTCTCATGCCTAGCTTAAAGGCATAAAAGAAAGCGCTTTTGGGAGGCAGCCCACAACGAATAAATTTTATTTTACTTTTGTTGTGTCTTGATGTTGTTACTACAGTAGCACCATCATTGTATCTTTACTTTTCAGCTTTGTGCCAAGTGTAGCCTCTGATTGCAAGAAAGTTCAAAAGTTGTGACGTGCTGTCCAGGAAACAGATTCTGTCCTTGGATAGAAAAATTCGTATAAAATCACCAGATCATCTTTTTGGTCTGAATTTTTTCGACAGCGTGTGCTATACAATTTTCTTTCGTGCGTCTGTTCTGAGTTTTTTATTAGAGTTGCAGAAGTGCCCCTAAAAAATCATTTACTACCTGTTGTTCTGTTTTTCACAGATTCTGTCCCGTTTTGCCTTTCCTTCATTTTGCAAACCTTGAGCTTGCTTTTTCTTTGCAAAAACCTTTTGGCAATCTTGAGAAATAGTAGACCTTTAAGAATATCCTTATTTCCAGCAAGGAACAATTATTTTATTATGGGCTTTAACCTCGCTAATCAGATTGTGATGAGTTATGTATGAAGGGAGTTTTCAAGTGTGCGAGGGAAGATGATAAAAAGATTCAGGAGTGTCGAACGCTCAAGCTTGGGGATGCCCCCATGCACCCCCAAGAAATATTCAAGGAGACTCAAGCGTCTAAGCTTGGGGATGCCCCCGTGCATCCCCTTCTCCATCAACATTATCAGTTCGTCTTTCGTTCCACTATATTTTTATCACTTCATGTGTTATGTGCTATGCTTGGAGCGTCTTGCTTTTAGTTTCCTTTTTAGTTTTCTTTAGCTTTTCATAATGAGTCGGAAATCAGCTTTCTTTATGTGGGAGAGGAACACGCTCCACTTCTACCTAGAACATAACATAGAATTTTCATGTATATCCTTGTTGTGTGTGTTCTTTGTCTTTCAATAGCTACTATCATGCTTAGCTTTTAGTTTTCATGCTCATATTTTTAAAGAGCTTTTGTTTAGTTGGTTGCTTGAACTCTCTTTAGTTATCATGCTTATCTTATTAAGAGAGTTTGCTTCCGTTGCATGTTGATATGTCTATGATAAAAATGCTACGTGCATAATGGTGCTTAGTAGTTCATGTTTTCTTATGGTTAGTCTCAAATAACTGGGGGATTTCCAATGTGTTATTGGAGTACCAACATGATTTGTTTGCCTATGATGTGGTATGGCTTAGTAATATCTTCCTTCAAGAATTTATTTTGATTGACTTGGCGTATGCTCACACATATTTAAGACTGTAAAGAAAGTCTGTCAAGCCTTGATGATCTTTTATTTCTGAGTAGCGATATAACTACCATGCCTGATTCAATGTTGCTTTGTCGCTCTGCATGATTATG
>LR738715.1:124390290-124495169 GCA_902687465.1 Secale cereale | reverse complement strand
CCGTCATTGCTCTCTTAGTTGGTCGCTCCTAGTCTTTTGCTAACCTCCACCTGTACTAAGCGGACTGACTGCTTGTGCATCCAAATTCTTTTAAACCAGTTATGCCATATGAGTCCACCATACCTTCCTACATGGTATTTACCTGCCATTCCTAACGAAGACTTTCATGTACCATCTCGAAATTATTCAAAAAGAAAGAAAATGCATTCCTATTTAGTGCCTCAGTTTTAAGTCCATGAGGAAGTAGTAGTTAATTCATGATCTTTTTAAGTTGGACAAGCTTCACCCCGGGATTGCATGTCTAATGTGCAAACCCATAACACGAGAAGGAACTGGCATTGAGTGCACCCGGCTCAAAATTAATATAACAAACAAACCCTCCTTCACGCTTTGTTCATGAGAAATCAGAAAACTTTGGTAGTGATAAACAAAGGAGATTAAGAGGATGTGATCGTCCTCATTCGGGAGAGAGGAGCCGTTCCTCGAAACTTGTCCATCTCAAGAAGTGATTGAGTTATCTGCTAGCATTCGTTGACGAAACATGCATGATCTAAAAAAATTATTATTACCTCTGTTTTTAAAACCAAGAGCTCTGGTACATGCTTTGTCTTTGTTTCCGACTATGGGTTTTCAACCTTGCCAACAAAAGCCACGGTTCGAGAGTCTCCACCTTCTTTTAAAGCACCAACTACTGAGAGCATGATTGTCATTCTGAGTGTAATGTGCATTGTCCCAAAGTAGCATTGTCTTTTGCATGATTATGATATCGTTTATTTTGAAATCATTGTATCTAGTCATCACTTAAACCTTGGAGGTGCCCCTGCATTTATGTTTTGCTTCACTAAAGGGGGCAAGCGAGATATCACTTTATCATATTTGCACACCATGCTCATTACAAATCTATTTGATGTTTCAATACCATATTGTAAAACTTTCAGTTCTTTGTGATTTTCTCATGAGGCAACTTAATTACTACAGATTCATTGTCTCAGTAAGCTTTTGTCATATGACTATGAAAAGTCCTATATGGTTAATAGCATGTCACCACAGAAATTATTATTGTTATCATTTACCTACTCAAGGACGAGCAGTAATTAAGCTTGGGGATGTTGATACGTCCAAAACGTATCTATAATTTCTGCTTGCTCCATGCCTCTTTTGGGTGATATTGCTATGATATTTATACACTTCCATACACTTTTGATCATATTTGGACTAACCTATTAACTCAGTGCACCCCAGTGCCAGTTTCTGTTTTCTGCTGTTTTTGTATTTCAGGTTTTCCCATTACGAGAACTACCAGAAAAATCCCGGAAAAATTATATAAAAAATCAGCGTTCCAGAAGCTTCCCAGCAGCCAAAGTACAGTCGGAGGGGGGCCACCAGGGCTCCAGGCGCCCTGGTGGCGCGGCCCCCCTCCTGGCCGCGCCGGGGGGGCGCCTGGGCCCCCCGGGCCTCCGCTGATGCCCCCCTTTGGCATATATTTATATCGTGTCCCAAAACCCTCGAGACGGGAACCCTTTTTCGCGATCTCATCTCTGTTCCGCCGCCGCCGCGCTTCCAAGATCGGGAGCGCCAGGAGAACTCTTCCCGGCACCCTGCCGAAGGGGAGGATCACCACCGGGAGCTTCTCCACCACCATGGACGCCTCCCGGATGAGTTGTGAGTAGTCTCCCTTGGACCATGGGTCCATGACCAGTAGCTATGTGATGTTCTCCTCCCGTTCTTGTGCTTCACTAATTAGTCCTCGTGAGCTGCCCTACATGATCGAGGCACATATGTAATCCTTATGCTGTTGCTATGTTCAGTTTGTTGGGATCCGATGGATTGTGAGATTATGTTCAGATTGTGTTTGAGTAATATATTTGATTTACCTCTTTTATATTTATGTTCGTAAGTAATTCTTGCATGTTCTCCGTTCTTATTTATTGCTTTGGCCAAGTAGTAGGTAGTGACTCCAAGAGGGAACGTTATGCTTGATTGTGGGTTCATGCCCCTCGATGACTAGCTTGAGTGACAGAAACATGAGTCTAGGGGATGTGCTGTTGCCACAAGGGGGAAAACAACGGTGCTTGTGCCCGCGGGTGCAAGGATTGTTTACTTTACGCAAAGTTCTTTTAATGCAGTTGTCTGTTGCTTTGAGTTTACACTATGGGTGGGACTCGCAACTTAATACCAGCGAGATGTTCTGGATAGATATCTCAAGGTGGATGATTAGTAGTAGATGCAGATGGATTTCGGTCTACTTGCCTTGGCGTACCGCCCATGCTTTGAACCTCTACCTTTCTTGCAACATAGTTAGCATTGGTTTGCGCACATAATTCTGTCAATTGCCCAGCTGTAATTCGTTTACCTCACATAGCTGTTTTATCGTCTTTTGGTAGAGAGACATCACTAGTGAACATCATGGGACCCCAGTCCATATTACCATCATTGATCACATCCGCTATTTACTTTCAGCTTTTACTTACTATTGCAGAAATACCTATCACTATTATCACTTGCATTTGATCCTTTGTAAACGACAAGGCCGGAGGGATTGACAACCTCTCTGTACTCGTTGGGAGCAAAGTTATTTGTATCTGTGTGCAGGTCCACGTTGATTGCTAATATCTGGCGCCGTTAGCAGTTGACACCTTCTTGTTGAAACTGGGAGTCTCAGGGGAAATCGATCCTTGGTATCTTTGCCAAGGGAAAACTTCCGCTACACTGCATCTCAAACCTTCCACTTGGGGTAACCAACGAGGGGCGAGAAGCCATCACTACTTCACGCCTCGAGTCGAGGCAGGGTCGCCTTTGTCGGGCGGCGTCTCCTAGATCTCGAGGACGCACAAGAAGGAAGCATATCTAGAGGGATAGCTCCGCGGCAAGTGGGATGAGTGGAGGGCAACCTGGTGTTGGATCGTAGAGGATGACCCGCAGCCGTTCACTTCCCGGCGCCAAGCCGTAGTAGTACGCGACAACGACTGGAGCGATTTGGCCCCGGAGGATAGCAGATTGAAGATTGCAACTACCTGAATCCTTCACCTCAGGCACGCCAAGCTCACCGTGGGTGTAGTAGGAGAAGACTTTCTCCGCCGTTGAATCGCCCCCTTGCAGGAGAGGAAGAGGGCCGCCTGGGAGTTTGAGAACGCGGCAGACATCATGAGGCTGCGCCCGGGCCTTAATTACAATTTCACTGTCCTGGAGCTCAATGCGATGCTCCAGGCGTTGTTCAAGTACGACTCCGCCCATCCTAAGTGGTTTGCGTTGCCGGCGGGCGTAGTTCCGTTGTGCAACAAATCGTCGCTCAGCGCCATTCGTGCAGTGATGCCGCTTTGCGATTCCCACGGCATCGACCCCACTTGGCCAGAGCCTTCCGACGAAGCTGTGCAAACGTCTTCGACAACTTGGTGGAGCAGCCAGTCAAGTCCGACGAGAAGAAGGGCCTCACCCGCGACACCACCGACCAGGAGATGGCATATATTGCCACCCGACTGGAAGAGGCAGCGGCAGCCGCGGCCGCGGGCGAGTTTGGGTACACTGTGGAGGAGGCAACAAGCCTTGCCGAGCAGGAAGAGCTTCGCAAGGCGGGAAAGCTTGCCGGGCAACTCGCCGGGACGAGCGAGCCCACCGAGCCGGGCGTCGAGTCAAGAGGGCCCGCCGAGCAGGGTGCCGGGTCGAGTGAGCCTGCCGAGGACTCGAGCGGCTCACTCGAGATCGGCTCCTCCTCCTCGTCCTCGGGTAGCTCGCCACCACCAGCAAGTCCTCTAGCTCCAAGAAGACGCCTCCACAAGGCCGCAGACGTGACGGGGCGGCAAGCGGGCCAACAGCCGCAGCGCCGCGCGACACGCGTCACCGCGGCAAGAAAGGCCGCCACGGGAGTTCCTCGTGCTTCTGCAGTAGCTGGAGGGGGATCTTCCCGGACGGGCGCCTCTGCTCCTGCCGCCCCTCGTGCCTCGGCGACAACCGGAGCGGGGTCTTCTCAGACCACCACCCCTGCTCCTGCCAAGCGGCCAAGGGAGCCCACTCCCCCAGCTCCTCGCGCCGGGGCGCGCGAGCCGGACTTCGATTTCTCGGCGCTCAGCTCCGACGAGGAGGAAGGAGAGTAAGTCTTCGCAATTCTTGTTTTTCCTTGATTCTCTGTTGCTTTGTCTTGCATCTCTTTCGCCTAACTCTGAACCTATCTTTTTCAGAACTCTGGCCCAGAGGGCAGCGAAGAGGGCCAAGGTCCCGATGATCGTCATCGAGGATGAGCCCTCCGCGACCACAGGAGGTGCGCCTGAGACGAGCTTACCGGACCCGGCAACCGTTCTTCGGAGCAGCCCCCAGCGCAGCCCCCAGCGTAAGTGTGGTTTACTCTCCGCTTGTCGGGCGCGCGTGGGTCTCCCATCCTTACTGACATTTTGTTTGTTGACTTGTGTAGAAGCAGAGCAGCAGCACCAGGAGCGCCAGGAGATCGCCCCCGACGAGCCACACGCCTCGACCACACCGCCAAGGAGGAGCTCCCCGGCAAGGGAGAACACTCCGCCAAGGGCAAGCACCCCGCCAAGGGCGAGCACTCCGCCAAGGAATGGCGCTAGTGGCCCTCCACCGGCGGGAGCTACCACCACGCCGCCGAGGGAGAGATCCCCGGCAAGGAACCCCACCGAGGAGGAGGCCCGCGCAGGTAAACCCTTGAACTTTTCTTCTTCTGAATTTCTTCTTTTTGGATATTTACTTGACTGTTTGTCTTTTCTTTTCCTATCTTCAGACCCGTCCGTAGCCGAGCCCATGGAGACGGAGGTCGTCGCCGATGACGCCGCCGTTGCTGAGATAACGGTTGGCGCGGACGATCCCGCTGGTGCAGAGGCCGCCAAGGCTGCCGCCGCGGCAGCTGGTGAAGAGGCCGGCGATCGCACTGCGGCACTGAGGCCGCAGGAGCGCCAGGCGCTACGCCGACCGCCGAGCCTTCCGCCGACGCCGCAGCCCCCAGCTCCGACGAGGCCGAGCCAAGCGCCTATCTGAAGGCCGGCGACGACATCTTCATCCAGCTCCCATGGGCATCCATGTCCAGGGCGCCAGTCGAGGGAGAGGTCTTCGACGGGGAGGTCCTCGCCTCCGCCGGATTGAAGCTCGTCGACGTGCCGAGCAGCAGCAGCGAGCCCGAGGAGGAGCGGCTGCTGCGCAAGCTTCTGTCTTTGTACCGCGCCCGGCAAGCCAAGCTGGAGTCCCGAGAGGCTCTGGCCGCCAAGGCGGGTGCTGACTTGGAGAAGCGCGCAGAAGAGCTCCGAGCCATCAACCAAGCAGCTCTCCGATCCTTGGCGGAGGATCGGGAGCAGCTCGCCGAGGCACATCAGGCCTTCATCCTTGAGAAGGCAGAAGCGGAGGAGCAGCAAAGGCTTGCTGCCGAGGAGCTATCCAGGCGAGAAGGCGAACTGACGCAGCGGAAGGTCGACCTCGACAGCCACGAGGATGAGCTTGCCGCGCGCGAGCGATCACTTGGCGGAGCTTTGCAGGAGGCAAAGGACGCTGCCGCAGCTGCCGAGACCGCCAAGAGAGAGTTGGAGGCGAGGGTGGCGTAGCTGGAGGCCAATCAAAAGACGAGCGGCGAGGAGGTCGCCACACTCAAGCTCGAGAGGGAGAAGGACACACACAGCCACTCCGAACTGCAGGTCCGCCTCTCCGAGAAGGGCAAGGAGCTCGCCGTCGCCAAAGACTCCATCGCCGACCTCGAGCTGAAGCTGGCCACCCTAACCCAGACGCTGGACGGTGCCAAGGAGCGGGAGGCGGCCCTGAAGGAGGAGATCAGGGCCGAGAAGGCGTTGCTGGACAGCGCCGCCATCTCCCAGAACAACTTTAGGCAGACCGTCGAGCTCTGGACGGAGGACCTTGTCAACGCCGCCGCGGACATCGACAAGGAGCTGACGGAGCTGGGGGCGGAGCACCTCGGATACTCCACCGACGAGGGTCTCCCCCATAGCGCCAAGTTAACTTTGTTCTTCAGGGATATGGCGATGGCCCTCCAGCAACTCCGGGAGAAAATCCCGAAGCAGCTGGCGGACGAATCGCGCAGGCTCTGCGCGGGGGCCTTGCAGAAGGTGTTGGTGAAGGTGGCCTACCGCAATCCAGGCCTCAACCTCACCAACGTCCTCAGGACTTTGCCGCCCTACGCCGACCAGGAGGCGCTCAAGGCCCTTGTCGCACCCATTGTGGACAAGGTGGGCGGGATCAAGAGAGTCGAGGGTGACCGCGCGGACTAGTCTTGTTCACTTCCTTCTTTCCTTGCCGCTGCCAACCATGTTATGAACAATAGTCTATTAGAATTGCGGCAAGTCATTTTGTAATATAACTCCATCTTAGGTGGTTAATGCAACGTTATTTCCTTTACTTGACTTCTTTGCTTTGTATGTTTTTACCCTACGCCTTGCCGCGGGTGCTGAGTGCGGAACTTTAGCAGCCCGCGGGCGGTGTTGCTACCGACAAGAAACCTTGTCGCAACCAGTTGCAGCACACTTAGGTTGTTGAGCGGGCTCGGAAACAGAGTAAGGGCGCGACACTTGTCGCAGCATGCTTAAGCTATTGAGCAAGCTCGAAACAAAATAAGGGCGCAACTAGCTACGAGTTGGTTCCTGCACGCACAGGTTTTCCATACAAAGCGCGGCCGTTCAAGGAAGATAACTTAAAAATTTAAAAATTTGATTGCTCAAACTTTGGCAACTTAGCTTTTGTGTTGTCTGCTTCCCGGCAAGGCAACGCTTTCTTGGAATTTTTTCCCGGCAAGGCCAAACTTTCTTGAATGGCACTTGGTCCATACTTGGTCCATACCACCATCTCCTCCTTCCCCCTGGCAAACTTGTGCACGAGGGAACCTTGCTTTTCCTTGAGAAGAAAAGAAAGAAGAGAAAGCGCAGATATGGAGCTTTCTGGCTCGTTATTGCTTACCGGGATTTGGTGCTGCACAAAGTGTCAGATAGTACATGGAATAAAAATAGATAGCATGAAATGACAAGATGTGCGGGGCACATAAACTTTACTGATGCACGGGGTCTGCGCCCGGCCTTTGTACAAAGGATTACATGCAACAGCGGCAAGACTTGTACAAAAGGTGGTTGCCGGAGCGGATCACGGCAACCGCGCCTTATGGGTAAAACTTACGAAGATGCTCGATGTTCCAGGAGTTGCTCACCGGCAAGCCATCTTCGGTCTCAAGGCGGACAGCGCCGGGCCTAGTGACTCGTTTCACCCGAGAAGGGCCTTCCCACTTCGGCGTCAACTTGTTGGAATTCTTGGCGGACTGAACGCGCCGAAGAACAAGGTCGCCTTCCTCGAAACCTCTGGCTTTAACTTTGCGGCTATGGTAGCGACGCAAAGCCTGCTGGTAACGAGCAGCTCGCACAGCGGCCTGAAGACGGTCCTCCTCAAGGAGCAGTGCGTCAACTTGTCGCAGCTGCTCTTACTCAAGCTCATCGTAAGCGAGCACTCGAGGCGACCCGTATACGAGTTCCGTGGGGAGAACTGCCTCTGCTCCGTAGACTAGAGCAAAGGGTGTCTGTCCAGTGGCTCGATTTGGCGTTGTCCTGATCGACCAAAGAATCACTGGCAGATCCTCGATCCAGTTTCTTCCACACTTGTGCAGCATGTCGAAAGTTCTTTTCTGGAGTCCGCGCAGCACTTCAGCGTTTGCCCTTTCCGCTTGACCATTGCTTCTCGGGTGAGCAACAGAAGCGCAGCAGACCTTGGCGCCAAGACCTTGGACGTATTGCATGAAGGTGCGACTGGTGAATTGTGTGCCGTTGTCGGTGATGATCCTATTAGGGATCCCGAAACGGCAAACAATCGACCTGAAGAACTTGACTGCTGACTGTGTGATTTCCTTCCTCACTAGTTCCACTTCCGGCCACTTTGTGAACCTATCGATGGCGACGTACAAGAACTCACAGCCCCCGGCTGCGCGGGGAAAGGGGTCGAGGATGTCGAGCCCCTAGACCGAAAATGGCCAGGACAAAGGGATCGTCTAGAGAGCTTGAGATGGCTGGTGTATTTGCTTGGAATGGAACTGGCACGCTTCACACTTGGTTACTTGTGCATTTGCATCTTGGAGGGCTGTCGGCCAAAAGAAACCTTGCCGGAATGCTTTGCCGACAAGTGCTCTTGCGCCAATGTGGTGACCACATATGCCCCCATGTATTTCTACCAACAGCTTTTGTCCATCTTCCCGGGGAATGCACTTCAATTTAACACCGTTGAGTCTCGTTCTGTACAGTGTGTTGTCAACAAACTTGTACATACTTGACCTCCAGGCTACTCTCTCTGCTTCTTCTTGCTCTTCGGGAAGTTCTCCTGTTTGGAGAAAACGGACGATCTGCTGTGCCCATGCTGGAGCTTGTGGCTCGACAACAAGGACTAAAGGCACATCTGTTGCTGCGGGAACACCTGCTTCTACGGCGAGAACTTGTGTCTCAGCCGGAGCTTGATGTTCCCCGGCAAGCTTGCCGGAGCAAACCTTGTCGGGGGCGTCTGCTTCAACTGTACAAATCCTAGGGCTTGCAGGAGCAGACTGCTCCTCAGCATTTTCGGTGTTGATCTTGGGGACTTTCCTGGCGGCGGCTTCGGGAAGCTCTGCCGGAAAATAGTCACCGGAAACCAACTTCCTCTTCTTGGTCTGTCCAGTTGATGGTGTTACGGATGGCTGAGTCAGCTTGAGCACAAAGATTCCTGGTTCCACGGGCAACTTTAGTGCGGCACACTTTGACAGGCCATCTGCCATGTCTTTCTGAGCTCTTGGAATGTGCTCCATCTGTAGGCCTTCAAAGTTTTCTTCAAGCTTTCTCACTTCGTCGACGTAAGCTTCCATCAACGGACTCTGGTAGTTCTTGTTTACTTGGCGGACGACAAGATGCGAGTCTCCCCTTACAATCAGCTTCTTGATCCCAAGGTCTGCCGCGATCCTGAGACCGGCAAGCAAACCTTCATATTCTGCAGTATTGTTTGTCGCTTGCTCCTTGGGAAAGTGCATCTGGACCACGTACTTGAGGTGCTCCCCGGTGGGCGCGACAAGCAGCACGCCGGCACCGGCGCCTTGCAGCGAGAAGGCTCCATCAAAGTACATTATCCATTCTTTGCTTGCTTCTTTGACGGGGATGCTCGTCTCTGGGATTTCTTCATCTGGCTTTGGCGTCCACTCTGCTATGAATTCTGCCAATGCTCTGCTTTGGATAGTTGAAGTGCTTTCAAACTTGAGGCCAAAGCTTGATAGTTCCAGCGCCCACTCGACAATCCTGCCTGTTGCTTCTGGATTTTGCAATATCCTCTTCAGCGGAAAGCGAGTGACCACCGTTATCTCATGTGCCTGGAAGTAATGGCGCAGCTTCCTCGAGGCCATGAGAAGGCCGAAAAGCAACTTCTGCACCCCAGAGTACCTTGACCTAGCCCCCTGCAGAAGGGAGCTGACAAAGTAGACTGGGCGCTGCACCATCTTCTTCCGTATCTCTTCTTGCATCTGCGCAGATCCATCCTTGTCGGGACCAGAGCTTGCCGGAGAAGCCCCCTGCTTGCCGCTGGATGTGCTTACTGCGGCCGCTGGCTCATCATCCGCTTCCCTCTCCACTACTAACGCAACACTAACCACTTGATTGGTTGCCGCTAGGTAAAGCAGCAACTTTTCTTGTGGTTTAGGTGCGACAAGTATTGGAGTGGAGGACAGGTACCTCTTCAAGTCTTGCAGCGCTGCCTCCGCGTCCGGAGTCCATTTCATCGGACCTGCCTTTTTCAAAATTTTGAAAAACGGCAGGGCGCGTTCTGCAGACTTAGAGATAAACCTGCTGAGAGCATCCATGCAGCCGGCAAGCCTTCGCACATCCTTGACGCGCTTCGGTGCTTCGATTTGCTCGATGGCTTTGATCTTGTCGGGATTGGCTTCAATCCCCCTCTGAGACACGAAGAACCCGAGAAGCTTGCCGGAGGGGACTCCAAACACGCACTTCTCGGGGTTGAGCTTGAGTTGGATCTTGCGCAGATTCGCAGAAGTTTCATCTAAATCTTGAATCAGAGTATCCATGTCCTTGCTCTTGACCACTATATCATCCATGTAAGCTTCCACATTTCTGTGGATCTGTGGCTCAAAAGCAATGTGGACTACTCTTGCAAACGTTGAACCAGCATTCTTCAATCCGAAAGGCATGCGTATGAAGCAATAAGTGCCACATGGAGTAATGAATGCGGTCTTCTCCTCATCTTCTTCAGCCATAAAGATCTGGTGGTATCCTGAATATGCATCAAGAAATGAAAGCAAATCGCATCCGGCGGTGGATTCAACAATCTGGTCAATGCGCGGCAAGGGAAATGGATCTTTGGGGCAAGCTTTATTCACAACGGGGAAGTCTATACAGAGCCTCCACTTCCCATTTGCTTTACACACGACAACATGATTGGCCAACCACGTGGGATGGAGCACACCTCTGACAAGGCCTGCCGCTTCCAGCTTCTTGATTTCTTCTCCGATAAACTCTTGGCGCTCCACTGCTTGTTTCCAAACTTTCTGCTTGACGGGCCGCGCATGAGGACAAACGGCAAGCTTGTGCTCAATCACTTTCCTGGGAACACCGGGGATGTCAGACGGTTGCCATGCAAACACGTCGACGTTCGCCCACAGGAAAGCAACGAGCGCGCTTTCCTATTTGGGGTCAAGTGTGGCACTAATGGTGAAAGTACCACCAGTGTCGTCCTCCTTGGCGGACACCTTCTTGGTTGCTGGCGGAGCTGCCATCGTCTTCTTACACTTGCCGGTGGAGCTCGATGGAGCATCCTCAACGGCAGCGCAGCACTCCGAAGAGGTGCGTTTGCCAGGGTGGGCCCCAGAGCTCTTGCCGGACTTCGTCTTCTTTCCCCCGGGAGCTTCAGCGGCAAGTGTCTTGCTGTCTGTTGCGGCTGCTGCATCCCGGTAAATCTTGTCGGCACAGATGAGGGCATCCTTCTTGTCGCCAGGGACAGAGATGACGCTTATCGGGCCTGGCATCTTGAGCATGTTGTAGCCGTAGTGAGAGGCTGCCATGAACTTAGCGATCGCTGGACGACCAAGTATTCCATTGTAAGGCAATGGAATATCGGCAACGTCGAAAGTGATCCTCTCAGTCCTGAAGTTCTACTCTCCGCCAAATGTCACTGGCAGTGTGATCTTCCCCTTCGGCTTGCTCCTTCCCGGGTTGATCCCTTGGAATGTGCCGGTTTCTTCGAGCTCGCTTTCGGGGATCTGGAGTATCCGGACCACAGCGGAGGAGACCAAGTTCAAGCCGGCCCCGCCGTCAACTAACATCTTAGTGACCTTGAGGTTGCGGATAGTTGGCGAAACCAACATCGGCAAACACCCAACCGCAGTTGTGCGATCAGGGTGGTCCTCAATATCAAAGATGATAGGCGTGCAGGACCACTTCAGAAGTTTGCGCGACTCGACAGGTGGCTCTGCTGCATTAACTTCCCGCACCCACTGCTTGAGTTGGCGGTGGGAAGTATGCAGAGAGGCACAACCGTCAATGCGAAGAACCTCTATGGCTTTCTGAAACTCCTGCTCGCTGTTCTCTCCATCATCCATATCTTCGTCTTCGTCGTCGTCTTCTTCCTTGTCGCGGCCGCGGGGAGGTCTGTCTCCTTGCCACTGCTTGGCCTTGCCGCGGCGTCCTCCCCGGCCGTTGAATGGCCGCTTCTTGCTGGACCCTCCATCACCTCCTTGGGCCTTCTCCTTGTCGCGTCGCTCATACTCAGCCTTTTGCTGCTCGACGAGGTACTCGACCCTCTTGCAGTTCTGGAGGTCGTGGCCCTTGGTGCGGTGGATCTTGCAGTATTGCTTGTCGGAGCCGTCCTGCTTGTCGACGGCTGCCACAGTCTGGCAGTTGGTGCACGCGGCAGTCTCCTTGCCGGAGTTACCGGCCTGGGCTTTCTTGGCACCAGCCTCCTTGCCGGACTGCTCAACGACTAGCACTTCCTTGTTCTTCTTCTTCCTGTTGCCCCGCCGACGGCTTTTCTTCGCCGGGGCGGCATCCTCGCTGTTGGATGCCCCTGCTCCTGTATCCCCTCCGGGGAGTTTCCTCCCCTCCTCAGCGCGTGCGCACTTGTCGGCCAGGGCGTACAGTTCGCTGACGTCCCTGATCTTGCACATCGCCATCTCCTCCCTCATCCGGCGGTTACGCACGTTCTGATGGAACGCGCTGATAACCGCGGCAGGGTGGACGTCCGGGATGTTGTGCTGGACACGGCTGAACCTCTGGATATACTTACGCAGGGGCTCTCCTTCCTTCTGGGCGAGTATGTGAAGGTCACTCTCCTGGCCATGGGGCTTGTGGCCACCTGTGAAGGCGCCGACAAACTGGTGGCACAGGTCTGCCCAAGTAGAAATGGAGTTCTCCGGCAAGTGCATGAGCCAAGATCTGACGTTTGGCTTGAGCACCAGCGGGAAGTAATTGGCGAGTATCTTCTCGTCTCATCCCCCGGCAGCCTGCACCGCGATGGTGTAGATGCTGAGGAACTCTGAGGGATGTGTCTTGCCATCGTACTTCTCGGGTACGTCGGGCTTGAAGTTCTTCATGCTGGGCCACTGGACTTGCCGCAGCTCACGAGTGAACACAGGGCAACCTGCCGCGTACGGAAGGTTGCCTGGTCCCCTGGCGCTTGCATGTCAACAGCGGGCCCAGCGCGCTGGTCAGATTGACGCCATGCTTCTCTCCGACGCTCGATGCGGGTTTGAGCGTCCTCTTGTTGTCGATCGTCGAGAACTTGGCGCTGATCGCGGCGAGCTCGCGGATCTGATGACGCAGTGGAGTCGTCGTCGATGTTGATCTGGCGAGCCGGCGATCTTGGCCTCCTTGGCGGGGAGTGCACGGTGGTTGCACCCCCGGCGGTCTTGTCGCCATCGGCCCGCGCCTCGCTGATTTGCCGTGGCCGTGACGCGCTCGGCTGCTGCGGGGTGTCGCCGTTGGCGAAGGCGATGAGACTTTGGATGGTGGCCCTCCAATCGTCGGCCTTGTCTGCCGCTGGAGGGAAGTCGAGGAGCAATTGAGCTCGTGCTAGAGCTTCTGTTGGAGTGGCGGGTAACGGTGGCGAGCGGTGCGAGGAGCGGGATATGCTCGGACTTCTAACTACGTTAGAAGGAGCAGCATCCCGTCCCGGCGACTATGCCTTGCTCGTGCCAGCATGTTGATGTGTATGCTGGCCTTGAGCGTCCCGAGATCCGCCAGCTTGACCTTGGCCTAGCAAGCGTATGGTACCTTGAGTACCACGTCGCTGCCGGTCTCGCGCTTCCTGAGACGGGCGCGGTGCGTGTACGGACGCCGAGGCCTTAGAGTGCGCCCGGTCGTCCGTCTTGTCCTTGGACTTGGCGGCGCCGTGAGTTTCCTCGCCGACGTCCGTCCTTCTGCCGGCGTCTACCCCACCATCCGTTGGCTCCGGCGGTGACGGGATCGACGCGGACGGACCTGCTGCCTCCGAAGCCTTCTTCTTCGGCGGCATGTCGGTGAAGATTTTGAAGATTTCGCTCGCGTGATCGCCGGATCAGGTTCACACAACCTCGACGCACCCCCTACCTGGCGCGCCAAAGATGTCGGGGAAACTGATCGCCCACGAACACCTATGGGACCGGAGCCCCTTCTCGGTACGGCAGGGGGCGGAGGATGCACAAAGAGCGGATCGAGGCAAGCACGCGAGCAGTTTACCCAGGTTCGGGCCGCACGGATGCGTAAAACCCTACTCCTGCTTTGGTTTGTTATTGAGTTCTTGGCTCGGGAGCGAGGAGAGCAACAGTACACTCTAATCGCTAACAAGACCGAGCGTGGAGAGTGATCGATGATCGGAACCCTTTCTACGTTGCGTATGGGCCTCCTTTTATAGGTCAAAGGGGTCACCGACAAGTGGCAACGCAGATGGGGGTAAAAATATAAAATGAGTGGTAGTTGGAACAGTGTTTGTATAGTGCTCTATACCTAACTCTGTCGGCAGGGGACAAGGGCATTGAATGCCCGTCGCCGTCGCCCCAAACAGTGCAAAAAGTGGCCGTCAGGGGCGCCACCGTTCGCCACGACGGTAGCCTCGTCATCGCAGCTTGCCACTGTGTTCCCCTGGCTGCACAGCCTTCCGCCACGTGCGCCTGGGAGGGTCCCAGGGCGACACGTGGGTGGATGAGCTGGAGCGTGGGTACTGAGTGGAAGCTTGCCGCGGCAAGTGCCTTGCCGCGGTCGCTATCTTGTCGCGCCTGGGAGCTTGTCGCTCACCGGGCCCTGCCGGGATGCGTGGTGCGTCGCAGCAAGTTCTCTTGAGGTGCCTTGGTGGGCTTCCCGGCAAGCTCCTCTTGCCGGGGTCTCGTGTCTTGAGCGATTCTGTGCCTTGAGTGGCCTTCCCGGCAAGCTCCTCTTGCCGGGGTCTTGTCTTCTTGGACTTGGATAGTTTGTTCTTGAATGGCTCCAAGGGTACCACGGAGGATCTTGGCGGTCGCTTGGCAAGCCTTGCCGCGGGACGCTGCAACTGCCCGTGCACAAGTTCGGGATACTAAGGTACCCCTACTTTAGTACACCGACAGAATGTGAGAGGTATTAATTCCTCAGACAAATGGCTGGCTATTAGACAAAAAATAGAGGAAAGTGCTGCTGGGATTATGTTTTTGCAGGAAACTAAGAGAGAAACCTTTGATTTAGCATATATTCATAAAGTGTGCCCTCGGAGATTCAATAAATTTGAATTCCTACCATCAATTGGGGCTTCAGGGGGTATTCTCACTTCTTGGAATGGATCCTTATTTACTGGAGAACTAGTGTTTCAAAACAAGTTCTCCTTATCCATTCAGTTCACATGTAGATCATCTTCTAAAAGTTGGATACTCACAAACATTTATGGTCCCTGCAATCATGAAGACAAAATTGAGTTCATTGACTGGTTTGGTAATATACAAATGCCTAATGAAGTAGATTGGATTATCATGGGAGACTTCAACTTCATCAGAACACTTGAAGACAGAAACAGACCTGGAGGAGATGTTAATGAGATGCTTATGTTTAATGAGGCTATTAGTGAACTTGCCTTAATTGAACTATCTCTCATGGGCAGACAGTTCAGCTGGAGCAACATGCAGGACAACCCACTCCTGGAAAAACTAGATTGGTTCTTCACCTCTGCTGCTTGGATGACTAGCTACCCAGATACTTTGGCCCTACCCATGGCCAAACCAATTTCTGACCATCTTCCCTGTATGATTAAAATAGGCACAAATATTCCAAAATCAAAGGTGTTCAGATTTGAGAACTATTGGCTTAATCACAGCTCCTTTAAACAGGTGGTTGAGACAGCTTGGAATATCCCAGTAGGTCACACAGATTGTGCAAAGAACATCAATGTTAAACTCAAAAATGTCAGAAGAGCTCTTAAACTTTGGTCTAAAAACCTTGCCTGTCATAAGAAGCAAATTTCAGACCTAAATGATTGTATCTTTCTTTGGGATATGATTGAAGAATACAGAGACCTATCACTGTTTGAAAATAACTGCAGAACTATGCTCGAGGAATATTTACTAACTGTACTCAATGATCAGAAGATTTACTAGAAATAGAGAGGTAAGATTAAAGGAGTCAAGTTTGGTGATGAGAACACAAAATTCTTTCACACTACTGCCTCTATTAACCACAGACACAATAAGATTGCTATGCTATTAAACAAAGACCAAGTGGAAGTAACAGATCATGATGGCAAGGCTGCAATTCTATGGGAAGCTTTTAAAATTAGATTGGGACAATCTAATGGACACTCAATGCACTTTGACCTAAGTGACCTCTATGAAAACACTATGGATCCCCAGCTCTTCATTGATCTGGAAAAACCTTTCTCCCAAGAAGAAATTGAAGATGTGGTTAAAAAGCTACCTGCAGATAAATCACCAGGGCCAGATGGATTCAATAATGAGTTTATCAAAGGCTGTTGGGATATTATTAAGACTGATGTCCTTGAGCTTATTATGGCATTTCATGCTGAGAATGTTAATCTTGAGGGCATTAATTCCTCTTACATTACTCTGGTGCCAAAAATAGAGGTACCACTTTCACCCAATGACTTCAGGCCTATTTCCCTGTTAAATAGTGTTCTGAAAATCATTACAAAATTGCTAGCAAATAGACTACAACAAGTTATCCTACAAATGGTGCATATTAATCAATATGGCTTCCTCAAAGATAGAGTGATCCAGGACTGCCTAGGATGGGCATATGAATACATTCATCAATGTCATAAATCTAGAGAGGAAACCCTAGTAATTAAATTGGATTTTGAGAAGGCTTTTGATACAATAGAGCATGCTGCAATTTTTGATATATTCAGAGCTAAAGGCTTTGGAGAGAAATGGATTTCTTGGATGCAAACTTTGTTCACAACTGCATCCTCTTCTGTACTGCTGAATGGTGTTCCTGGTAAAAGAATTTACATAAAAAGACGAGTAAGACAAGGAGATCCTTACTCTCCTTTGGTTTTTGTGCTAGCTGCTGATCTGTTACAATCGATTCTTAACAAAGCCATGAGGTTAAACATGATCACTGCTCCACTTCAAGTCAGATCATGCCCACACTTCCCAATTGTGCAATATGCAGATGACACTCTGGTGGTTATGCAAGCTGATGCTAGACAATTGTTCTGTTTGAAGGCACTACTGAATACTTTTGCCACTGCAACTGGGCTCAAAGTGAATTATGGAAAGTCAATCATGGTACCTTTGAACATTGCTGAAGACAGGGTTGAAATATACTAACACCTTGCAATGTGCTAGAGTTCATTTCCCCTTTACTTACCTTGTCATGCCATTGGGGATCTACAAACCAACAGTTGAGCAATGCCTCCCCCTAGTTAATAGGATTGCCAAAGAATTGGTTGGTATCTCTACCTTCATGACACAAGCTGGTAAACTTCTACTGGTCAAATCAATGATGACCTCATTAGCAGTATTCTTCATGTGCTGTTTGGACATACCTGTTACAATTAAAAAGCAGATCATCAAATATTTGAGACACTGCCTTTGGAGAGGACCTGATATGGAGGACAAAAGACCTGCTTTGGTTGCATGGCACACAGTGTGCAGACCCAAAGATCAAGGGGGACTAGGAGTGCTAGATATCTACACACACAACAAAACCTTGCTCATGAAGAACCTTCACAAATTTTTCAACAGACATGATATTCCATGGGTCAACCTTATCTGGGAATCATACTATAGTGATGGGAGATTACCGGGGGGCAGCTTGATAGGATCATTCTGGTGGAAGTCCAACTTAGCTCTCATTGATCAATACAAAGCTATTGCTAGATGTAATGTGGGGAATGGAGTCGGTGTTTTTTTCTGGGATGACCTATGGAGCCAAGCAATACTTAAACACCAATTCCCTCACCTATTCTCTTTTGTCAGAAACCCTCAACTAAATGTACAACAAGTATTGCAGACTGAGTACTTGCAGGACCTCTTCTTTCTCCCTCTGACAACTGAAGCATATGAGGAATTCTTACAGATGGAAAACATTTGCATTTCCATGAGGTAATCTTAGTACTTAGACACATTTGACACATGGAGCTACATTTGGGGGACTGAACACTATTCCTCCATCAAAGCATATAAAGTACTAATTGGATACAAGCAGACACCTCCACACTTCAATTGGATCTGGCAGAGTTCTTGTCAGCCAAAACATAAAGTGTTCTTCTGGCAACTCCTACATGATAGAGTCAACACAAGGAATTTACTTAGAAGAAAGAATTTTGTGCTAGAGGATTATAACTATGTTGTTGGTGGATGCTAGCAAGAAGAAACTTTACATCACCTCTTTTGGGGCTGCCAATTTGTTTAACAATGCTGGGATTTCATTTGTCCAACAAGAACACCAAACATGTTTGTGTTAGAAGTGTTTCAAGACCTTAAAGACAAACTGAGATACCCTTTTTATATGGAAATCATCATTCTTGGAGCATGGGCCATCTGGATAACCAGAAACAATAAGGTCTTTGAAAACATTCCACCTTCATTCCAAGGTTCGAAGTTCATTTTCTTGGAAGAGTTAAAGCTTCTCAAGTTTAGAATGAAAAAGAAGCATGATAGACAATTTTCTGTTTGGCTTCAAGGCCTCTTGTAAAGTCTTCTTTCTTTCTTTCTTTCCTTTCTTCTTTTCTTAGTTTTAGTCTCTTTACTAGCTCTGTAGGCTTACCTCAAGCCTTTTCAGACTTTCTCTATACTTTGACCTTTTAATTAATAAAAATTGTAGTGGGGTTTTACCCTACTGTTTATAGTCAAGAAAAAGTTTATCCAAAAATTCTTTTTTCAATTTCCTATACCACGCTCTTTCATTAATGTCCCAGCCCCTCATTTTTTTCCTTAACCATCTAAGTTTCCTTTGCCATTTTTCTATATTGGATCCATGGAATTCATGAACCCAAGCATTAATCACCACTTCATCCAGGCCTTCCCTAAGTGTTCAGGATTTTTCCTACAAGTCTCAATGTAGGTGCCTTACACAATTCCGCCCTTAGTTATTTTTAGATCAATGAATTGAGGACTAATTTAATAAATCATACTATATTTTTTTGTGAAATCGGTCCGCCTTATCAAGACCTTAGACTGAACTGAATTGACCGTGGACCAAATAGAGAAAAACTTGAAACACTTGAGTAAATTCAAATATCGGATATGGAGGACCGTATCTTTGGAAGAATGAAATGACCGAACCGAACAAACCGACTAAGGTGCGAACCTATACATGTAGGCGGAGGAAGTAGTGAGTATATATTTACCATAAATATGCAACCTTTAATAAATTTAATATGTATTCACAATACTAAAGAAACACAAGATGTAGATACAGACAACCTCATGCAGGAAAAATGCAGAGATATGCTCTGCATGAAGCCAACACCACAAACATCATGTGTTAAAGCTAGTATTAATACAAGCCTTCTCGGGGTATCGCTTCTCAAGAATATGGCATAAATGCAGCCATACTCAGGTACGCTCGAGATCCGATCACATAGAGCGTAATGACGGCGATCACTATGCCCGTATATGTAATGCCCAGTATGCGGCTATGTCCCCCACGTGTCGAGGCACGACTTAAGGACATAAACGCATACTAGAATGATCTCAAGTATGGCATCTTTGCACAACTCATGTAAAAATCAGGGATGAAAGTGTAAAATGATAGTTGGCTTACACTCGCCACGTCACACAAGTGAATACAATAGCATACATCATCCAAATAACATCAGAGTCCGACTACGGACGAAATCCAAACGAAAAGATGCCATAAATAACACAAGCCCGGATCTTCCTAGTAGGAACCACTATTGATCATCGGGATAAGACACATAATAATGTCCACGCTCTTCATCGAACTCCCAGTACAGCTCTGAACCATCTCCTGCATACTTCTCAACGGTACCTGCATCTAGTGTGGTGTCGAATCTATGAGCCACAAAGGACTCAGCAATATCGTTCCCGGGTATCAAAACTACCAAAGCCTTATGTGTCAAAAGGTTGTAAACAAGGTTGCAGCAAGCACTAAGCACTAGCTTACATTTTTAGAGCGAGAAGAGAACAAGTGCCAATGATCGCCAAGTTGATCAAGAAGTGGTCCTAGCTACTCACGATCAAACATAACCCCACCGAGTTCACTTCCAAAAGCCCTTTGGAAAGAGACCATCACGGTTACTCACGCAGGTAGTGTATTCATGAATAAGGTGTCAAGTTATCTACAACCGGATATTAACAAATTCCCATCTGCCACATAACCGCGGGCACGGCTTTTGAAAGATCAAAACCCTGCAGGGTGTCCCAACTTAGCCCATCACAAGCTCACGATCCGCGGAGTCGCAACTCCAAAGTGGGAAGACCCGAGTATTCTCAGAATCCCGTGCTCAAGATATTTCGACAAAGGTAAAACTAATCCAGCAAGACCTCCCGGCGTGTTGACACCCTGATAGTAGCCGCGTGTATCTCGTATCAGGCCACGACCAGATGGGATATCCTACAGGAAAATACCAGATACCTCGGGTTTCCCCGAGGCGGTCCTGATGTCCGCCCAGTTGGACCAACACTCATGAGGAGCACTGGCCCGGGGGTTGTTAATTAAGTCCACCGGGTAGCTAGTCCCTATGCAAATTTTAGTTGTTAGGCAAATGTAAAACCAATGTTGGGCCTTGCTGGAAAAGCTTTAGCACAGTGCAAATTATCAAGGGGGGGCCATAAACCCTAAACGTGTTAGGAACGCAAAATCCAGGAACATAACACCGGTTTATCGGTTCCTAGGGTGGCATGAGTGGAACAAAACACCAAGCAAGAGGCTTAGCCTTCCACCCATTACCAATATATAGGTGCATTAGTTTAACAGGTATTATATATTGGAACAAAACAACAGTTTGCTAGGAAGGCGGTTAGAGGGTTTCATGGCAACAATAGGAGGGCTGACAAACAGGAATAGGCATCGAGGCAAAATCTAAAGAGCGAGACAACTAGCATATGCAAAGATAGTAGTGATATATGGGAATGGTCAGCTTGCCTGTTAAGTCGTCGGTGAGATCGTAACCTTGCTCCTCAAACTCAGCCTCGGTAGTAACCTTGAACTCCGAATCGGCTCCCGGCTCTACCCAACACAAGAACACAACAAAGGCACAATATCAAACACGGTGCAATGCACAATCAACATGATGCAAGTCATAACAAGGGATGCGAGTATGATGTGCGTATGCATGAGGAAGCTCTTGAGCCTAAGGAGAAGATGATGGAAAAGGCCTCATCTTAAGAAACCAAGCAAGCCACTGGATAGAGGGGAAGATTTCGGTTGAAATCGATATAAACATCACCGGAAACGGATGCACGGTTTGCAAAAGACAAGCAAAACAATATTCAAGCAAAACTGTACTTTACAGCAACATGGCATCTTTGGAGCAAGAAATAATTATGCTACAGCACCCAAACATGGAGACAAAGGGCATGGATGTGAATTAGACATGATACTTAACAAGCATGAACTTAGAACACACCCAAAACCTTGCTGGAACACAATTAAACAAGCATGGCAAGTTGCAATAAATTTACAGAATTCTCAGACTTAGTGAAAATTACAAGGCATGGCAGAATTACAACGAATAGGCGTGTTTACAAGCTTGTGCAACTCAGATCAAAGCATAGCATGGCAAGTTAAGATAACCAACAGCAAGAAGACATATTTGAGAAGCTACTCAAAGCAAGAACATGCTCATAGGGTGCATAGAACACTAGCTACACTCGTGGCAAAATTGAACTTGTTGATAACATGCTGACAGATACATTTTAGTCACTTGAGAGCATGAAAACAATAAGCTACAGCAAGCCACCATGCAAGCAAGAGGCATGGCAATAACATACATAACATGCTCTTCAAGAATAACCAAATTGCTACTTCTACCACATTATAGAACATGTCCCAAACACCATTGCACAAGTGCAAAAGTTTATCCAGACTTAGCAAAATCTGGGCATGGCAGAAATTACAACATGAAGGCATGTTAACAAGCTTGTTGCACTCATCTCAATACATATGATGGCATGAAAATGATTCTATCATGTAGAGCACATACCCAAGATCAAAACTCATGTTGACACCTAGCTCATATGACACATGGATAAATATGCACAAGCAAGGCAAAACATCATCTCATAACTAGTTCAGAAACTTATAAGCCAAATGCACTTTTGCAACAGAGATATACATGGAAATATGACACCTAACATGAATGCTACAGCAACCATCATGTAGATCATTTCACAACGAAGATCTGGACATATCATTCACTCCATTTGGACCAACATGCACAAAGTTATTAGCTCACGAACATGGCAACAAATTTACACAGACAACTAGTGCTGAAACAATTTCAGCACGAAGCACTCTTGCCATGAAGATTAAGTCAACTAGATGAACTCTAACATGCATGAAGCTGGTACTAACATGTAGAGCACGACGAGACGAACATTTTGACATATCATACGCGCAAAACGGAGCACCGAGCACGAAGTTATCACATGATGAAGGAGGAAAGAAATTTACACGGAGCTGGGACTTAGAGGAATTATACCATACGAAAAAGTCAACGTGTGATGAGGATATCTGGAACGGAGGGATTCGGGACAGAGCGGGGTGGCGTTTGGATCACCGAACTGGTGGAACTGATCCACCCTCGGGTGGATCCAGATCTGGCCGGGGCGGCTCGCCAGAGCTCTCGCCGGCGACAGCAGAGGCGGTGGCTGGAGGCGGAGGACGAGGTGGGGCCGGCGGCGAGGGCATGGTGCCGGCCGGCGGCGGCGACGGGTGCCGGAGGAGGCGGACGGCGGCGGGCGCGCGGCGGCGGATCCGGCCGGGCGGCAGCGGCGCGTGGCGGATCCGGCCAGGCGGTGAAGGGTGGCGAGCTCGCCGGTGGAGCTTGGCGGCTACCGGCGGCGTGGGAGGAGTCCGACCGGCGACGGGGCGTCCGGCGAGAGGCGAAGGACGCTAGGGGCCGGCAGGCGCGCGAGCTGGGGAGGGCCGGCCTCGGGCCGAGCGGGCCCGGCGGCGCGACGCGCGGTGGGATGGCGGTGGCGATCCACGTGGCAGGGTGGGATTGGCTGGGCACGCGGCGACGGACGTGTCCGGCTGCGGACGGACGCGTCTGGCGGCGCGGGGAGCTCGGGCTAGGGTTTTTTACCCGAAAATGGAGGGGTGTGAACGTTTTTATAGGCATAGGGAGCTAGGAGACTCCAAATGGGGAGCGGTTTTCGCCCACACGTTCACGATCCGACGACAGAGAGGATGGGAGTGGTTGTGCTGGGTTAGTGGGCTGTTGTGGAGGGGGTCTTGGGCCAAAAGGAAGAGGAGCTTTTAGCCCACTAGGTTAACCGTTGGAGTATCAAACGATCTCCAAACGCGACGAAACTTGACAGGCGGCCTACACGTACTAAACAACAACGTACGACAAGTTTCACCTCATTTCGAGACCGTTTCACGGCCACATACAAAAGGACTCGTTGATGCCACGGGCACAACGTGTGAGTGTCGAAACTCGAAACGGACAACGGAAAGAGACGAGCATGACCGGGTGCAAGTGACAACATGAATGCAATGCAATGCACATGATAACATGACATGGTTAAAATGCACACACGCACACGCAAAACGAAGAAATCCGAAATGAAGAAAGAGCCCAGAATGGAATTGATGAAGTCAACGAAGCTTATATTGCCATAAATGGAAGGTATCACATATGGGGTGTTACAGTAGACCATTGTTGATTGGAAATTATATAAATTTTCTTGACATGAATTAAGACTTTGTTGAAACTAATTTTTCAGTAAAGTACTTAGGCAATATAGCCTTGGCATTAGACATAATAATTTATGGGGATTGTAGTGTTTAGCCAAAACACATATTGAGAACATAATAAAGCCATTTAGTGTTAAACCGACAAAAAGAATTTCTTGTTGAAGTCACATGAAAAGAGTTTTAAGCAAGAATCGATATTCTAAACTAACAATGAAAGAAATACAGGATTTCAATCATAGTTGTTTTATTACATTCAACAGTATGTAAACAACCAGATATTTCCAGTACTACAAGTAAGTTGTGAGTGAAGTTATCAGAATGGTCAAATTCTTGATCATAGGACAATAGTGAAAATGTCCTTAAGTACTGACGACATATTCTTGCATACAGAGAAAATGAAGGTATTGATGTAAGGAATTACATCAATACATGCTCGTTGTAAGTAGTACATCGACAAAGAGCTTCAGTGGTGTTCCAAGCGATTTTCGATTTCAATTAAAAGATTTATGGTGGCACAGTAATTTGGAATTGATCCAAGAAAGTAACTGTTGTGAATTCTATCACAGAAAGGCTGAGTATATTATCGCTTTAGAAGCAACAATACAAGGTGGTGAATTAAAAGTTCATTTATGAGCTTGGTATGGTTTCTACATGATTGTGTCAATGTAGGAGCTAAATCTGGCAGATCTTAGGTAGGGGACCTGAGCTGGTGATCTTGGCTAGATGGTAGCAAGTAGATAGACCTGGTGTTTACCCAGATTCGGGCCCTCTCGAAGAGGTGACACCTGACGTTCTGCTTGTATTGTATTGCATTGATTGTGGATGGGGCACAAAGTACATGATGATCTACCTCGAGATCGTATGAATGAATCTAACTTGCCTCTGCGGACTAAGCCCGCCGGCTTATATAGGGGCGGGGGTACCTAGTGTTACACATGGTAGGTTGCACCTAGAGATAAACATGCCGCATATTTGAATATGCCTATGACTGAAGGCAAAGTGTTTGGAGGATTCCATTTTGAGTGCGCCGATGGTCATGGTGAACACGACCCATTCTTTGGTTGTCGATGGTCCTCGGCCCGGCCCATAACTAACATGCCAACATGGTGAGTACCCCTAATCCAAGACACAGTCATAAAGTTCGTGCCCCGTCTCCTATATCCTTGTCTTGCATCCAACACTCCTACAAGTCTCAATGTAAGTGTCTTACACATTTGTGCCCTTGGTTCTTTTTAGATCAATAAATCTATGAATAACTCTAAGAATCATAATGTATATTTTTGCAAAATCAGTCCGTCTTGTCGAGAGACCTAACCGAATTAACCATGGTCCGAATAGAGAGAAAAAAGGAAACGCAAAGTAAATTCGGTCGTGGGATATGGAATGTCGTATTTTTGGAAGACTGAAATGACCGGACCGAATACCCAAAACTATACGCATAGGTGGAGGGAGTAACAAGTATACTTACCTTAAATATGCATGCATATCCTTTAACAAATTTAATATTTAATATGTATTGACAGTACTAAAGAAACACAAGATACAGATACACACAACCTCATGCAGGAAAAAATGCAGAGATACGCTCCACATGAAGACGGCGCCACAAACGTCGGGTGTTAAAGGTAGTATTAATATGAGCCTTTTGGTGGCATCGCTCCTCAGGAATACAGCATGCATGCTGCCATGCTCAGATACGGCTCGAGATCCGATCACAAAGAGCATAACGATGGCGATTAGGAAACAGAAGTAAATTCGGTCGCACGATATGGAATGTCGTATTTTGGAAAGATTGAAATGACTGGACCAAAGAAAGCGACTAATGCCTCAACCTATACGCGTAGGAGGAGGGATTATCGAGTATATTTACCATAAATATGCAACCTTTAATAAATTTAATATGTATTAACCGTGCTAAAGAAACACAAGATATAGATACACACAACTTGTTGCATGAAAAAATGTAGAGATACGCTCCGCATGATGCCGGCGTAAAAAATGGCATGTATTAAAGCTGGTATCAATACGAGCCTTCTCGTAGTATCGCTTCGCAAGAATACGACATGCATGCAGGCATACTCAAGTACGCTCGAGATCCGGTCACATAGAGCGTAACAACGGCGATCACTTTGCACGTAGACCATTGTTGATTGGAAATTATATAAATTTTCTTGACATGAATTAAGACTTTGTTGAAACTAATTTTTCAATAAAGTACTTAGGCAATATAACCTTGGCATTAGACATAATAATCTATGGAGATTGTAGAGTTTAGCCAAAATATGTATTGAGAACATACTGAAGCAGTTTAGTGTTAAACCGACAAAAAGAGTTTCTTGTTGAAGTCACATGAAAAGAGTTTTAAGAAATAATTGATATTTTAAAATATTGATGAAAGAAATACGTGATTTTAATCATAATTGTATTTATTACATTCAACAGTATGTAAACAACCAGATATATCCAGTACTAAAAGTAAGTCGTGAGTAAAGTTATCGGAATGGTCAAATTGTTGATCATAGGACAACATTGAAAATGTCGTAAGCACTGACGACATGTTTCTCGCATACAGAGAAAATGATGGTATTGATGTAAGGAGTTACATCAATACATGCTCATTGTAAGTAGTACATCGACGAAGATCTTCATCGGTTTTCCAAGCGATTTTCTATTTCAATTAAAAGATTTATGGTGGCACAGTAAGTTGGAATTGATCCAAGTAAGTTACTGTGGTGAATTCTATAACATAAAGGCTTAGTATATTATCGCTTTAGAAGCAACAATACAAGGTGGTAAATTAAAAGTTCATTTATGAGCTTGGTACGGTTTCTACATGATTGTGCCAATGTCGGAGCTAAATCCGGCAGATCTCGGGTAGGGGGTCTGAGCTAGTGATCTTGGATAGATGGTAACAAGTAGAGAGACACGGTGTTTACCCAAATTCGGGCCCTCTCGAAGAGGTAACACCTAACGTTCTTCTTGTATTGTATTGACTGTGGATGGGGCACAAAGTACACGATGATCTACCTCGAGATCGTATGAATGAATCGAACTTGCCTCTACGTACTAAACCCGTCGGCTTATATAGGGCGAGGGTACCTAGTATTGCACATGGTCGGTTGCATCTAGAGATAAACATGCCGCATATTTGAATATGCCCAGGAGTGAAGGCCAAGTGTTTGGAGGATTCCATCTTGAGTACGCCGAGGGACATGGTGAACATGACCCATTCTTTGGTTGTCGGTGGTCTTCGGCCCGACCCATAACTAACAGGCCAATGTGGTGAGTACCCCTAATCTAAGACACAATCATCAAGTCCGTGCCCCCGTCTCCTATGCCCTTCTCTTGCATCCAGCACTCCTACAAGTTTCAATGTAAGTGCCTTACACAATTGTGCCCTTGGTTCTTTTTAGATCAATAAATCGATGAATAACTCTATGAATCATACTGTATATTATTGCGAAATCGGTCCGTCTTGTCGAGAGACCGAACCGAATTAACCATGGACCGAATAGAGAGAAAAAAGGAAACACAAAGAAAATTCGGTCGCGAGATATGGAATGTCGTATTTTTGGAAGACTGAAATGACCGGACCGAACAAACCGACTAATGCCCAAACCTATACGCGTAGGCGGACGGAGTAGCGAGTATATTTACCATAAATATGCATCTAACAAATTTAATATGTATTAACAATACTAAAGAAACAGAAGATACAGATACACACAACCTCATGCAGAAAAAATGCAGAGATACACTCCGCATAAAGCCGGGGCCACAAACGTCATGTGTTAAAGCTGGTATTAATACGAACCTTTTGATGACATCACTCCTCAGGAATACGGCATGCATGCAGCCATGCTCAGATACGGCTCGAGGTTCGATCACAAAGAGCGTAACGACGACAATCAGGAAACACGAAGTATATTTGGTCGCATGATATGGAATGCCGTATTTTTGAAAGACTTAAACGATGGGACCAAACAAACCGCCTATTTCCCGAACCTGTACGCGTAGGCGGAGGGGGTATCGAGTATATTTACCATAAATATGGAACCTTTAATAAATTTTAATACTATGTATTAACCGTACTAAAGAAACACAAGATACAGATACACACAACTTGATGCATGTTAAAATGTAGAGATACGCTCCGCATGATGCCGGCGTCACAAAAGTCATGTGTTAAAGCTGGTATTAATACGAGCCTTCTCGTAGTATCGCTTCTCAGGAATACGACATGCATGCAGCCATACTCAGGTACGCTCAAGATCCGGTCACATAGAGCGTAACGGCGGCGATCACTATGCACGTAGACCATTGTTGATTGGAAATTATATATATATTCTTGGCATGAATTAAGACTTTGTTGAAACTAATTTTTCAGTAAAGTACATAGGCAATGTAGCCTTGGCATTAGGCATAATAATCTATGGAGATTGTAGTGTTTAGCCAAAATACGTATTGAGAACATACTAAAGCAGTTTAGTGTTAAATCGACAAAAAGAGTTTCTTGTTGAAGTCACATGAAAAGAGTTTTAAGCAAGAATTGATATTCTAAAATACTGATGAAAGAAATACGTGATTTCAATCATAGTTGTATTTATTACATTCAACGGTATGTAAACTACAAGATATTTCCAGTACTACAAGTAAGTTGTGAGTAAGTTATCAGAATGGTCAAATTGTTGATCATAGGAAAACAGTGAAAATGTCGTTAAGTACTGACGACATGTTTCTCGCATACAGAAAAAATGAAGGTATTGATGTAAGGAGTTCCATCAATACATGCTCATTGTAAGTAGTACATCGACAAAGATCTTCATCGATGTTCCAAGCGATTTTTGATTTCAATTAAAAGATTTATGGTGGCACAGTAAGTTGGAATTGAACCAAGAAAGTTACTGTGGTGAATGCTATAACAGAAAGTTGTGTATATTATCGCTTTGGAAGCAAAAATACAAGGTGGTGAATCAAAAGTTCATTTATGAGCTTGGTATGGTTTCGACATGATTGTGCCAATGTATGAGCTAAATCCGGCAGATCTCGGGTAGGGGACCTGAGCTGGTGATCTTGGCTAGATGGTAACAAGTAGAGAAACACGATGTTTACCCAGATTCGGGCCCTCTCGAAGAGGTAACACCTGATGTTCTGCTTGTATTGTATTGATTGTGGATGGGGCACAAAGTACATGATGATCTACCTCGAGATCGTATGAATGAATCTAACTTGCCTCTACGTACTAAACCCGTCGGCTTATATAGGGGCGGGGGTACCTATTGGTACACATGGTCGGTTGCATCTAGAGATAAACATGCCGCATATTTGAATATGCCTAGGAGTGAAGGCCAAGTGGTTGGAGGATTCCATTTGAGTACGCCGAGGGTCATGGTGAACACGACCCATTCTTTGGTTGTCGGTGGTCCTCGGCCCGGCCCATAACTAACAAGCCGACGTGGTGAGTACCCCTAATCCAAGACATAGTCATCAAGTCCGTGCCCTCGTCTCCTATGCCCTTCTCTTGCATCCAACACTCCTACAAGTCTCAATGTAACTTCCTTACACAATTGTGCCCTTGGTTCCTTTTAGATCAATAAATCAATGAATAACTCTATGATTCATATTGTATTTTTTTTGTGAAATCGATCCGTCTTGTCGAGAGGCCGAACTGAATTAACCATGGACCGAATAGAGAGGAAAAAGAAACACAAAGTAAATTAGGTCGCAGGATATGGAATGTCGTATTTTCGGAAGACTGAAATGAACGGACCGAACAAACCGACTAATGCCCAAACCTATACGCGTAGGCGGAGTGAGTAGCGAGTATATTTACCATAAATATGCATCCTTTAACGAATTTCATATGTATTAACAGTACTAAAGAAACACAAGATACGGATGCACACAACCTCATGCAGGAAAAAATGCAGAGATACGCTCTGCATGAAGCCAGCGGCACAAACGTCATGTGTTAAAGTTGGTATTAATACAAGCCTTTTGGTGGCATCGCTCCTCAGAAATAGGCAGGCATGAAGCCATGCTCAGATACGGCTCGAGATCTGGTCACAAAGAGCATAACGACGGCGATGAGGAAACGCATAGTATATTCGGTCACACGATATGGAATGCCGTATTTTTGAAAGACTGAAATGACTGGACCAAACAAATCGACTAATGCCCGAACCTATACTCGTATGCGGAGGGTGTATCGAGTATATTTACCATATATAGAACCTTTAATAAATTTAATATGTATTAATCGTTGTAGGATCGAAAGTATGTCTAGAGGGTGGTGTGATTAGACTACTTGAAAAAACAAAAACTTAGCCTTTTCCCAATTTTATGTTTTGACAGTTTTTAGCAATTTAGCACAAGTCAAGCAATCTTTCTACACATGCAATTCTAGAGTTGTAACAGCGGAAAGTAAATCATTGCATATGAAGGTAAATGGAGGGGTTTGGAGAGTGCAAACGCAAGTGGAGACACAGATGTTTTGGCGTTGTTCCGATAGGTGGTGCTATCGTACATCCACATTGATGGAGACTTCAACCCACGAAGGGTAACGGGTGCGCGAGTCCACGGAGGGCTCCACCCACGAAGGGTCCACGAAGAAGCAACCTTGTCTATCCCACCATGGCCATCGCCCACGAAGGACTTGCCTCACTAGGGTAGATCTTCACGAAATAGGCGATCTCCTTGCCCTTACAAACTCCTTGGTTCAACTCCACAATCTTGTCGGAGGCTCCCAAGTGACACCTAACCAATCTAGGAGACATAACTCTCCAAAAGGTCACAAACGGTGTGTTGATAACGAACTCCTTGCTCAAATGCTTCAAATGATAGTCTCCCTAACACTCAAACAGCTCCTCATAGGTTTGGATATGATGTAAGAAGAGATTGGGTGGAAAGCAACTTGGGGAAGGCTAGAGATCAAGATTCATATGGTAGGATTGGAATATCTTGGTCTCAACACATGAGTAGGTGGTTCTCTTTCAAAACATAAGTAATGGAAATATAAGCTTGTTCTGATGGATCTCTCCATGAATGATGAGTGGGTGGAGGGGTATATATAGCCTTCACACAAAATCTAACCGTTACACACATTTTGGCCAACTCGGTGGGACCGATTCAGTGAACTCGGTCTGATCGGAACGTTCAAATATGTGAACGTTAAGAATCTCGGTGGGACGGACTGGGACATCTTGGTGGGACCGAAGGCTAGGGTTAAGTCATCAGAGAGTTGGCAAGGTAAAACTCGGTGTGACCGATTAATGAACTCGGTATTACCGAAATAAATTAACATGTAACATAGAGTTTACAAAACCATCTCGGTGAGACCGAAAGCCTATATCGGTGAGACCGAAATGTTAGGGTTTATGGCTCTGGCTAAGTCAAAGGAAACTCGGTGGGACTGGATATGAAAATCGGTGAGTCCAAGTTTAGCATTTTGGTTTTGACTTGTTTGGAGTGGAGAGGTTGTGTGAGGGTTTTGGAGCATATCATCAAGCATTGTGAGCAACCAACTCGTTAAGAAACACCTCATCCCCTTTTAATAGTATTGGCTTTCCTAAGGACTCAATGTGACCTTGGATCACTAAAACTGAAAAGGTAGAGTCTTGAGCTTTTTGCCAAACTTGCTTCCTTAGCTTTTTGATGGGTCCACGTCTCCACAATAGTCATGCCATTCATTGAACTTTCCTGAAATATTTAGCTTGAGGATTCATTAGTTCAATGAGCTATATATTGTTATAAATTATAGAAACCACCCGGGGATTATTTGCACTTTCAATCTCCCCCTTTTTGGTAATTGATGACAACATATAGATCAAAGCTTCGACAAATGATAAAAGAATGAAATATATCGTTGCTTTGAGAAGTATGTGATAAGCAAGAGCTCCCCCTAAATTTGTGCATTATTAAATATTTGCATTTGTATGCAAATGCACAACTATATAGGATCATGGGTCACATCTCACACATCACATACATCTTGGCGGAGCACTCAAAAGGATAATTAGTGAATAACAAGTACTCATCACCAAGGTAGTTACAAATGATCACATAGAGATATCATCCAAGAAAAGTATGATAAAAAAACAACCATAAATGTAGCATCTCACACACAAGTATCATCAAATAACATCACCAAAAGATAGTAGCAAAAACCAAGTGCAATAAAAGGCAGAACTCTCTATCTCGAAGCCTATATGATATATATATATTTCTCCCCCTTTGGAAACAAGTTACCAAAAGGTTTAAAATATGCATAGGCTATGCGTCTCTCTAGGCATCTCATGGAGCTCCTGAAGGGGTCTTCTGGTTGTTGTCCCCAGTGTGCGTAGATGGCATTGAGAGAACTCCTTCTGTGAAGATATCAGCTGATGATTGAGGGGCTGGTGGAGTTGATGCATGTGTGACTCCCTAGGCAGCAGCAAGTGGGGCAGACTGAGTGGGTCTCACGTCTCCCACTAACACTGTCTCAGTCCTCTGTCCTCTTAGCACCTTCTGAAACCTGGTAGCATCCTCCTCATCACTAACAGAACTCACTCCAGCAGCAACTCTTGCTTTGTCTGTATCTCGCTTGAGCTTCTTCACGATGGTCTGCACTTCTGTCACCTTAGTATCAAGAGTGTGGAACTTATCTTCAATTATCCTCTCTGGGCTAGCTTGATTCTGAGTCAGGGTGGCCAATCCTTTCTCTATCCTCGTTGTAGCTTCAAGAAGATATGTCCTCTGGTTACTCTTTGACATTAGGCTTGAAATGTGACTGCCTGGGTTGAAGCTTGAGCTTGCTGAGCAGCTTGTTCCTTCTTGTATGCCTCTGATGCTTGTGTAGATGAGGGGTGTGTAGGGTCCATCACCACCTCATTATCCTCAAACTCAGGCCTTAGGGGCAAGTGCCTCCTATCAAGCAGATATGTGTATGTGCCCACTCTAGAGTTGATGACTGTCTGAATATGTGGGGCAT
Organism: Secale cereale; assembly: GCA_902687465.1. Taxonomy (NCBI): domain Eukaryota; kingdom Viridiplantae; phylum Streptophyta; class Magnoliopsida; order Poales; family Poaceae; genus Secale; species Secale cereale. Next base: position 124,462,910 of record LR738715.1, on the reverse strand, counting down.
ATCCACGAGATCTCTTCTGGTCAGCAGTCGTCCTCTTGATTGTCTCTACAATCAGACTCATGACCTTGAACTTCTCTGGCACATTATAGTGGTGAAGCAAGTTAATGAAATGTCCTTTGATCATCCTGTCATCTCCAGACTTTGGCAGCAAAGTGTGCCTCAGAATGGTGTTGATGGTGCCAAGTCCAGCCAATAGATAGTACACTGTCCCAAACTTGAATTGCTCCTTGTATTCATTGGGGATAGGCTTGTACATGTTTTGCATGGTGTCATGGCTCATCCTAGCCTTAGCATAGATGTCTAGATCATCTTCTGACTCAGCTGGAGCACCTATCATAGCAGCCCATTCAGAGATTGTGGACTGATACTTAGTGCCTTCGGTCATCCATGAGATTCTCCCATCTGGATAGAAATGGGCAGTGGAGTAGAATTGCATCACCATTTCGTCATTCCATCTTGTCAGCTTCTTCCTAACTAATTCTGCAGTGCATGTCATCATGAAGCTCTCATGCACATGTGGAAAGTAGTCAGCATGCTTATCAATATACTTACAATCCACCGACTTCATGTCACAGACAATGGGCTCTTTGTCAAGCAGTATAGTCTCATAGAAATCTTGTTGCTCCTTTGTGTGAAACCTGTAATCAACTGATGTTCTCCTCCTTACAGCATAGGGATATGACTGCCTCCATGCTCTCAAGCCTACATCTCTTCTCAGCTTCATGTCATCAGCAATAGGATGAGCAGCATTATGCTCTGGAATCTTTGGCTTGAGTTTTCTCAGCATCTGTGACTCATCATAGTCACTATCTTCTGCCTGCTCTTCCTCTTCTTCTTCTTGATCTTGAGGCATTGGAGCCTTGTTCTTTTCTTCAGCTGGAATGTTCCTTGTGCTTCTCTTGGATGCAGACTTGCTGGCTTGAGCAGCAGCTTTGGGGACAGTCTTGGGCTTTGAAGGAGCAGCCCCTGACTTAACGGCATCCCCCATCAGCTTATGAGATTTAAGTGTTGATGCAGCATCCTCTTCTTCTTCCTCCTCCTCATCACCATCATCTCTCATAGATGGCTTGCCAATCACTCTGGCTGTGGTCTTTCTAGCTCTCTTCTTAGTTCCTACTGGCTCATCATCTCTGGTTTCCAGAGTGAACACCATTGTTTCTTGAGTTGATGCTCTAGCCTTTGACATTGGAGCTCTCATGGCAGGGACCTTCTTGTTCAGTCCAGGCTTGGTTGAAGCAGCTGTGACATACTCCTTCCTGGAAACTTTCTTCTTCGAGCTAACTTCTTCAACTTCAAAATCTTCATCCTCTGAATCTAAAGTTTTCTTCTTTCTCTGCCTAGTTGATGCCTTAGGCAGGTTACTTGTTGTGCTCCTGCTACTCTCATAGTAGCTAGAGTTATTGGGACTAGAGCCCTCACTCAATTGTGCTTGCTCCTCTGACATGTTCTGACTGTCACTGCCTTCTGACATTACTAAAACTGCAAGTTGACCTTGTGCATAGATATAGATGAGATAGAGTGGATGAGCATCACAAAGCACAGCTGGTTTTGAAAGATTTTATTTAAAAAACTTAACTTTAGTTTTCTATAGAATCCATTCCGGCACTACCGAGTTTACCGATTCGGCGATACCGAAGCAAAGACAGAGCCAAAATATACTTGTTTCGGTAAGACCGAGGTAGTTTTCGGTGGCTCCGAGTTTGCTAGGGTTTGACTGAGCTGCTAGTTTCGGTCTCACCGGGTGATACAATTCGGTTGGACCAAGGTGTACTAGTGCAATGGCTTACGCCAACTCGGTGACACCAAGACTTACAAATCGGTCGGACCGAGATGGGTTCGGCGGAGAACTAACCCTAAGTTTTTCGAAATCCATCTACCCTAAAGACGTGTTTTGCTGGATAAGAAGTTTGCAAACGAGGCAAGATCAATGGCAAGTTGTTTTGTGCATGAATTAGATTTGAAGAACACAAAACAAGCGAGTCGTACCCTAACATGGTGACGATCTCCTACGGCGGCGAGGGGCGGAGATGAATGCCCTCGGCGGTGACGAATTCCAACGGCAGGAGGCGGTTGGAGGCAATGGCAAAGATCCTTGGACCACGACGGCGGCAAAGCTGGGGGTGCGAGAATAGAACTATTGGAGAAATTTCCAAAAATTATGTCCGCGAGTTATATACCCAGACCTGTCGGTGGGACCGAGAAAATTGTATCGGTGGCACCGAGATGCATTTTGCACTGAGTGATAACCCACAAGTGTAGGGGATCGCAACAGTTTTCGAGGGTAAAGTATTCAACCCAAATTTATTGATTCGACACAAGGGCAGCCAAAGAATACTCTTAAGTATTAGCAGTTGAGTTGTCAATTCAACCACACCTGGAAACTTAGTATCTGTAGCAAGGTAATTTAGTAGCAAGGTAAAATGGAAATAGTGGTAACAACAATAAAAGTAACGATAGTGTTTTTGTAGTTTTTGTAACAGTAGCAGCGGAAAAGTAAATAAGCAACAAGCAATATGTGAAAAGCTCGTAGGCATTTGATCGGTGATGGAGAATAATGTCGGATGCGATTCCTCATGTAATAGTTATAACCTAGGGTGACACAGAACTAGCTCCAGTTCATCAATGTAATGTAGGCATGTATTCCGAATATAGTCATACGTGCTTATGGAAAAGAACTTGCATGCCATCTTTTGTCCTACCCTCCCGTGGCAGCGGGGTCCTAGTGGAAACTAAGGGATATTGAGGCCTCCTTTTAATAGAGTACCGGACCAAAGCATTAACACATAGTGAATACATGAACTCCACAAACTACGGTCATCACCGGGAGTGGTCCCGACTATTATCACTTTGGGGTTGCCGGATCATAACACATAGTAGGTGACTATTGACTTGCAAGATAGGATCAAGAACACACATATATTCATGAAAAATTAATAGGTTCAGATCTGAAATCATGGCACTCGAGCCCTAGTGACAAGCATTAAGCATGGCAAAGTCATAGCAACATCAATCTTAGAACAAAGTGGATACAAGGGATCAAACCCTAACAAAACTAACTCGATTACATGGTAAATCTCATCCAACCCATCACCGTCCAGCAAGCCTACGATGGGATTACTCACGCATGGCGGTGAGCATCATGGAATTAGTGATGGAGGAAGGTTGATGATGACGATGGCGACGATCTCCACTCTCCGAAGCACCGAGCGGACTCCAGATCAGCCCTCCCGGGAGAGATTAGGGCTTGGCGGCGGCTTCGTATCGTAAAACGCGATAATTCTTCCTCTCTGATTTTTCTCTCCTCGAAAGTGAATATATGGAGTCGGGGGATACGTCGGTGGAGCAACAGGGGGCGCACGAGGTAGGGGGGCACGCCTAGGGGGAGGGGGTGCGCCCCCCACCCTCGTGGACAGTGTGTGGCCCCCCTGGTCTGGTTCTTTCCGCTGATATTTTTTATATATTCCAAAATAATTCTCCGTTGAATTTCAGGTCATTCCGAGAACTTTTATTTCTGCACAAAAACAACACCATTCTAATTCTGCTGAAAACAGCGTCAGTCCGGGTTAGTTCCATTCAAATCATGCAAGTTAGAGTCCTAAACAAGGGCAAAAGTGTTTGGAAAAGTAGATACGTTGGAGACGTATCAACTCCCCCAAGCTTAAACATTTGCTTGTCCTCAAGCAATTCAGTTGATAAACTGAAAGTGGTAAAGAAAAACTTTGACAAACTCTGTTAGCTCTTTTTGTTGTAAATATGTAAAGCCAGCATTCAAGTTTTCAGCAAAGATCATGAACTAACCACATTCACAATAACTTTCAGGTCTCATGTCTACTCATATCAATGGCATAATCAACTAGCGAGTAATAATAATAAACCTCTGATGACAACAGTTTCTCAATACAATCATAATATAATATAACAAGATGGTATCTCGCTAGCCCTTTTTGAGACCACAAAACATAAATGCAGAGCACCTTTAAAGATCAAGGACTGACTAGACATTGTAATTCATGGTAAAAGAAGTCCAGTCACAATCATACTCAATGCAAATTAATAGCAATACATGCAAATGACAACGGTGCTCTTCAACTGGTTCTCTTTAATAAGAGGATGATGACTCAACATAAAAGTAAATAGATAGGCCCTTCGAAGAGGGAAGCAAGGATTTGTAGAGGTGCCAGAGCTCGATTTTCAAATAGAGATGAATAATATATTGAGCGGTATACTCTCACTGTCAACATAACAACCAAGAATCTCGATATCTTCCATGCTACACACATTATAGGCGGTTTCCAAACAAAATGGTAAAGTTTATACTCCCCCAACCACCAACAAGCACACTCCATGGCTAGCCCGAAACAACGGGTACCGTCCAAACCAGCAACAGCCATGGGGGAGTTTTGTTTAATTATTATGATTTGAGCATGGGACTGGGCATCCCGGTTACCAGCCATTTTCTCATGAATGATGAGCAGAGTCCACTCATCGTGAGAATAACCCACCTAGCATGGAAGATATAGACAGCCCTAGTTGATACATGAGCTATTCGAGCATACAAAACAGAATTTCATTTGAAGGTTTAGAGTTTGGCACATACAAATTTACTTGGAACGGCAGGTACATACCGCATATAGGAAGGTATGGTGGACTCATATGGAATAACTTTGGGGTTTATGGAAGTGGATGCACAAGTAGTATTCCCGCTTAGTACAGGTGAAGGCTAGAAAGAGACTGGGAAGCGACCAGATAGAGAGTGACCACAGTCATGAACATGCAATAAAATTAATCAACAATGAATGCAAGCATGAGTAGGATATAAATCACCATGAACATAAATATCGTGGAGGCTATGCTGATTTTGTTTCAACTACATGCGTGAACATGTGCCAAGTCAGACCACTTGAATCATTCAAAGGAGGATATCACCCTTTCATACCACATCACAACCATTTTAATATCATGTTGGCACGCAAGATAGACCATTATAAACTATTAGCTAATTAAGCATGGCATAAGCAGCTATGATCTCTAATTGTCATTGCAAACATGTTTCATTCATAATAGACTGAATCAGGAACGATGAACTATCATATTTACAAAAACAAGAGAGGTCGAGTTCATACTAGCCTTTCTCATCTCAATCAGTTCATCATAAATCGTCATTATTGCCTTTCACTCGCACGACCGAACGGTGTGGATAATAATAATAGTGCACATGCATTGGACTAAGCTGGAATCTACAAGCATTTAATACAAGAGAGAAGACAAGGTCATATGGCTCAAGGTTAAATTAACAATAAAGCATATGAGAGCCACTAAGCATTTTCAATCATGGTCTTCTACTCTTGACCCCCAAAGAAAAGAAAAGAAACTATTTACACTGGAAAGCTCCCAACAAGCAAAAAGAAGAACGAGAAATCTTTTTGGGTTTTCTTTTAATTACTACTACTACAGGCATGGAAAGTAAACTAGCTAAAAGCTACAACTACTTACGTGCGGTACTACCGCTCTCTGCGGGCAGAAAACGTGCATAACGGTTGGATTAGCTCTCCCACTATATATAGGGGGTCTTCTTCCCCAAGAAGACTCACCTCTTCCCCCACATACTCCATTGTTGCTCCAAAGCTCTATTTCTGGCCGATCTCTCTCCCTAGCCAATCAAACTTGTTGATTTGCTCGGGATTGCTTGAGAAGGCATCGATCTACACTTCCACCAAGAGATATTTGATTCCCCCCACTAATCCCTTGCGGATCTTGTTACTCTTGGGTGTTTGAGCACCCTAGACGGTTGAGGTCACCTCGGAGCCATATTCCATTGTGGTGAAGCTTCGTGGTTTCGTTGGGAGCCTTCGAGTTGTGGAGATAGCCCCAACCTTGTTTGTAAAGGTTCGGTTGCCGCCTTCAAGGGCACCACTAGTGGAATCACGGCACCTTGCATCGTGTGAGGGCGTGAGGAGAATACGGTGGCCCTAGTGGCTTCTTGGGGAGCATTGTGCCTCCACACCGCTCGAACGGAGACGTACTTCCCCTCAAAGGGAAGGAACTTCGGCAACACATCCTCGTCTCCACCGGTTCCTCTTGTGGTTATTTCTTACCTTTACTTGTGCAAGCATTACTTGTTTAACTCATATAGCTTGCTTGTGAAGTTGTTATCTTTACTTTCCATTAGTTGTCATCTTAGTAGAATATCTAGACAACTTACTTTGACGCTTAATTTAAAATGGTTAAGAAAAGCTAAAAATTGTTAGTTGCCTATTCACCCCCCCCCCCTCTAGTCAACCATATCGATCCTTTCAATTGGTATCAGAGCCTTGTCTCTTTTTAAGGACTTTACCGTCCAAAGAGTATGGGTGACAACGTAGTCGAGACGGAGGATTATTCCGGTGGAACTCTGTCCTTGCCTACGTCAGATGGGGGAGCCTCGGTCTCTCGTGAGGAGTGGGCCTTGACCACATTGAAAGAATCACTAGCGAGCGAGGTCAAAGGCATGTTTAAAGAGTTGCTTGAGGGGCTTAAATTGTCCACCGCACCGTTGGAAGTGGTTCGTCCAGCTACCAACGTGTCGGAGGCTAATCCCGACAAGGGAGAAGCTAGTAGTGAACAAGCCCCTGTTACTAAGAATGGGAGTGGGATCTTTGCCCACTCCGCTCCTCCTACTCACTATGGAGGACCCGTTCCCACACCGCACTTAAATTCCGTTGGGCCTCCTCCCAAGTTTATCAAAAATTCTGATTTTGCTACTTGGGTGTTTCGTTTCAAACGTCATATTAATCATTGTTCTACTAATCTTTGGAGAATCATTGAGCAAGGTTTTTATCCGCATGATCCCGACAACATGACTCCAAGAGAAACTGCGGATCATCAATTCAATGAGTCCACTCTTTGCATTCTTCAAGATTCCATCCCTCCTCAAGACATTGCACACCTTCGACCCTTCACTGTGGCCAAGGAAGCTTGGGAGCATGTTGGCACGATGTACAAGTGAAGCACCGGTATTCAACGCTCCAACTATGAAGTTGTGCAAGATGAAGCTGATGAGTTTGCTATGATCGAAGAAGAAGGTCCTCGTGAACTTTATCGAATATTAACTATCCTTGCGGTCTCTCTTCGAGATCATGGCAGTAAGGATACGGATGACAATTGGATCAAGCGCAAGTTCCTCAAGGCCATGATGCCCTACCATAAGGCCATGTCCTCTGTCATTCGTCAGAGACCGGACTTCCACCACTTATCCTCAAATGAAGTGTTGGATGAGTTTGTTGCCATGAGGATCTTGGGTGTGATCGCCGACAATGCGGTCTTAAGAGCTCAATGATCGAAGAAGCCTAATCTTGCCCTGAAGGCCAAGGCTTATGTGGAAGAGGAGGAGGTGGAAGATGATGATGAGTGTATCCCCGAGGACACCAAATATGCCTATCATGAGCACATGGCTCTTGCTTCAAGGCAATTCTGGGGCAAGAAGAACACAAGACCCAACTTCAACAGGAACAACTCTAGTGGGAACAAGGGGAAGCAACGAGTGAGGACATGCTTCAACTGTGGAAATGTAAGCCACTTCGTTGCGGATTGCCCATATGAGAAGAGAGAAGACTTTGGAGGCAAGCTTATCCGGAAGGACAAGTCAAAGTCCTATCCTAACAAGAACAACTTCAACAAGAAGACTCCTCCGAAAGTGTTGCTGGCCCAAGAAGAATATGTTGAGGATGATGATAATGATGAAGATGATGAGACAGTCACCATGGCCACAATTGCTATTGCTACTACTCCACACACATCTCTCTTCGACTCGCCTAATGAGAACATCACCGACAAGTGTCTCATGGCCAAGGCCACCAACAAGGTAACTCCAAACATCAATACTACTATCTCTTCTAATCCTTCATTGACGAATTGTATTGATGAGAGTGAGGGTGCTAAGGAGGGAGAAAATGAATTTGAATTGTTCCTGAAAAATCTCAAGGGCAAACCCAAGAAGCATTTTGTTGCTCTCTTGGAACAACTCGGTGAGGCCAACGACATGATCGAGGCTCACGAGGAAACCATTACTAAAATGGAAGGACATAGTCGAGACTATGCCGATGAGATATCTGATCTCTCTAACACCCTAGAGGAAGAGTGTGGTCTTCGTTTGGCTCTTGAGGAATCACACAACGATGGTCATGCTAAATTAAAGAAAGATCTTGATCATGCTTTAGTTGTCTCTCGTGTGCTTAATTCCGAGAAGGTAAAACTTGAGGTTGACCATGCTAAACTCAAAGAGGAGTTTGACATACTTAACAAGGCTCACAAGGCCTTGAAAGGTATGCATGCTACTCTCAAGGAGTCTCATGATCAACTCCAAGTTTTGCTAACCAAGGAAAAGGCTATCTTTCCTCGCATGGTTTTAATTGATAATGCAAATGCTACTAACCCATGTTGTGAGCATGTGCATCTTGTTGAAGAGAATGCCAAGTTGAAGAAGCAACTTGAGAAAGGCCTTGTGACTTGCATACAAGGTGAGAAGAACCTCAACACCCTTTTGAGCAATCAAAAGGAGGTTGTGGCAAAGGAAGGAATTGGGTTTGTTCCTAAGCCCAAGAAGAAGAAGAATGACAAGACCAATCAACCACCCCCTCTCTGACAATCTTTTGTGAAAGAAGGAGAGGGCACATCAAATAAGAAGAAAATGGTGGAAAGTGGTGGTGTCAAGAAAAACTCCATCATACCATCAAACATGGTCGGCGACTTTAATCCTTCATATGTTTTATGTCGTGCTAGTGATGGTCATGTGTTTGCTAAATTTGTTGGTCCTTCTTATGAGTACATTGAATGGTCCATTTGGGTTCCTAAGACCCTTGTTACTAACCTCAAAGGACCCATTACCAAATGGGTACCTAAATCCAAGCATTGATCTCTTGTAGGAGTTTGCTTCCGGTGGGGGATCATGGTTGCTCGATAGCGGAGCCACAAATCATATGACCGGAAGCAAAGACTTGGTGGTGGACGTGCATCTAGGTTCATCTATGGCCACCAACGTCGAATGGGGTGATGCTTCATCTTCTAAGGTATTGGGGCTTGGCAAGGTTGTTATCTCTCATGATCTCACGATCGATAAAGTCATGCTTGTTGAGTCCCTTGCATACAATTTACTTTCTGTTCGCCAACTTGCACTCATGGGCTTTGCTACATTCTTTGATATTGATACCGTGGCCCTCTTGTGGAGCAAGACTCTTAAAGTAGCCTATGTTGGGCATGTCGAGAATGGCCTTTATGTGGTTAACTTCTCGAAGCAACCCACTAAGGTCGCGACATGCCTAATGGCTAAAGTTGATGTGGGATGGCTTTGGCATCGCCGTCTGACCCACGTCAATATGAGATCTTTGCAAAGTCTTCTCAAGGGGGACCATGTCCGTGGACTAACAAATGTTAGCTTTGCCAAAGATCGTGCTTGCAGGGCTTGTATTGAAGGAAAGTTACATGAGACGGCTCACCCTCCCACGACTATCATCTATTCAAAGAGACCCTTAGAGCTCCTCCACATGGACCTCTTTGGGCCTCCATCTTTTGATAGTCTTGGGGGTAGAAAGTACTGCTTGGTGATTGTGGATGATTACTCAAGATACACCTGGGTATACTTCTTCAAGAAGAAGAGTGAGACTCAACAAACCGTCATCAACTTTGCAAATGAAGCTCAACGACAACATGAAGCAAAGATTTTGTTGATCAGAAGTGACAACGGCACTGAGTTCAAGAACTACACCTTGGATGAGTTTCTTAGTGATGAGGGGATCAAACATCAATATGCAGCCCCATATACCCCTCAACAAAACGGTGTAGCGGAGAAAAGAACCGAACTCTGATGGATGCGGCAAGAACCATGATGGCTGAATTCAAATCTCCATACAACTTTTGGGCCGAAGCCATCAACACCGCTTGCCATGCATCAAATCGGCTCTATCTCCGCAAAGGCTTGAACAAAACTCCGTATGAGATTCTTACCAGTAACAAGCCCAATCTCAAGTACTTCCAGGTATTCGGGTGTAAGTGTTTCATTCTCAAGAAAGGTGTTCGTTTGTCTAAATTTGAATCTAGAGCTCACGAGGGCATATTTGTTGGTTATGCTACAAACTCTCATGCTTACCGTGTCCTCAACAAGTCCAATGGACTCATTGAGGAGATGAGTAACGTAGAGTTTGATGAAAATAACGGCTCCCAAGTGGAGCAAAGTGGTACTTGTGATGTAGGTGATGAAACTCCTCCTCAAGCCATAAGAAGAATGGGTGTTGGATACATCCTACCCACTGAGGAACCCCTTGTGGCTGAAGGAGAAGGACAATGTTCCACTCAAGTGGAACCATCACCAACCCAAGACCCACACGCTTCCGAAGAACAAAGTGAAGGCCCTCAACCTGACGAACAAGGCCAAGTGCAAGATCAATTACAAGATGGTGGAGAACCACCAAATGATGCACAAGGCCAAGTTCTGTCCTCCGAGCAAGATCCAGATCAAGAGGAAGCTCAAGATCAAGATCTAGCTCCTGACGACGCTCAAGATGATCAACTCAATGCTCCTCAATTAACTCTTGAAGAGCAATTAGAGCGTCGTGCTGCAAAAGTTGCCTCTAGGCTTGCTTCCGCCGAACATCACATCGAGAACATTCTAGGAAGCATCAAAAGGGGGGTAAGCACTCGTCGACAATTAGCAAACTATTGTGCTCATCAAGCTTTTGTCTCCTGTGTTGAACCTCGGAAGGTTTATGAGGCGCTCGAAGACCCTGATTGGCTCAATGCCATGCATGAAGAACTCCATAACTTCGAGCGGAACAAGGCGTGGCGTCTGGTGCCAAGGCCAGAGGAGAACCATAATGTCATTGGAACCAAATGGATCTTTAAGAACAAGCAAGATGCTCATGGCATTGTCATCCGCAACAAGGCGCGTCTGGTGGCTCAAGGCTACTCCCAAGTCGAGGGTATCGACTACGGTGAAACCTTTGCCCCCGTTGCTCGTCTTGAATCCATTCGTTTGTGGCTTGCCTATGCTTCCCATCATAACCTTAAATTGCAACAAATGGATGTGAAAAGTGCATTTCTTAATGGTCCTATTAATGAGTTGGTGTATGTTAAACAACCCCCGGGTTTGAGGATCCTAAGCTCCCCAATCACGTGTACCAACTCGATAAGGCACTCTATGGCCTTAAACAAGCCCCACGTGCGTGGTATGAGCATCTTACCGAGTTGTTACAAGATCGTGGGTTTGAAATTGGGAAAATTGACCCCACTCTTTTTACTAAGAAGGTCAAAGGGGAGTTGTTTGTATGCCAACTATATGTTGATGATATTATCTTTGGTTCTCCTAACAAAGCTTTCAATGATGAGTTCGCCGCACTCATGACCACACATTTTGAGATGTCCATGATGGGAGAGTTGAAGTATTTCCTTGAGTTTGAGATCAAACAAAGAAGAGAAGGCATCTTCATCAAACAATCCAAGTACACTCAAGACATGCTCAAGAAGTTCAATCTAAGTGATGTCAAGCCGGCTACTACTCCAATGCCAACCAAATGCCAACTTGACATTGATCCCAATGGTAAAGCGGTGGATCAAAAGGTATATCGCTCTATGATTGGATCCTTGCTTTACCTTTGTGCATCTAGACCGGATATTATGTTGAGTGTAGGAATTTGTGCACGGTTTCAAGCCTCACCTAAGGAGAGTCACTTTGTGGTTGTCAAGCGAATCTTTCGATATTTGGCTCATACCCCAAACTTTGGCTTATGGTACCCGAGAGGAGCAAACTTCAACCTTGTAGGTTTCTCTGATTCTGACTGGGCGGGAGACAAAGTGGATAGGAAGTCCACTTCGGGAGGGTGCCAATTTCTTGGTTGCTCTCTTGTTAGTTGGTCTTCCAAAAAGCAAAGTTGTGTGTCTCTCTCGTCCACCGAAGCAGAGTATGTGGCTGCTGGCAGTTGTTGTGCTCAACTCTTATGGATGAGGCAAACTTTAAAGGATTACGGTGTCACTTGTGACAAAGTGCCTCTTTGGTGTGACAATGAAAGTGCCATCAAGATTTCTCTCAACCCGGTGCAACACTTCAAGACAAAGCATATAGAGATCCGGTATCACTTCATCCGGGATCACATAAGGCAAGGAGAGATCGAGCTTCACTACGTCAACACTCATGATAACCTTGCAGATATCTTCAGCAAGATTTCGCGAGTTAAGGCATGAGCTAAATATCATCGATTTGAGGAATGTGGCTTGAGTCTTTGCACACACTCCTCACACTCAATATAGTTATCTTGTCTATATGTAGGCATGGACATAGGGGGAGTACTGTTCTCTCAATGAACCTTTCCTCCCCCCATTATGCATAGATTGATCAAGTCTTTATCATTTGCCATACATAGTTGGTTTAAGTGCTTCAAGACGAGTATTGGTCATGGGCCCAAGGATAGTTCTTTGCGGTGCCATACCAACGAACTCAAACATAGGTGGCCTCGGCCACCGCCCTCCTTTGTGGAGTTGCGTTATTTGCCTCGCTTGTGCGTCCTTGTGTTTTTCCTCTTTTCTTTGCTAAAAGCCTCGTGTCGAAATGTGCTTGTTCTTGGAGGAGCGATACTACCGTGCAAGGTTACGGTACTACCGCACAGGAGGTTACGGTACTACCGCAAGTCCAGCACGGCAGTATTTATTTACTGCCGCTGGTAGAGCGGTACTACCGCTTGGCGTGCGGTACTTCCGCCCAAGCGGTACTACCGCGATGACCGCGGTACTACCGCACATATTCACACGGGTGGGGGTTATAAGCGGGCAGGGGGAGTTCCAACTCCCCCATACCCATTCACTCCTAACCCCCACGCCGTCCCTCTCTCTCCCTCTCAAGAGCGCCGCCGGAGGACCTCGCCGGATCTCCTCCCTCGGCCACTCTCCTCGTATTCCGACCGGTGGGATTGCTCCCCACCTCGCCCTCTTGCCATGGATGAAGGTTTCTCCCCTTTTCCCCTCTTCTTGTTGCCTTGTTGTTGTTTTAGGGTTAGGGGAGATGCTTAGTGTTCTTGCGTTCTTCGTGTTCTTATCCATGGAAGATTAGGATGTAGGAGAGTGTTCTTGCTCTAGAAATGCTAGTATGTATGTTGCTACCAAGTTACTATGATCAGCCGTAGTACCGTTGTTCGATCTACGCGGTCTTATCCAGATCAGTTCTTTTCAGATCTGATCCGAGCGGTACTACCGCTGGAGAACCGCGGTACTACCACCCGATCTGGTCCAGATCCGTTCGTCGGATCTGTTCCAGGGCGGTACTACCGCTGTCCTCCGCGGTACTACCGCTCCGGAGCGGAAGTAAAATTTTAGTACTGCATACCGAGCGGTACTACCACAACCCTGACGCGGTACTACCTCTCCGTAAGCAGTACTAGTTTTTTACTTCCGTTTCTGATCACGGAAGTAAATTTTTACTACCACAGAGTGTGCGGTACTACCGCGCCCGTCAAGAGGTACTACCGCTCACTTAGCGGTACTAATTTTTTACTTCCGCATCAGTCAGGCAGTACTACCGCTTGTGTCATAGTACCTTCGTAGCACGCACATATTCCCCTTTCTACTCGTTTCTTGTGCTTTTTGAGGCTTTTGCATTGATTCTCTTTGTGCTTTCATCGTGTTCTTGTGTTTGTGTTTTAGGTGGTGGCTCCGGTTTCGATGCTCGTCGTACCAATCCAGTCCGCGACACCGGGTCCAAGCGTCTGCGCAACCCCAGTGATGTGCCAGAGGGCTCCAATCCCCAGCGCAAGTTCAAGACCGCCGCCAACAAGCAAAAGGAATCCTCGATGACTATGGAAGAAATGCCAGCTAATGAGTTCATGGCACGGAGGAAGCACAACCCTTATGGAGAACCCCGTGCTCAGTTTCATGGAGATGAGATTTTCTGGACTAAGCAGCAGTATCGCATCTACACAGAGGTGCTCAAAAGCAAGACCAACCTATACGTGGATGCTCACTGGGTGGACGTGACCCACATGCGGAGGGACACCAACTGGGCCTACTTTGCCGAGGCTCTGGATCTGGTCGAGCAGTTTGGACTTGAGCACGTCATGACCTTTCAGCATGATTTTGATCCAGAGATCATTGCTCAGTTCTATGCGTCAGTCCACTTCCACACCAAGGATGATCGCCCAATGACTTGGATGACCAATGGTCACAAGATGACCTCATCTTGGAAGGATTTCATGGATCTTTTACAGATTCCTGACGAGGGACTCCACAACCCAGTTGGAGCTCGGCCTCATGCCAATCCAGAATCTGCCAACAAAGACAAGCTGCTGCCATTCTATGTGGAGAAGACTCTTGCTAGTGGTAAGAAGACATGGGTGTTGAACCCATTTTTGGACATCATGTATCGGATCTTTCGCAACACTTTGTTTCCTCGCGTTGGAGACAAGGACAAGGTCCATGCATACCTGGTTGACATGCTGCTGATGTGTGAAGCGGCTCGCACGGCGCAGTCTCCACCACTTGACATATCCCATATCATGTGGTGTGAGCTCCGCTTTGCGATCTACACTCGCAAGGTACCCATCTATGGTCCATTCCTGTTTCTGCTGATCTCCAAGACTTGGGAGAAGCTGTACCCTGATGAGGAGTTCGAGGCCGACTGTATCCGTCATGATCCCATTCGTCTTCGCATCAAGACTCGATGGGCCAACACTACCACTCGTGCGTAAGCTGCTGCGGCTCAGATGGGCACTGATGAGGAGCCTATGGAGGAGGCTAACGAGGAAGGCCCTGGAAGATTTGCTCCTTCCTCCTCAGAGCCATCTTGGGCTAAAAAGCTAAAGAAGAAGATGAAGGCACTTTTCTGCATGCAAGCTCAAGGTCAGTACAGGGCTCATGTCACTGACAAGAAGACTCGCCAGCGTGACAAGAAGCTCTTGGCGATCTATGGAGAGGATGTGTCTAAGGGGTCCGAGGACAACATCACCCCTGAGGCAGCTTGGATGGCCCGTCAGGGGTACAAGTGGTCAGAGTCTGACGAGGAGCATCAGGAGGAGCAGCAGGAGTCCGATGGCGAGTACGATGACTGAGTTCCTCCGCCGGGGCTGCCACCCTTCTTTGTGTCCTCTTTCCCCTTTGTGGTGTCTCGATGCCAAAGGGGAGAGAGTGATTTGCGTCTTGTGCCGCTTGTTTCTTTTCGTTGGTCGAACTCTGTTTATTTGCATGCTTTTGTGTCGTGTGCATGAGACTATCGTATGGTGTAAGACATATGCTTCTCTATCGTTAAATTCATCGTTATGTCTTTATTATTATATCGTGAGCAGTTAGTTCTTTTTCCCTTGTTTTTGTGCTCAGTTTTATATAAGGAGTATATTATGTGTAGAATATAGGGGGAGCATTGAACATAGTATGTGTGTTGTGCATTCCAAAGCACACTCTTGTGTAGGCACACGTCAAGGGGGAGCTCACATATATTCTAATGTGTAGGATTGCATACTTTCCTATCTTATCCCTGTGCAAATCCCGTATTGTCATCAATCCACCAAAAAGGGGGAGATTGTAAGGGCATATTTCTCCCTAAGTAGTTTTGGTGATTGATGACAATGCATTTGCGGACTAATCGTGTGATCTAAAGCTCCCACAGGTATATCTCACTTAGGCACAAGACGATTGCCTGCCCCTCGGATTCGATGGAAATCGGTGTTTCCTTTTTGCTCCCTGTCGGTGGCTTTGAGTAATAGGAAAGCCGTACTATTAAGAGGGGGTCCGTTTCGGAAAGGTTTGGGTGGAATCAACACGTACACATCTTACTCTCACACCTCCTTTCCCTTGCTTCTCTGGAGTTCCAACCGTTTATTATCGTATATAAAAACCATGACTTCTTAACTAAAACATCTGCCTGGCAAGCGGTAGTACCGCTCCATAAGCGGTAGTACCGCTCCATAAGCGGTAGTACCGCACAGCCACACGGTAGTACCGCCTGAAGACACGGTACTACCACACCAGCGGTAGTATCGCGGCTCCAGAACGGTAGTACCGTGTATCTGGCCCGACACTGTATTAAGTGTGGAAGTAGGTGCGGAAGTAATTTTTTACTTCCGCATCCTATGCAGTAGTACCGCTTGCTCCAAGCGGTAGTACCGCGTCGTGTTTTGCTACTACCGTATTTCTATGGATGTAGCCACGGATGTAATTTACTTCATCCGTGGCTGTCATCTTCTCGCTTGTTTTTGCCTAGCGGTAGCACCGCAACTTACGTGCGGTACTACCGCTCTCTGCGGGCAGAAAACGTGCATAACGGTTGGATTAGCTCTCCCACTATATATAGGGGGTCTTCTTCCCCAAGAAGACTCACCTCTTCCCCCACATACTCCATTGTTTCTCCAAAGCTCTATTTCCGCCCGATCTCTCTCCCTAGCCAATCAAACTTGTTGATTTGCTCGGGATTGCTTGAGAAGGCATCGATCTACACTTCCACCAAGAGATATTTGATTCCCCCCGCTAATCCCTTGCGGATCTTGTTACTCTTGGCTGTTTGAGCACTCTAGACGGTTGAGGTCACCTCGAAGCCATATTCCATTGTGGTGAAGCTTCGTGGTTTCGTTGGGAGCCTCCGAGTTGTGGAGATAGCCCCAACCTTGTTTGTAAAGGTTCGGTTGCCACCTTCAAGGGCACCACTAGTGGAATCACGGCACCTTGCATCGTGTGAGGGCGTGAGGAGAATACGGTGGCCCTAGTGGCTTCTTGGGGAGCATTGTGCCTCCACACCGCTCCAACGGAGACGTACTTCCCCTCAAAGGGAAGGAACTTCGGCAACACATCCTCGTCTCCACCGGTTCCTCTTGTGGTTATTTCTTACCTTTACTTGTGCAAGCATTACTTGTTTAACTCCTATAGCTTGCTTGTGAAGTTGTTATCTTTACTTTCCATTAGTTTTCATCTTAGTAGAATATCTAGACAACTTACTTTGACGCTTAATTTAAAATGGTTAAGAAAAGCTAAAAATTGTTAGTTGCCTATTCACCCCCCCCCCCTCTAGTCAACCATATCGATCCTTTCACATGTTCATTACCATATTGTGTCTCAGCATCAGAAACAGAGATATCATTAGGATTCTCAGGTGTGTCAGCTACAGGTTCACTAGAAGCATGCAAAATCCTATCATTTTTCTTTTTCTTCTTCTTAGAAGAACTAGGTGCATCTAAATTAGCTCTCTGAGAATCTTGCTCAATTCTCTTAGGGTGGCCCTCAGGATACAAAGGTTCCTGAGTCACTTTACCCCCTCTAGTTGCAACTCTAACAGCAAAGTCATTATTCTTACTATTTAATTCATTGAGCAAATCGTTCTGAGCCTTAAGTACTTGTTCTACTTGAGTGGTAATCATAGAAGCATGATTACTAATGAGTTTCAATTCACCTTTAACTCTGGACATATAATCACTCAAGCGCTCAATCATATAAGCATTACGTTGCAATTGTCTACCAACATAAGCATTGAAGTTTTCTTGCTTCACAATAAAATTGTCAAACTCATCTAACCATTGGCTAGCAGACTTATAACGAGAAATATTACCTTCATCAAATCTATAAAGAGAATTTACCTTCACTACCTGTGTCGGGTTATCAAGACCATGTATTTGTTCAGTAGGTGGTAAATTCTTAACGTCTTCAGCTTTAATACCTTTTTCTTTCATAGATTTCTTTGCCTCTTGCATATCTTCAGGACTGAGAAATAGAACACCTCTTTTCTTCGGAGTTGGCTTAGGGGCTGGTTTAGGAAGTGTCCAATTTTTTTCATTGGTCAACATATTATTCAATAGTAATTGAGCTTGATCAATTGTTCTTTCCCTGAAAACATAACCAGCACAACTATCCAGGTGGTCTCTGGAAGCATCGGTTAGTCCATTATAAAAGACATCAAGTATTTCATTCCTCTAAAGAGGATGATCAGGCAAAGCGTTAAGTAACTGGAGAAGCCTCCCCCAAGCTTGTGGGAGACTCTCTTCTTCAATTTGCACAAAGTTATATATTTCCCGTAAGGCAGCTTGTTTCTTATGAGCGGGAAAATATTTAGCAGAGAAGTAATAAATCATATCCTGGAAACTACACACACAACCAGGATCAAGAGAATTAAACCATGTCTTAGCATCACCCTCTAACGAGAACGGAAATAGCTTAAGGATATAGTAATAATGAATCTGTTCATCGTTGGTAAACAGGGTGGCTATATCATTCAACTTAGTAAGATGTGCCACAACAGTTTCAGATTCATAGCCATGGAAAGGATCAGATTCAACCAAAGTAATTAACTCAAGATCAACAGAGAAATCATAATCCTTATTAGTAACAAAGATACGTGAAGTAGCAAAAGCAGGGTCATATTTCATTCTAGCATTCAAAGACTTTTCTTTCAGCTTAGCTAATAATTTCTTAAGATCATATCTATCGTTGCAAGCAAGAAAGTCTCTAGTAGTTTCTTCATCCATAACATAACCCTCAGGAATAGCAGGCAATTCATATCTAGGGGAGAATCTTCATCATCACTTTCATCAATATTATCAGTTTCAATATTTGCATTCTCCCTAACCTTAGCAATTTGTTCATCAAGAAATTCACTTAGTGGCACAGTATTATCAAGCATAGAAGTAGTTTCATCATACATAGAAGAAGTGGCATCATCAAGAACATGCAACATATCAGATTCAGTAGCAGGAGTAGGTGTCGCAAATTTACTCATAACAGAGGGTGAATCAAGTGCAGAGCTAGGTGGCAGTTCTTTACCTCCCCTCGTAGTTGAGGGAAAGATCTTGGTTTTTGAGTCTTTCAAGTTCTTCATAGTGATCAACAGATATAAATCCCAAGTGACTTAAATAATATAACTATGCTCCCCGGCAACGGCGGCATAAAATAGTCTTGATAACCCACAAGTGTAGGGGATCGCAACAATTTGAGGGTAAAGTATTCAACCCAAATTTATTGATTCGACACAAGGGGAGCCAAAGAATACTCTTAAGTATTAGCAGCTGAGTTCTCAATTCAACCACATCTGGAAACATAGTATCTGCAGCAAGGTAATTTAGTAGCAAGGTAATATGGAAATAGTGGTAACAGCAATAAAAGTAACGATAGTGTTTTTGTAGTTTTTGTAACAGTAGCAGCGGAAAAGTAAATAAGCAACAAGCAATGTGTGAAAATCTCGTGGGCATTGGATCGGTGATGGAGAATTATGTCGGATGCGATTCCTCATGTAATAGTTATAACCTAGGGTGACACAGAACTAGCTCCAGTTCATCAATGTAATGTAGGCATGTATTCCGAATATAGTCATACGTGCTTATGGAAAAGAACTTGCATGACATATTTTGTCCTACCCTCACGTGGCAGCGGTGTCCTAGTGGAAACTAAGGGATATTAAGGCCTCCTTTTAGTAGAGTACCAGACCAAAGCATTAACACATGGTGAATACATGAACTCCTCAAACTACGGTCATCACCAGGAGTGGTCCCGACTATTGTCACTTCAGGGTTGCCGGATCATAACACATAGTAGGTGACTATTGACTTGCAAGATAGGATCAAGAACACACATATATTCACGAAAACATAATAGGTTCAGATCTGAAATCATGGCACTCGGGCCCTAGTGACAAGCATTAAGCATGGCAAAGTCATAGCAACATCAATCTTAGAACATAGTGGATACTAGGGATCAAACCCTAACAAAACTAACTCGATTACATGGTCAATCTCATCCAACCCATCACCGTCCAGCAAGCCTACGATGGGATTACTCACGCACGGCGGTGAGCATCATGGAATTGGTGATGGAGGAAGGTTGATGATGACGATGGCGACGATCTCCACTCTCCGGAGCCCCGAACTGACTCCAGATCAGCCCTCCCGAGAGAGATTAGGGCTTGGCAGTGGCTCCGTATCGTAAAACGCGATAATTCTTCCTCTCTGATTTTTTTCTCCCCGAAAGTTAATATATGGAGTCGGTGGAGCAACAGGGGGCCCACGAGGCAGGTGGCACGCCCAGGGGGAGGGGGCGCGCCCCCACCCTCGTGGATAGGGTGTGGGGCCCCTGGTCTGGTTCTTTCCGTTGATATTTTTTATATATTCCAAAATAATTCTCCGTTGAATTTCAGGTCATTCCGAGAACTTTTATTTTTGCACAAAAACAACACCATGGCAGTTTTGCTGAAAACAGTGTTAGTCTGGGTTAGTTCCATTCAAATCATGCAAGTTAGAGTCCAAAACAAGGTCAAAAGTGTTTGGAAAAGTAGATACGTTGGAGACGTATCAACTGAGTTGTTGCAACTCGGTTGGACCGAGACGGTTTATTTGGTTTCACCGAGATACAAAAACTAATCAACCTAAATGATTTCGATGGGACCGAATGAGATTTGTTGGTCTGACCAAAATGCGTTTTGGAGGTTTTGGAAGTTAAGCCCTGATCAGATCGGTGACACCGAGTGCTCCTCACTCGGTGGATCCGATAGAGACTTGTTCAAACTTTGTGATGTATAGCATGAATAGAGTTTGAGACGAGAAAAGCATAGATAGCTAGAGGGAGTGCTTAGGCATTCTTGTCCATCCATTTGGCCAAACAAAACCAAACAAGCAAAACTACAAATGGATGTCCTCGAATGAAGAAAATTATGCATTCAACATGCTCACACAATAAAATGGCAAATCAAATATGTGGCAAAGCATGCGCAAACATTCTAGCATCTATCAAGCAATTGGCGATGACTAGGTCATCTATATATGAGTATATTGACTTAGGAGTCAAATGAGAACATTTTATTATAGATCATACTCATCGTTTAAGCACAAGTGGGGTTACCACTTTTACATAAAGCATTGTTGTGTTCACATCATTAGAGTTGCTTTAGCTCAATTCTTAGAGTAAAGTTCCCCCTAGATGTGATATCCCCCCTAAGAGGGATGAACTAACCTTGGGTTTTTCGATGATGACTTCATGTAGATGTTGAAGATGTGGAAGCTCAGTTGATGATAATTTGGAGCTTTCCATTGGAGTGTTGCACTTTCAATACCTACATGGGTCAGTCCCACAAGGAACAAACAAAGATATCCATGGACATGGAGTGAGATGGACACAAAGTAATGTCCATGAAAGCATTAGGTTACCTTGTCCCTTGTCATACCAACAAGAAGGTTTGCCACTCCTTGAACTAGTGCAAGATGTGAAGGTTGATTGCACTTGTCCTTGCCAAGATGATATGAGTGAAGTATGTTGGCGAAGTCACCCTCAAGAACTCTCTAGTTCTTCTTCTTCGGGATCCACATCAACTTGATGGGAATCCTTGGAGTTGTTGTCGTACTTGATGAAGTAGAGATTGATGTAGTCTTGGGAACCCACTTGACCAAGGCCTTAGGAGCTTCTTCAAATGCATCAATCTCTTCTTGAAGCTTGTCCTTACCCTTTAGCTTGTGGTCTTGTGGTGGACGATCATCTTGAGCTTGTGTTCCCTTGAAATAAGTAGGATCATACTTCTCTTGTTGAGGAACAAACTTTGTCTTGGGGTATTGATCTTCTTCCCACTCAACTCCATTGGCATTATACTTTCATTCAAAACCAACACCTTGGTTCTTCCGGTGCCTTCCTTGCTTGCGTACAATTTACTCGAATTGCTTACTGATACGTCCAAAACGTATCTATAATTTATGCTTGCTCCATGCCTCTTTTGGGTGATATTGCTATGATATTTATACACTTCCATACACTTTTGATCATATTTGGACTAACCTATTAACTCAGTGCACCCCAGTGCCAGTTTCTGTTTTCTGCTGTTTTTGTATTTCGGGTTTTCCCATTACAGAACTGCCAGAAAAATCCCGGAAAAATTATATAAAAAATCAGCGCTCCAGAAGCTTCCCGGCAGCCGAAGTAGGGCCGAAGGGGGGCCACCAGGGCTCCAGGCGCCCTGGTGGCGCGGCCCCCCTCCTAGCCGCGCCGGGGGGCGCCTGGGTCCCCCAGGCCTCCGCTGATGCCCCCCTTTGGCATATATTTATATCGTGTCCCGAAACCCTCGAGACGGGAACCCTTTTTCGCGATCTCATCTCTGTTCCGCCGCCGCCGCGCTTCCAAGATCGGGAGCACCAGGAGAACTCTTCCCGGCACCCTGCCGGAGGGGAGGATCACCACCAGGGGCCTCTCCACCACCATGGACGCCTCCCGGATGAGTTGTGAGTAGTCTCCCTTGGACCATGGGTCCATGACCAGTAGCTATGTGATGTTCTCCTCCCCTTCTTGTGCTTCACTAATTAGTCCTCGTGAGCTGCCCTACATGATCGAGGCACATATGTAATCCTTATGTTGTTGCTATGTTGAGTTTGCTGGGATCCGATGGATTGTGAGATTATGTTCAGATTGTGTTTGAGTAATATATTTGATCTACCTCTTTTATATTTATGTTCGTAAGTAATTCTTGCATGTTCTCCGTTGTTATTTATTGCTTTGGCCAAGTAGTAGGTAGTGACTCCAAGAGGGAATGTTATGCTTGATTGTGGGTTCATGCCCCTCGATGACTAGCTTGAGTGACAGAAACATGAGTCTGGGGGATGTGTTGTTGCCACAAGGGGGGAAACAACGGTGCTTGTGCCCGCGGGTGCAAGGATTGTTTACTTTACGCAAAGTTCTTTTAATGCAGTTGTCTGTTGCTTTGAGTTTACACTATGGGTGAGACTCGCAACTTAATACCAGCGAGATGTTCTGGATAGATATCTCAAGGTGGATGATTAGTAGTAGATGCAGATGGATTTCGGTCTACTTGCCTTGGCGTACCGCCCATGCTTTGAACCTATACCTTTCTTGCAACATAGTTAGCATTGGTTTGCGCACATAATTCTGTCAATTGCCCAGCTGTAATTCGTTCACCTCACATAGCTTTTTATCGTCTTTTGGGAGAGAGACATCACTAGTGAACATCATGGGACCCCGGTACATATTACCATCACTGATCACATCCGCTATTTACTTTCCGCTTCTATTTACTATTTGCATCAAAACCTATCACTATTATCACTTGTGTTTGATCCTTTGTAAACGACAAGGCCGGAGGGATTGACAACCTCTCTGTACTCGTTGGGAGCAAAGTTATTTGTATCTGTGTGTAGGTCCACGTTGATTGCTAATATCTGGCATCGTTAGCAGTTGACACCTTCTTGTTGAAACTGGGAGTCTTAGGGGAAATCGATCATTGGTATCTTTGCCAAGGGAAAACTTCTGCTACACTGCATCTCAAACCTTCCACTTGGGGTAACCAACGAGGGGCGAGAAGCCATCAAGCAAAGTTTTCTGACGCCGTTGCCGGGGACTCCACTCTTCAAGATAGGGGAGTTGCACGCTATCTTTTATCTTTGCTTTTTAGTCTTGTTAGTTTACCTTTCAATTTTCTTTATGTATTTTCACTAGTTTTGCTTAATGGAAAACAACAAAAATATGAGAGAGCTTTATAAGCTCTACCTTGCTTTGGGACATGATGTGTTTGAAGAGAAAATTAAAAAACCTATGGAACTTTATTATTTGCATAACAATCATGATGGTGGTGATGTTATTAGTATGCTTTCTTTGAATATCAATATTGCTAATGACATGGAAAGCTCTAAGCTTGGGGATGACACGTTTGATGAACATGATATTCTTAGTCCCCCAACTTTTGAAGAGAAAATTTACTTTGATGATACTTTGCTTCTTATATATGATTATTACAATGATGAATATGATGTTTTCAGTCCACCTACTATTGAGGATAAAATTTATTATGATTATGATATGCCTCCTAAATACAATGATTACCATGATGGTTATGATAGTCTTACTCTCACTATTCCTAATAAGAAAGATTTTGCTTATATGAAGAGTAATGACACTTTTATGCTTTTGGATCATGGAAATAATGCCTTATGTGATAGTTATATTGTTGAGTTCATCCATGATCCCACTGAAAATTATTATGAGAAGGGAACATATGCTTATAAATATTTCAATAATATCAAGTTCCCTCTCTTTATGTTGAAGGTTTTGAAGCTGCACTTGTTTTGTCTTCCTATGCTTATTGCTTTGTGCTTCAATGAATTATTGTATTGCAATATTCCTATGCATAGGAAGCATGTTAGGCTTAAATGTGTTTGGTATTTGCTTCTTGATGCTCTCTTTTGTTCTTCAACTCTTATTCCTACGAGAGCATCATTAAAGTCTTATGCCTAGCTTAAAGGCATAAAAGAAAGCGCTTTTGGGAGGCAGCCCACATGAATAAAATTTTATTTTGCTTTTGTTGTGTCTTGATGTTGTTACTACAGTAGCATCATCATTGTATCTTTACTTTTCAATTTTTGTGCAAAGTGTAGCCTCTGATTGCAAGAAAGTTCGAAAGTTGTGACGTGCTGTCCAGGAAACAGATTCTGTCCTTGGATAGAAAAATTCGTATAAAATCACCATATCATCTTTTTGGTCTGAATTTTTTCGACAGCGTGCTCTATACAATTGTCTTTCGTGCGTCTGTTCTGAGTTTTTTGATTAGAGTTGCAGAAGTGCCCAGAAAAAATCATTTACTACCTGATGTTCTGTTTTTCACAGATTCTGTCCTGTTTTGCCTTTCCTTCATTTTGCAAACCTTGAGCTTGCTTTTTCTTTGCAAAAACCTTTTGGCAATCTTGAGAAACAGTAGACCTTCAAGAATATCCTTATTTCCAGCAAGGAACAATTATTTTATTATGGGTACTAACCTCGCTAATCAGATTATGATGAGTTATGTATGAAGGGAGTTTTCAAGTGTGCGAGGGAAGATGATAAAAAGATTCAGGAGTGTCAAACGCTCAAGCTTGGGGATGCCCCCATGCACCCCCAAGAAATATTCAAGGAGACTCAAGCGTCTAAGCTTGGGGATGCCCCCGTGTATCCCCTTCTCCATCAACATTATCAGTTCGTCTTTCGTTCCACTATATTTTTATCACTTCATGTGTTATGTGCTATGCTTAGAGCGTCTTGCTTTTAGTTTCCTTTTTAGTTTTCCTTAGCTTTTCATAACGAGTCGGAACTCAGCTTTCTTTATGTGGGAGAGAAACACGCTCCACTTCTACCTAGAACACAACATAGAATTTTCATGTCTATCTTTGCTGTGTGCGTTCTTTGTCTTTCAATAGCTACTATCATGTTTAGCTTTTAGTTTTCATGCTTATCTTTTTAAAGAGCTTTTGTTTAGTTGGTTGCTTGAACTCTCTTTAGTTATCATGCTTATCTTATTAAGAGAGTTTGCTTCTGTTGCATGGTTGATATGTCTATGATAAAGATGCTACGTGCATAATGGTGCTTAGTAGTTCATGTTTTCTTATGGTTAGTCTCAAATAGCTGGGGGGTTCCCAATGTGTTATTGGAGTACCAACATGATTTGTTTGCCTATGATGTGGTATGGTTTAGTAATATCTTCCTTCAAGAATTTATTTAGATTGACTTGGCGTATGCTCACGCATATTTAAGATTGTAAAGAAAGCTTGTCAAGCCTTGATGATCTTTTGTTTCTGAGTAGCGATATAACTTCCATGCCTGATTCAATGTTGCTTTGTCGCTCTGCATGATTATGACCGTCATTGCTCTCTTAGTTGGTCGCTCCCAGTCTTTTGCTAACCTTCGCGTGTACTAAGCGGACTGACTGCGTGTGCATCCAAATTCCTTTAAACCAGTTATGCCATATGAGTCCACCATACCTTCCTACATGGTATTTACCTGCCATTCCTAACGAAGACTTTCATGTACCATCTCGAAATTATTCAAAAAAAATGCATTTCTGTTTTGTGCCTCTGTTTTAAGTTCATGAGGAAGTAGTAGTTAATTCATGATCTTTTTAAGTTGGACAAGCTTCACCCCGGGATTGCATGTCTAATGTGCAAACCCATAACACGAGAAGGAACTGGCATTGAGTGCGCCCGGCTCAAAATTAATATAACAAACAAGCCCTCCTTCACGCTTTGTTCATGAGAAATCAGAAAAATTTGGCAGTGATAAACAAAGGAGATTAAGAGGATGTGATCGTCCTCATTCGGGAGCCGTTCCTCGAAACTTGTCCATCTCAAGAAGTGATTGAGTTGTCTGCTAGCATTCGTTGACGAAACATGCATAATCTAAAAAAAAAATTATTACCTCTGTTTTTAAAACCAAGAGCTCTGGTACATGCTTTGTCTTTGTTTTCGACTACGGGTTTTCAACCTTGCCAACAAAAGCCACGGTTCGAGAGTCTCCACCTTCTTTTAAAGCACCAACTACTGAGAGCATGATTGTCATTCTGAGTGTAATGTGCATTGTCCCAAAGTAGCATTGTCTTTTGCATGATTATGATATCGTTTATTCTGAAATTATTGTATCTAGTCATCACTTAAACCTTGGAGGTGCCCCTACATTTATGTTTTGCTTCACTAAAGGGGGCAAGCGAGATATCACTTTGTCATATTTGCACACCATGCTCATTACAAATCTATTTGATGTTTCAGTATCATATTGTAAAACTTTCAGTTCTTTGTGATTTTCTCATGAGGCAACTTAATTACTACAGATTCATTGTCTCAGTAAGCTTTTGTCATATGACTATGAAAAGTCCTATATGGTTAATAGCATGTCACCACAGAAACTATTCTTGTTATCATTTACCTACTCGAGGACGAGCAGGAATTAAGCTTGGGGATGTTGATACGTCCAAAACGTATCTATAATTTCTGCTTGCTCCATGCCTCTTTTGGGTGATATTGCTATGATATTTATACACTTCCATACACTTTTGATCATATTTGGACTAACCTATTAACTCAGTGCACCCCAGTGCCAGTTTCGGTTTTCTGCTGTTTTTGTATTTCAGGTTTTCCCATTACGAGAACTGCCAGAAAAATCCCGGAAAAATTATATAAAAAATCAGCATTCCAGAAGCTTCCCGGCAGCCGAAGTAGGGCCGGAGGGGGGCCACCAGGGCTCCAGGCGCCTTGGTGGAGCGGCCCCCCTCCTGGCCGTGCCGGGGGGCGCCTGGGCCCCCCAGGCCTCCGCTGATGCCCCCCTTTGGCATATATTTATATCGTGTCCCGAAACCCTCGAGACGGGAACCCTTTTTCGCGATCTCATCTTTGTTCCACCGCCGCTGCGCTTCCAAGATCGGGAGCACCAGGAGAACTCTTCCCGGCACCCTGCCGGAGGGGAGGATCACCACCGGGAGCCTCTCCACCACCATGGACGCCTCCCGGATGAGTTGTGAGTAGTCTCCCTTGGACCATGGGTCCATGACTAGTAGCTATGTGATGTTCTCCTCCCCTTCTTGTGCTTCACTAATTAGTCCTCGTGAGCTGCCCTACATGATCGAGGCACATATGTAATCCTTATGCTGTTGCTATGTTGAGTTTGCTGGGATCCGATGGATTGTGAGATTATGTTCAGATTGTGTTTGAGTAATATATTTCATCTACCTCTTTTATATTTATGTTCGTAAGTAATTCTTGCATGTTCTCCGTTGTTATTTATTGCTTTGGCCAAGTAGTAGGTAGTGACTCCAAGAGGGAACGTTATGCTTGATTGTGGGTTCATGCCCCTCGATGACTAGCTTGAGTGACAGAAACATGAGTCTAGGGGATGTGTTGTTGCCACAAGGGGGAAAACAACGGTGCTTGTGCCCGCGGGTGCAAGGATTGTTTACTTTACGCAAAGTTCTTTTAATGCAGTTGTCTGTTGCTTTGAGTTTACACTATGGGTGGGACTCGCAACTTAATACCAGCGAGATGTTCGGGATAGATATCTCAAGGTGGATGATTAGTAGTAGATGCAGATGGATTTCGGTCTACTTGCCTTGGCGTACCGCCCATGCTTTGAACCTCTACCTTTCTTCCAACATAGTTAGCATTGGTTTGCGCACATAATTCTGTCAATTGCCCAGCTGTAATTCGTTCACCTCACATAGCTGTTTAATCGTCTTTTGGGAGAGAGACATCACTAGTGAACATCATGGGACCCCGGTCCATATTACCATCACTGATCACATCCGCTATTTACTTTCCGCTTCTATTTACTATTTGCAGCAAAACCTATCACTATTATCACTTGCGTTTGATCCTTTGTAAACGACAAGGCCGGAGGGATTGACAACCTCTCTGTACTCGTTGGGAGCAAAGTTATTTGTATCTGTGTGCAGGTCCACGTTGATTGCTAATATCTGGCGCCGTTAGTAGTTGACACCTTCTTGTTGAAACTGGGAGTCTCAGGGGAAATCGATCCTTGGTATCTTTGCCAAGGGAAAACTTCCGCTACACTGCATCTCAAACCTTCCACTTGGGGTAACCAACGAGGGGCGAGAAGCCATCACTTACTCCCGTCAAGGCTCTTGTATACACCTTTCTCTATAATTCCCTTCAATAAGCTATTTTCTTGCTCAAGTGTAACTTGGCTAAGAGAATCGTTAGTGGAATCAAGAGAACTACTAGAAGCAACAACATTGGATTTAGCATGATTATTGTTACTACTAGAGGAAGAATTTTTCTTGTTCTTGTTGCGAGATTTTACTTGTGGCATGTAAGTAGACAAGAGTAAACGCTTGGCAATGTAAGAAGAACTTTTCTTATGAAGATCATCATTGATTTCTTTTAAGAACTCATGCTCTTGCTCTAGATTGAGCTTTTCAAAGCGTAGCTTCTCATGAGTCCTAAAAAGTTCTTGGTGATCCTCTAAGGTAGTTTCATGAGCTAACTTGAGAGTGTTTAATTCTTTAGTTAGACGCTCAATCTTCTCGTTATCATTGTCATTCATTTTATCTTGATTAGCATGATTGATAACAATTTCATCATAGTTTTCATCATAGGTTTCATTAGGTTTCATCGCTATTGCTACCAACAAATAAATCATCATCTCCTAGCAAGTCATCTTCATCACTATTAAAATCAAGATAGTCGGGGTGTGATACCTTATGGCCTTTAGCCATAAAGCATCTTCTGATTCCTTCATTTGGTGAGTCAAATATGTCGTAGGAGTTGGATGACACAAGAGCAATTCTGACAACACCTTCATCTTGAGTATCTTCTGAGTTGGAGTGATAGCTTCTCTCGGAGTAGTTATCGGAGTCAGAACCGGATACCCATTCACCAACATGAGCTTGATGTCTTCGTCTTGGATAGCTCCTTGATGATTTGTCCTTCCTTTTGAAATCCTTGCTTCTTCAAGAGGGTCTTCATCCATAACGATCATCTCTACTCTTTCTCTCTCTTGGTGGTGATTCTTCTCTTCTACTTTTCCTTTTGGGTGAGTCTTCTATTCTTTTATGGGGAGCCGTACACTCATTGGAGTAGTGTCCGGGTCTTCCACAATTGTAGAAATTACACTCACAACTAGAAGATCTTTTGTCATTGTAGGACCTTGACTTGTAACTTCTCTCTTTGCTTCTATTCTTGTAGAACTTGTTGAAGTTCTTCACCATTAATCTCAATTCTTCATTGAAGACTTGTTTCTCACTTGATGATGTAGGAGCATCACATGAGGCTTTGTAAGCACCACTAGAGTTGTTGTGAAGCTCTTCTTAATCTTTGAGTGACATATCATGAGCAATGATTCTTCAAGTGACTTCCGTTGGCTTGAGATCTTTGTAGTTGGGC
This sequence comes from Secale cereale, assembly GCA_902687465.1. Taxonomy (NCBI): domain Eukaryota; kingdom Viridiplantae; phylum Streptophyta; class Magnoliopsida; order Poales; family Poaceae; genus Secale; species Secale cereale. The sequence continues at coordinate 124,433,304 of LR738715.1, read as the reverse complement.
ATCATTTGGATCAATGTGCACACGGTGTCATATTTTCCATCCAGGGCTCTTAGGATCTTCTTGATAACGAATATGTCGGTCATCTCTTCGCTTCCTAAGCCGGCAATCTCATTTGTGATGAGAGTAAGCCTAGAGTACGTTTCAGTGACACCTTCACCATCCTTCATCTTGAACCTGTCAAGTTGACTTTCAAGCACATCCAACTTGGATTCCTTGATGCAGTCAGTACCTTATGCTACCTCTTGAGCTTGCGTTGTATTCCCTCGAAGAGGAAAGGGAGATGCAGCATAGTAGCGTAAGTATTTCCCTCAGTTTTTGAGAACCAAGGTATCAATCCAGTAGGAGACCACGCGCCAGTCCCTCGCACCTGCACAAACAAATAAGAACTTCGCAGCCAACGCGATAAGGGGTTGTCAATCCCTTTACGGTCACTTACGAGAGTGAGATCTGATAGAGATGATAGTTATATTTTTGGTATATTTGGTTTAATAAAACAGCAAATAAAAGCAAGTAAAGTAAAGTAGATGTAGATTGATATGTTGAGAATAGACCCGGGGGCCATAGTTTTCTCTAGTGGCTTCTCTCATGATAGCGATATTCTACGGCGGGTAAACAAATTACTGTCGAGCAATTGATAGAAAAGCGAATAATTATGAGACTATCTAGGCATGATCATTGTATATAGGCATCACGTCCGAGACAAGTAGACCGAAACGATTCTGCATCTACTACTATTACTCCACACATCGACTGCTATCCAGCATGCATCTAGTGTATTGAGTTCATACGAATAGAGTAACGCCTTAAGCAAGATGACATGATGTAGAGGGATAAACTCAAGCAATATGATGAAAACCCCATCTTTTTATCCTCGACGGGAACAATACAATACGTGCCTTGCTGCCCCTACTGTCACTGGGAAAGGAAACTGCAAGATTGAACCCAAAGCCAAGCACTTCTCCCATTGCAAGAACTATAGATCTAGTAGGCCAAACCAAACCAATAATTCGAAGAGACTTGCAAGGATATTATGAGCACACATAAAAAGGTCAGAGAAGAACCAAATATCTTTCATAGATAACCTTGATCATAAACTCACAATTCATCGGATCTCGACAAACACACCGCAAAAAGAGATTACATCGAATAGATCTCCTCGAAGACCGAGGAGAACTTTGTATTGAGATCCGGAGAGAGAGAAGAAGCCATCTAGATACTAGCTATGGACCCGAAGGTCTGTGGTAAACTACTCACAACTCATGGTGAGGGGTGCCCAATGGCGACTCCCACCTCCCACCCACCATCTCCGGCGATCTCTCCCCACCACCTCTAATCTGAGGTTTCTCTCCGATCAATCTCTTCGGCGTCTTCTCATCGTTCTGGTGATATAATTTTCTTATGGCGATCTACTCTGGATCCACCCTTGGTTTGGATTTCTCCAAGGGCTTTGAGTTTGCGGATAAGGTTTTCAGATCTACTGGTCTCACCATTCATCCTACGGATGATTCTGGTCATTTCACGATGGTTGTTTCTTTTGGGAGACATGATTTTCGTCTCACAGAAGATTCTGTTGCGGCGGCTTTGGAAGCGGCCATTGGAGGTTCTGCTATTGAATTGGGAGTCTCGTACATACATGACAAGGTCTATTCTTTTAATGTCTCCTCTAAGCAAGTTGGTTTCCTGGTTCTTAATCTCCGTTCTTTTACTTGCTTAAACTTCAAATGTTATTTCAATCTTTGGGGTCATGGTGGCCCTAATTGGGAACGCGAGTTCCGTCGTTGGACTATAGAATGTGATGCAGAGTGGATCCTCATCAGTCCATCCAAGCGACGAGCTGCTCTTGGCATGCTAGCCATGCATCATCCACCGCGTAAGTCTTCTCTTCGATTAGGTGCAAAAGTTCAGAAGAGGCTTTCCTTTGCTACAATGCAAAACTATGACGCTTGCAAAGGCTACAGATACCCTGCAACACAGGCTGAGATTGACACCATCATTGAAGCGGGCTATGAAGTTTCTGCCCATGAGAGGGTTATCATTCATCCCTCGCCGCCGGCGAATCTGCGTTGGACGATGGCGTCGCCGCCGATTATTTTTGGTACGGTTCAATCGGCTGATCTCATTCCTAATACTGCGCCGGCTTCTTCGCAACCACGGGATCTGCATGCCCGAGATACGTTGTTAGTTTCTTCCACGTCCACCCCGGAATCTCCGGCTCCCTATGTTGGGCCTCCTGCATCTGGGCCGATTGCATCCGGCCCTCTGCACGTAGATTTGCCATCTTCGCAGGAGGCGCGTGATCAGTTTAATAATATGGTGGATGACATGGTGGCCCTTGTGTTAACATGCTCTAAATGCTTGCAATAGGGCCACATGTCTACTTCTTGTCCTGTTTGTCTGGCTTGCAATCGTTCTGGTCACCGAAGCTCTCAATGCAAGCAATGGGCTTTGGATAACGGTCTTGTTTGGAAAGTCAAAAATAAGGTGCCGCAAAATCTTGGTAAATCGAAGGAGGTGGAATCAGTTCCTGCCACGGGTCCTATTCCTATTCTACCTCCTCGCGTCTCCTCGGTTTTAGAGACGACCTCCCACGCGCACCAGCAGCGTCCTGTCCCATCGCTGCCGTCCTCCGCCGTTGTCCAAACTCCATCTTCTCCACCACCCACCACCTTGCTGCCTCCATCGACCATGGCCAACTTCGCCATTAACCCTGCGGAATTCCTACCGCCGGGCTTTGATGTCATTGATGGTGGGCCAACGAGGTTGCCGCGGACGTTTCTTTCTCCGGCGGTCGCTCCAGATCAACATCATAAATAGTATGCAATCGGCATCGTTGAGCCCCCTCCGCCGCCTGGTCAGAATCTGCAATTCCGATAGCTAGTTAGTGACTTTGTTATGAATCATCTTCATCGCGATGTTCTTAGTGACCAGCAGTGGATCGAAGGTGTTGGGTTATTTGCGTTTAAAAGTACTGCTTCTAGACACGCCATCATGGATCATCCTCCTTATGACCTTGGTAATGGTCACTTTGTCCGTTTCATCCAGCACAATCACGGCATTAACTATAGAGCTACCCAAGTATTTCGCAGAGGCTGGCTCATGATCTTGGGGATACCATTGGACTATCGCAAAGCCAAATATATTTCTGATGCAGTGAGTACCTTTGGTCGCTATCATCAGTGGCATCAGGATGACCCTCGCATGGTTCGCACCCTGTTTTATGCTTCTTTTCCCTGCCCAGAGCAAGTTCCGCGTGATATTGTCTATCGAGAGTATGGTGATTTCGGGGCCACAAGAATCTCCTGGACTGGTCCTGTTTATGTCCTCTCCGCGGAGTTTGCTGACATCCTCCCTGTGGATGAAGATCCTATGCCGGTGAATGGCAATCCGCATCCTTTGCCTGGGCATCTTCAGTTTGATAACTTCAACTTTGTTATGCCTGAATTTCCTCAGCTTGGATGGAATGAGCCCCAGTTAGCTTGGAACGAGCCACCAGAACAGCAGCAGAACAACGATAAGGTTGTAGTTGAAGACTGGGTCCAAGATGACAATCCGCATGAGGTCTCGCAGGAATCCGTGATGATGGACAATTCTGGGCTAGGTCAAAGCTCTGACAGTGACAGTCATGCCCTCGCAGTGTACCAGCCACCTGCTTTTCAGCCGCCGATTTTTGTTGGTCGCATTCTTACTTTTTATGGACCTGAGATTCCCCCGCAAATGCTTTGGACCCGTTGTTTTTCTCAAATGATGCCTTTTGTGGAGTCTTTGCACATTCCTAAAGGTATGCCTATGCTCAGTCCCCTTCAGCCGATTGTGTTGCCAAAGGATTCCTGGGAAGTTTCTTTCTCCTCTTCGCGGCTATGCAATGAGCTGGTGTTCTTGCCGCCTGCACTTTGTTCTTCAGAGCCTGCAGTCAAAAAACCAAAAGTTGTTCGCTCTCTCTGTTTTGATGAGGTTGCAGTTTCCAATGATGCAATGGCAGCGTCTGATCCTCTGACTGAGGTAGAAATGGATACTTTTAGTTTTTCTGCAACAACCAAGAAGACTCGAAGGCGCAAGTTTTCTGCTGTTGTGGAATCTCAGGTCAGGCGCAGCGCTAGACTCTCTGCTCTCAGGGATGGTTTCAGGTACAGTGTGCCGAAGCCAGCTCCACTCAAGAAGCCATCGACCAAGCCCCTGAAAAAGCGGAAGGTGTAGGAGCACAGGTCTGACGATGCAGCAGATGCAGTTCCACCTCCCACGCCAATTCAAGTTCTTCAGAAGATTGGGCACCACCTTGGCATCGCTCCGCAGAAGATCTCGGCCGACAAGCTTAATGCTGATCCGGCAACTTCGTCCGCTTCTTCATCGGCTAATGATGTTTAGTCTTTTCTTCATGCTGGGTTTATGGTTAACCCCTCTTAAAACCATCTATCTTGCTAGCTTTTCCTTTTCAGTACTTGAAGTTAGTTGCAACTTGCGGCTCTGGAAGGGTCATCATTATGTGATGCCTGTTTTGCTACTTCCATTTTGGGGTTGTAATGACTAATACATCTTGTAGAGATTGGAAAGTTCTATGCTGGAATGTGCGTGGACTGAATTCAAAAAATCGCCAACCTGTTGTTCGTCAGAAAATTGAGGAGAGTGGCTGCTCTGTTATTTGTCTTCAGGAAACAAAATGTGAGATTATGGATCAACGATTCATTCGCAAGTTTTGCCCACGACGTTTTGATCATTTTATCTTTGTCCCCTCGGTTGGGGCTTCTGGTGGCATGATAGTTCTTTGGAACTCTGCTGTTTTTACTGGCAAGCTGATAGAATCTCTCAGTTTTGGTATTTCTGTGGAATTTAAATCGAGATACAGTTCTGATGTCTGGACCTTGGTTACTGTTTATGGCCCTTGCCAAAACCCTGCTAGAGACACCTTTATCTCATGGCTGTATAATCTTGACATTCCCACAGATGCTAACTGGCTTTTGCTTGGGGATTTTAATTTTCTTAGGTCCATGGACAACAGAAACAGGCCAGGTGGTAATGTTAATGATATGCTTTTATTTAATGAGGTAATTGGACACCTTGGTCTTATTGAGCTTCCTTTGAAAGGAAGACGATTTACATGGTCTAATATGCAATATGTACCTTTGTTGGAACAAATTGACTGGTTCTTTACTACAGTCAATTGGACTTGTCAATTCCCAAACACCCAGGTGCTGCCTCTAGCTAGATCAACATCAGATCATACTCCTTGTGTGGTTTCAATCAAAACCATGATCCCTAAGGCCAAGATATTTCGTTTTGAATATTACTGGGTTGATCTGCCTGGTTTTATGGACTGTGTTAGTCAAGCTTGGTCTAAACCTGTACACAGGATTTCATCTGCTGCTACCTTATCTGCAAAATTTAAGAATCTCAGATATGCTCTCAAGGTTTGGCACACCAACCTTTCAAAAATCAAGAGGCTAATCCAAGATTGCAACAAGGTAATCCTACACTTGGATACTCTTGAAGAGCTCAGACCTTTATACACTCCTGAAGCTAATTTCAGAAGGATTGTGAAGTTACACCTGGAAGAGATTCTTAAATTGCACTTTATTTACTGGAAACAAAGGTGCACAATTGGAAATATCAAAGTTGGGGAGGACAATACAAAGTTCTTTCATGCTATGGCAACTGAAAGATTCAGGTCCAACACCATTTCCAGTATCATTGTGGATAATGATGTTATCTCTGACCATGCTACTATGTCTGCACTCTTCTTGCAAGAGTTCAAAGATAGAATGGGTTGTTCAAATGGTATCCACATGGGATTTGATCTGGATTCCATCATTACAAAAGTGGAGGGTTTGGATGATTTAACTAAGCCCTTTTCAAAGGAGGAAATTGAGCTGGTCATTAAGCAGATGCCATCTGATAGGGCTCTTGGACCTGATGGTTTCACTGGCCTATTCTTAAAAAAAATGCTGGAATGTCATCAAGGAGGATTTCATGAAGTTAGTGCAAGAATTTTATGATGGGTCTTTAAACTTGGAATGTATCAACACTTCCTTGATAACTCTGATACCAAAGAAACCAAGCTCTGAAACTATGAATGACTATAGGCCTATTTCACTCACTAACACATGCCTAAAGTTTTTAACAAAACTTTTAGCTAATAGGCTGCAAGGAGTCATTCTATCTTGTTTGCACAAGAATCAGTATGGGTTCTTGAAGTCTAGATCCATCCAGGACTGTTTGTCATGGTGTTTTGAATATATACATCAATGTCAAGCTTCAAAAAGGTCTATTGTGCTTCTAAAGCTGGATTTCACTAAAGCCTTTGACACCATTGAACATGAAGCTATTTTAAGAATCCTCAGATATAAGGGTTTCAATGGGAAGTGGATTTCATGGATCAAGACCATTTTATCTTCTGGATCTTCATCAATTCTGCTGAATGGGATACCTGGAAGTCACTTCCATTGTAAGAGAGGGGTCAGACAAGGAGATCCCATGTCCCCTTTGCTATTTGTTCTTGCTGCTGATCTTTTGCAATCTGTGGTGAATGACATGTGCAGTAGAGGAATCTTAACTCTGCCAATCCCTACAAACTGTCCACATTACCCAATTGTTCAATATGCAAATGATACTTTAATTGTTCTTCCTGCTATAGATCAGCAACTAATTGCACTGAAGGACATGTTGGATGTTTTTGCAGCTTCAACTGGATTATCAGTCAACTTTGCTAAATCTATGATGGTCCCCATTAATTTATCTGCTGACGAGGCACACAGATTATCCACACTATTAGGTTGTCAGCTTGGAACAATGCCATTTACTTATTTAGGTTTGCCTATGGGTACAACTAAACCTACAGTTCAGGACTTGCTCCCTCTGGTGCATAGAATTGAAAGAAGGCTTTCTGCATCTTCTTGTTTTCTTAATCAAGGCTGCAGACTACAGCTACTACAGTCTGTCTTATCTTCCATGCCCATATATTTCTTTTTCTCTCTGGACATCCCAATTGGCATTCTTAAACAAATTGAAAGGATACAGAGGCAGTGTTTGTGGAGAGGCAATTCTGACACACCAAAGCAGTCTCTTGCTGCATGGAAATTGGTCTGCTTACCAAAAGATAAAGGGGGTCTTGGGGTGCTTAACCTCAAGGTGCACAATGAAGCTCTGTTGATGAAATTCCTCCATAAGTTCTACAACCATCATGATATCCCTTGGGTAAGCTTGGTCTGGGATTCTTACTACCATGATTATGTGCCTCATTCAACTTTTCTTTGTGGATCTTTTTGGTGGAGAGATGTTTTCAAATTATCTGCCAAATACTTGTCTATTGCCAAACCTTGCCTTGGTAATGGCACCTCCATCCTTTTCTGGCATGATCCCTAGCTATCTGACATCAATGGAGAATCATTGAGCAATTATTACCCCAGGTTATACTCTTATGTGATTGATGGTCAACTTTCTGTTGCTCAAGTTATGGATCAGGATCTTCTGGGATCTTTTCATATGCCTTTATCCACACATGCTTTTGATGAACTGCAACACCTGCAGAGTGCTCTGAGCTCTCAGTGTACTTCACAAGACACTGATAGCTGGATTTGGCCTTTCAATAAAGGATCCTTTAGGCCCAAATCATACTACACTCAGGTTCATCAACAAATAGTTTCTGACCCTATCTTCTCTTGGATATGGAAGAGTGCATGCACAATGAAGATTAAAATGTTTGGTTGGCTACTCCTTAGAGACAGGTTAAACACCAGAGATATGCTTCAACGCAGGCACTGGAATGTGGAAGACCTAACTTGTGTTCTATGTCCTCATCATATACATGAAGATGTCAGCCATCTTTTCTTCTCCTGCATATTCAGCCAAAGAGTTTGGAACTATTTGCAAATTTCATGGGATCCTGCACCTGGTATGACTACCTACCACATGGCTTGCAAAGCAAGGGCTGAATTTGGCCAACCATTCTTTACTGAAGTGGTTTTCACTGCTGCCTGGAACATCTGGATTACCAGGAATGGAAAGGTCTTCAGAAACGAATCTCCTCTTTTCAGGCGATGGAGGCACAATTTTATCCATGACATGACTCTCTTATCTCATAGGATAAAATGTAAATACAAAGATAGCTTTATGTATTGGCTAGCTAACTTACCTTAGGTCCTTTTGTTTACTCTACCCTTGTAAGTATCTCTAACTTTGTTGTACCTTGATTTTATAATTCAATAAAGTGGGTTGTGGGGCTTTTGCCTTGCAGTATATAGTCAAAAAAATGATGATGATGAAGGCCTCCGTGACGGATCCCCCTCCCGGAACAGGCTCCAAGATTTGATCTCCACGGGAACAGAAGCTACGGCGGTGGAATTAGGGTTTTCTCTCTGCATATGGAGTTTCTGGGGTACGTAGGTATATATAGGAAGAAGGACGGCACCAGGGGTCGTGTGGGCCAGGGCGCGGGGCGCGCCCCCCACCCTCGAGGGCAGCCCAGCTGTCCCCTGACTTGGTCGTGACGTTTTCCGTGCGTGATTTTCTCCAAAAATATCTCTCGCGAGGGTTTCATTCCGTTTGGACTCCGTTTGATATTCCTTTTTTGCAAAACCCTGAAATAGGCAAAAAACAGCAATCTGGACTCGGCCTTTGGGTTAGTAGGTTAGTCCCAAAAATGATATAAAAGTGAATGATAAAGCCCATTAAACATCCAAGACTTCATAAATAATAGCATGGAACAATCAAAAATTATAGATACGTTGGAGACGTATCAAGCATCCCCAAGCTTAATTCCTGCTCGTCCTCGAGTAGGTAAATGATAAAGAAAGAATTTTTTATGTGGAATGCTAACCAATATTGTTTTTCAATGTAATTCTCTTAATTGTGGCATGAATGTTCAGATCTGAAAGATTCTAGACAAAAGTCTATATTGACATAAGAAATAACAATACTTCAAGCAATACTAACAAAGCAATCATGTCTTCTCAAAATACTATGGCTAAAGAAAGTTATCCCTACAAAATCATATAGTGTTGGCTATGCTCCCTTATTATCACACAAAATTGTTCATATCATGCACAACCCCGATTTCAGCCAAGCATTTGTTTTCATGCTCTATCTTTTCAAACCTTTCAACTTTCACGCAATACATGAGCGCGAGCCCTGGACATAGCACTAGGGGTGGAATAGAGGTGGTTGTGGAGAAGACAAAAAGAGGGAGATAGTCTCACATCGACTAGGCGTATCAACGGGCTATGGAGATGCCCATCAATAGATATCAATGTGAATGAGTAGGGATTGGCATGCAACGGATGCACTAGAGCTAAATATGAATGAAAGCTCAACAAAAGAAACTAGTGGGTGTGCATCCAACTTGCTTGCTCAAGAAGATCTAGGGCATTTGCGGAAGCCCATCGTTGGAATATACAAGCCAATTTCTATATCGAAAATTCCCACTAGTATATGAAAGTGACTAAACATGAGACTCTCTACAATGAAGAACATGGTGCTACTTTGAAGCACAAGTGTGGAAAAAGATAGTAGCAATTGCCCCTTTTTTCTTTTCCTTTTTTTTTCTTTTTTTCCTTTTTTGGGCCTTTCTTTTTTTCTTTGGCCTTTCTTCTTTTTTTCCTTTTTTTTTGCGGAGGGGCCTTATAGATTCAGCCTTTCCTCCCATGGGACAATGCTCTAAAAATGATGATCATCACACTTTTATTACAACACAATATTACAACTCGATACTACAACAACAAAGTATGACTCTATATGAATGCCTCCAGCGGTGTACCGGTATGTGCAATGAAACAAGAGTGACATGTATGAAAGAATCAAGCATGGTGGCTTTGCCACAAATACGATGTCAACTACATGATCATGCATGGCAATATGACAATATGATGCGTGTCATATAAACAGAACGGTGGAAAGTTGCATGGCAATATATCTCGGAATGGCTATGGAAATGCCATGATAGGTAGGTATGGTGGCTGTTTTGAGGAACAATATGGTGGCTGTTTTGAGGAAGGATGTATAGTGGGTTTATGGCACCGGCGAAAGTTGCGCGGTACGAGAGAGGCTAGCAATGGTGGAAGGGTGAGAGTGTGTATAATCCATGGACTCAACATTAGTCATAAGAACTCATATACTTATTGCAAAAATTTACGAGTCATCAAAACAAAGCAATCAACGCATGCTCCTAGGGGGGAGGTTGGTAGGAGTTAACCATCACGCGCCCCCGACCTCCACATAAAGGTTGGCACTCTACAAATACCCCATGCTTTAACTTAGTCACACAACGGTTCACCATACGTGCATGCTACGGGAATCACTAACCTTAACACAAGTATTTCTCAGTTTCATAATAACTCCACTAGCATGACTCTAATATCACTATCCTCATGCCTCAAAACAATTATCAAGCATCCAACATCTCTTTCTATTCTATGCACTTGGTGTGATTTTTTTTACTACATTGACGTTGGATGTCTATCATGTGAAGACTAGTTTCTTTAGCCTAAACACATTACCATGTTGTTTTAATAGACTCTCAAATAGATATAAGTGAAGCATGAGAGTTCAACAATTTCTACAAAATATTACCACCACCGTGCTCTAAAAGATATAAGTGAAGCACTAGAGCAAAAACTATTCAACTCAAAAGATATAAGTGAAGCACATTGAGTGTTCTAATAATTTCTAGGCCATATTTAACTCTCTCAAATAGGTGTGTCCAGCAAGGATGATTGTGGCAAACTAACAAGCAAAGACTCAAATTATACAAGACGCTCCAAGCAAAACACATAGCATGTTGCAAACAAAAATATAGCTCCAAGTATAGTTACCGATTGATGAAGACGACAGAGGGGATGCCTTTCCGGGGCTGTGACACCCCGAGACCGGTGCGCCAGGTGTCAGCTAGTTATTTGTCGTCATTGCCATGTCATCTGCTTGCATGTTGCATCCTTGCCATGTCATCATGTGTGTTGCATCATCATGTTTTCAAAACTTGCATCCGTCCGAGACCGTCCGTCCTCTCCGTTGTTCGTTCTGAGCCCAGACACACTTGCACGCGCCCGTGGTGCCTCCAAATATTTATTTTGTGAGTGGCCGAAAATCGTTCTCGGAATGGGTTGAAACTTGGCGTGTGGTCTTATTATAGTGTAGGCAGGCCGCCTGCCAAATTTCATCTCATTCGGAGCTCGTTTGATAGCCCAACGGATATATATAGCGGCACTAGTCGCCGGTTTAAAAGTCGGACGTTTTCGGTATCTGGAAACCCCGCGGGCCTCTTCTCCTCTCTCCCCACAACCCCTCCTACACAGCCCACCTAGACCGCCTGGCTCCCATCTATGTTCATCGCCGTCGGATCACGATCGCGTGGCCGAAGACGGCTCTCCAATAGCCCCTTCCTAGCCTTCCCTACTATAAATAGACCCCCAAACCCTTCCTAATCAAGCAAAACCTACCCCTAGCCCTCCTTCCTCGGATCCGGCGTCGCCACCTCGGAATCCGCGCCGGCCGAACCCCTACCTCGCCACTTGTCGCCGCCAGCCACTCCGGCCACCTCCCGCGCGCCACTTGGCGACTCCCCGTTGGCCAGCCGCCACCACGCAGCGCCCGCGGCCAATGGCATGCTGCCACTTGTCCTCCCACGCCTCCAACCGCCGCCAGCCCCCTCGGCCCGCAGCGCGGACCGCCCCAGGCCGATCTGGGCCCGAGGTGCCCGCCCGAGCGCTCCTCGCTTGCTTTGTCCTAGCTCGAGCGGAGGCCTCTCCGCGTCCAGCGCCGCCGCCGGCCGGCGACTCGCCGGAGCTCGCGAGCCCCTCATCATCGGTCACCGGACCCCGCCGCCGCACCTCTCCGGCGTCCCACCTCCTCGCTGCCATGCGCTGCCCCGCAGTCCTGGCTCTGGATCCGGGCTAGGAGCCCGATCTCCTCCCGTCCGGCATGCTCCTCGCCGGAGCCTTCCTCCGCGCCGTGCGCACCTCGCCGCCCCGGCGTCCGGCCGGATCCGGGTGGGATCCGCCGGATCCGCTCGCACCGGGCCTCCCCCGGCCTCCTGCGGCCTCCTCGGCTCGCCGGAGGCGCGACACCGGCCGCCCCGCCATGACCGGTCGTCCTCTGCTCCAGCCGCTCGTCCTCGTCGCCGGTAGCCGCGCCGGACATGTCCGCCGCCTCGTCCTGTGACCCTGCCATGTGGGCCCGCGTGTCCAGTCACCGACGGACATGTCCGATCTGGCCCAGACATGTCCACCCCCAGGAGGTTGTTTTTTCTTCTAAGTCCCCAAAACTTCATATTCTGATGCATACTTTGCATGCCTGTAACTATTTGTGTGTATGTCCAAATTGTGCATATGATATGTCAAAATGATCGTGGTGATATGCTCTACACTTTGTTCCATTGTGCCATGCTTGTTTGACTTCATCTTGATGCTCTAATCTCTGTTGCAAGAGTGCTACTTGTTATAAACTGCTGTTACTTGTTAATTTGATGCCATGTTTGAGATATGATAACTTTGTGCATGTTTATCCAAATGGAGCATATGATATGTCAAAATGTTCATTGTGAAGTGTACTACATGATGGTTGCTGTAGCTTTCATGTTAGGTGCCATATTGCCATGTTAATCTCTGTTGCAAAAGTGCATTTGGCTGTTAAGTTCTGAAACTTGTTATGAGATGCTGATTTCACTTGCTCATTGCTATTGATGTGTTTGTCTTCATGCCACATGCCTATATGTTTTAGAAGCACAATCATATGGTCTTTGCTGTGGTGCAATCCACTTTCCATGATATTCCTTGAGGTGACTTAAACAAGCTTGTAAACATGCCATGTTGTTGTTGTTGTTTTATACTTAGTAAAAAACTGCTAAGTCTGGAATCTGTTATAACATGATGCTATGTTTGCTTGATGCCCCACTCAATTCCATGCTTGTTTTGGAGTGGCCAATGATCATGTCTTGTTGTCCATGTTATTGTCTATCCATTCATGCCCTTACTTGCACATATGACCTGCTGTAGCTTATTTATTTCTTGCTATCAAGTTGCTATAAATTATACCTGTCAGGTTTCTATCAGCATGATCAATTTGGTGTAGCTTGTTGCTATTGATCCATGCCTCCTATGGAGTTGATCCAATGGAGTTGTTTGATGTAGGATATGTCTACTACATGTCCATGATCTTTATATACTTAGTGGAGTTGATATGAATGTTGTTTTGTGCCTCCGAAGGCAGCATCGTGATGATGTTTTTGCCTTCCCAGATTTTGACTAAGTCTGGATAAATTTATTGCAACTTGCCATGCTTGTTTAAATGTGTTCCAGCAAGCTTTCGGGTGTGTTCTAAGTTCATGCTTGTTAAGTATCATGTCTATTTCACATCCATGCTTCTTGTCATCATGTTTGGGTGGTGTAGCATATATTTACCTTGCTCCAAAGTTGCTATGTGGCTGTTAACTTCAGCTTTGCCTTGTAACTTGTTTTGCTCGTATCTTTTAGCCCGTTTCTCTGTTTTGAGTGTGTCTTATATGAAACTTGTGTGATTTTGCATGTAGAAGCATAATATCATGTTGTTTACATGTTTGTAGTGTGTTTGCTTGATGTTTGGGTGCATCTTGCACCGTTGCCTTGCTTGTCTTGTTTTGCTCATATCTTCTAGGCCGTAGCTCCGAAGTTAACAAACTTTATATGAAACTTGACTAGAATTTCGTGTAGATCATCTTGGTGCATGTTAACTTGCTGTTTAACAAATTTAACTTAAGGTTTGTTCAGATCTGGACTAATTTCAAATTATGCATATGAGGGCTTACCGGATTTGTTATATGTTGATTCCGGCCTCATTTAAACTTGTTGTTTGGTGTTGTTCTTATGTGTTTCATCCCTTGCCATGCAGTGCATCATATATAGACTTTTCTTGCATCGTAATTGGTTGAGCATCTTGTCATGTCTTGTGTGGTGTGTTTACCGTGTTGCTTGCTTCTTCTCGCTAGTTCTTTTCCGTTGCGATCGTGAGGATTCGTTCATCTACCCGTGGTTCGCCTTCAAAGCTTCTTCTTCGTCTTCTTCATGGGATCGTTCTTCTTCCTTGCGGGATCTCAGGCAAGATGACCACCACCTTGGATACCTTTACTATTATTGACATGCTTAATTGTCTCGATGCTATCGTTATATGTCGCGCTACCCATCATTATTGGCAGCCCCTCTCCTTGTTGCCATGAAACCTCTAACCTTTGACACCTTCCCAGCAAAACCTTGTTTGGCTATGTTACCCGCTTGCTCAGCCCCTCTTATAGCGTTGTTAGTTGCAGGTGAAGATGAAGATCGTTCCTTGTTGGAACTTGTTGTTGGAATATCACAATATCTATTATTATTATTATTAACACACCTATATACTAGGCATGGGTGGAAGGCTTGGCCTTTTTCTCGGTGTTTTGTTCCACTCATTCCACCTTAGGAGCCGATAAACCGGCATTATGTTCCTTGATTTTGCGTTCCTTACACGGTTGGGTATATGGGGACCCCTTGACTCTTCGTCTTTGAATAAAACTCCTCCAGCAAGGCCCAACATTGGCTTTAATTTTCTCATAATAAAAACTTAATTAATTAATTAATTGCATAGGGAGTTAGTGATACCCGAGGATTCTTTCTACATACAGGGGGGCAGTGCTGATGGTGTTGGTCCCAAATGGGGAACCTACGGGGCCACCTGGGGGAAACCCGAGGGCTGGTTTTACTCGTAGCTTCGCCCATCCGGTCGTGGCCTGAGACGAGATACGTGCGGCTACAATCAGAGTGTCGACACGTCGGCAGGTCTTGCTGGACTCGTTTTACCATTGTCGAAATGTCTTGTGCACCGGGATGCCGAGCCTGATCGGATTGTCCCTAATATAAGGGGTGATAATATTATTATTACCTCTATTGATCGTGAGAGCTTGTCATGGGCTAAGATGGGACACCCCTGCAGGGTTATGATCTGTCGAAAGCCGTGCCCGCGGTTATGTGGCAGATTGGAATTTGTTAATGTCTAGTTGTAGAAAACTTGACAGAGGATCCGAAGTAACACACACAACTGTGTGAGTAACCGTGACTGTCTCTTTTCACTTTGAGAAGAGAACACGATGGGGTTATGTTTGACTCGTAGGTAGTTCAGGATCTTTAGCGATCATTACTAGACCGTTTGCGTAGATGCTCATCTTATTCTTGTACTCGTAAGTTAGCCACCATATATATTGCTTAGTCGCTGCTGCAACCTCACCACTTTACCTCTTCCTACCCTTTAAGCTTTGCTAGTCTTGTTACCCATGGTTATGGGATTGCTGAGTCCTCGTGGCTCACACATACTACAACAACAGTTGCTGGTGCAGGTTTCCGATGACTTGACGTGAGAGCGATGATCGTTGTGTTGGAGTTCTTTCTTTTTCTTCTTCTTCAGTCTTGGGTTCGGTTCCGGGTCGGCGGCCTGGGATAGCAGATGGATGTCGTTGAGCTTTCCATGTTTGCATCTGTAGTCGGATGCCTTGTATTGGTGTTGTTGTATTCATGTGACTTGTATGTATTGTTGTATCCCCCATGTATTTATGTAATGTTACGGTGTAATGATATCCATCTTGCTAAGCGCCTGAGATGCGGTTGTGCTCCAATCACGTAAGTGTCACGTGATCGGGATAGAATCGCATCTTGGGCCTGACAGGGGCATCCCCAAGCTTAGGCTTTTGATTATCTTGAATTTACTTGGGGTTCCATGGGCATCCCCAGCTTAGGCCTTTGCTACTCCTTGTTTCATAGTCCATCAAAGCAATACTCAAAACTTGAAAACTTCACAACACAAAACTTAGACAAAAATTCTCATGAGCTCCGTTAGTAAGAGAAAACAAACCACTACTCAAAGGTACAGCAATGAATTCATTCTTTGTTTGTATTGGTGTTAAACCTACTGTACTCTAAGTTCTCTATGGTTCATATCCTCTAATATTACTCATAGATGCATCGGAATAAGCAAACAACACACGAAAAACAGAATCTGACAAAGACAGAACAGTCTGTAGTAATCTGCAGGGTTCGCCTACTTCTGGAACTCCAAAAAAATCAAACTAAATTGGTAAATTTGCCAAATTTGCCTACCAATCAGCAGAAAAAATAATAAACTAAAAAGCACGCTCCAGTAAAATCTGAAGTCTACTTTAGCGAGCGCTAATGATTCTGTTTTTCACAGCAAGATCAAATAAACTTCACACAAGTCTTACCAAAGGTTCTACTTGGCACAAACACTAAACAAAATATGAAAACACATCTAATCAGAGGCTAGATGAAATATTTATTCCCTAACAGCAACAAAAGCAAAAAAAAATTGGGTTGCCTCCCAACAAGCGCTATCGTTTTATGCTCCTAGCTAGGCACGATACAAGATAGATCTAGGTATTGCCATCTTTGAAAGGCAATCCATAAGTGGCTCTCATGATAGATTCATATGGTAATTTGATTTTCTTTCTAGGAAAGTGTTCCATGCCTTTCCTTAACGGAAATTGGAATCTAGTATTTCCTTCCTTCATATCAATAATTGCACCAATCGTTCTAAGGAAAGGTCTACCAAGAATAATAGGACATGAAGGATTGCAATATATATCAAGAACAATGAAATCTACGGGCACATAATTCCTATTGGCAACAATAAGAACATCATTAATTCTTCCCATAGGCTTCTTAATAGTGGAATTCGCAAGATGCAAATTTAAAGAACAATCATCAAGCTCATGGAACCCTTGCAAATCACACAAAGTTTTTGGGATAGTGGAGACACTTGCACCCAAATCACACAAAGCATAGCATTCATGATCTTTTATTTTTATTTTTATAGTAGGTTCCCACTCATCATATAGCTTTCTAGGTATAGAAACTTCCAACACAAGTTTTTCTTCATAAGATTGCATCAAAGCATCAACTATATGTTTAGTGAAAGCTTTATTTTGGCTATAAGCATGCGGAGAATTTAGCACGGATTGCAACAAGGAAATACAATCAATCAAAGAGCAATTATCATAATTGAATCACTTGAAATCCAAAGTAGTGGGTTCATCACTATGCAAAGTTTTAATCTCTTCACTCCCAGTTTTAGCAATTTTAGCATCAAGATCTAAAAACTCCGAAACATTGGGACACTCTAAAGCAGAATCATCTCCAATCCTATTCTCATCAAGATTAACACTAGAAAACAAGGATCTAATAGGAGACACATCAATAACTTTCATATCTTCATCTTTATTTTCACGATAACTAGAAGAACACAATTTAATATAATCTTCTCTTTTAGCACGCATCCTAGCAGTTCTTTCTTTGCATCCATCAATGGAAATTCTCATGGCTTTGACAGACTCATTGTTATCATGCTTAGGTGGGATAGATCTAAGTTTCAAAGAATAAACATCAAGAGTAATTCTATCCACACTTCTAGCCAATTCATCACTTTAAGCAATTTCTCTTCAAGCATAGCATTGAAATTCTTTTGCGAGATCATAAACTCCTTAAGACTAGTTTCAAATTCAGAAGGCATCTTTCCATAAGAGTTGTTGTAGGAATTACCAAAATTATTAGAGGAATTACTACGAAAAGGCCTAGGATTAAAATTACCTCTATAAGCATTGTTACCAAAATTATTCCTACCAACAAAATTCACATCCAAATATTCATTGTTATTCTCAATCAAAGTGGACAAAGGCATATCATTTGGATCAGAAGAAGCACTCTTAGCAGCAAACAATTTCATAAGTTCATCCATATTTCCACTCAAAACATTAATTTCTTCGATAGCATGCACTTTTTTACTTGTAGATCTTTCGGTGTGCCATTGAGAATAATTAACCATAATATTATCTAGGAGTTTGGTAGCTTCTCCTAAGGTAGTTTCCACGAAAGTGCCTCCGATGGCCGAATCTAAAAGATTTCTAGAAGCAAAATTCAAGCCAGCATAAAAGTTCTGAATAATCATCCATAGATTCAAACCATGTGTAGGACAATTACGTATCATTAATTTCATTCTCTCCCAAGCTTGTGCAACATGCTCATGATCTAGTTACTTAACATTCATAATATCGTTTCTAAGAGAGATGATCTTAGTAGGAGGGAAATACTATGAGATAAAAGCATATTTCCACTTATTCCACGAATCAATACTATTCCTAGGCAAAGAGGAAAACCAAGTTTTAGCACGATCTCTAAGTGAAAACGGAAATAACTTCAATTTAACAATATCGTTATCTGTATCCCTTTTCTTTTGCATATCACACAAATCAACAAAGGTGTTTAAATGGGTAGCGACATCTTCACTAGGAAGGCGAGAGAATTGATCTTTCATGACAAGATTCAACAAAGCAGCATTGATCTCACAAGATTCAACATCGGTAATAGGAGCAATCGCAGTGCTAATAAAATCATTGTTGTTGGTATTGGAGAAGTCACACAATTTGGTATTGTTCTGAGCCATAGTGACAAGCAAGCAATCCAACACACACAAGCGAACAAGAAACAAGCGAACGAAAAACACACGGCGGAAGAAGGGTAAATAAAACGGCAAGGGTGAAGTGGGGGAGAGGAAAACGAGAGGCAAATAAATGTAATGCGAAGGATAAGGCTTTGTGATAGGTACTTGGTATATGACTTTTGCATAAGTCTCCCCGGCAACGGCGCCACAAATTCTTCTTGCTACCTCTTGAGCTTGCGTTGTATTCCCTCGAAGAGGAAAGGGAGATGCAGCACAGTAGCGTAAGTATTTCCCTCAGTTTTTGAGAACCAATGTATCAATTCAGTAGGAGACCACGCGCCAGTCCCTCACACCTGCACAAACAAATAAGAACTTCGCAGCCAACGCGATAAGGGGTTTTCAATCCCTTTACGGTCACTTATGAGAGTGAGATATGATAGAGATGATAGTTATATTTTTGGTTTAATAAAACAGCAAATAAAAGCAAGTAAAGTAAAGTAGATGTAGATTGATATGTTGAGAATAGACCTGGGGGCCATAGTTTTCTCTAGTGGCTTCTCTCATGATAGCGATTTTCTACGGCGGGTAAACAAATTACTGTCGAGCAACTAATAGAAAAGCGAATAATTATGGGACTATCTAGGCATGATCATTGTATATAGGCATCACGTCTAAGACAAGTAGACCGAAACAATTCTGCATCTACTACTATTACTCCACAAATCGACCACTAACCAGCATGCATCTAGTGTATTGAGTTCATACGAACAGAGTAACGCATTAAGCAAGATGGCATGATGTAGAGGGATAAACTCAAGCAATATGATGAAAACCCCATCTTTTTATCCTCGATGGCAACAATACAATACGTGCCTTGCTGCCCCTACTGTCACTGGGAAAGGAAACCGCAAGATTGAACCCAAAGCCAAGCACTTCTCCCATTGCAAGAACTATAGATCTAGTAGGCCAAACCAAACCAATAATTCGAAGAGACTTGCAAGGATATTATGAGCACACATAAAAAGTTCAGAGAAGAACCAAATATCTTTCATAGATAACCTTGATCATAAACACACAATTCATCGGATCTCGACAAACACACCGCAAAAAGAGATTACATCGAATAGATCTCCTCGAAGACCGAGGAGAACTTTGTATTGAGATGCGGAGAGAGAGAAGAAGCCATCTAGATACAAGCTATGGACCCGAAGGTCTGTGGTAAACTACTCGCAACTCATGGTGAGGGCGATGATGATGAAGAAGAAGGCCTCCGTGATGGATCCCACTCCCGGAACAGGCTCCAAGATGGGATCTCCACGGAAACAGAAGCTACGGCGGTGGAATTAGGGTTTTCTCTCTGTGTATGGAGTTTCTGGGGTACGTAGGTATATATAGGAAGAAGGAGGGCACCGGGGGCCGTGTGGGCCAGCCTCGAGGCAGGGGGCGCGCCCTGGGAAGGGGGGTGCGCCCCCCACCCTCGAGGGCAGCCCAGCTATCCCCTGACTTGGTCCTGACGTTTTCCGTGCGTGATTTTCTCCAAAAATATCTCTCGCGAAGGTTTCATTCCGTTTGGACTCCGTTTGATATTCCTTTTCTGCAAAACCCTGAAATAGGCAAAAAAACAGCAATCTAGACTGGGCCTTTGGATTAGTAGGTTAGTCACAAAAATGATATAAAAGTGAATGATAAAGCCCATTAAACATCCAAGACTTCATAAATAATAGCATGGAACAATAAAAAATTATAGATACGTTGGAGACGTATCACCTTAGTGCATATCATTCAAAGTATCCCAAATTTCCTTTTGCATTCTCAAGATGGCTGATTTTGTTGAATTCTTCGGGGCACAATCCGTTGAAGAGGATATCGCAAGCTTGAGCATTGTATTGCAACATCTTCAATTCTTCAGTGGAGGCTTTACGGTTTGGTCCTTCCCATCGAAGAATTCACCTTGCAAACCAATAGACACAATAGCCCAAACGGCGGGGTTATGTCCAAGAATATGCGTTTGCATCTTATGCTTCCATCCAACTAGCAAAATGTGTACCATCAAAGTAAGGACATCTACGGTGTTAATTTCCCTAGCTAGACACCATACTCTCCTAGGTTGTGAAACCAAGGCTATGATCACCAAAGGTATGGAAATCAAGGTAAATGGAGACCAAAGCTCTGATACCACTTGTAGGATCGAAAGTATGTCTAGAGGGGGAGTGATTAGACTACTTGACCAAATAAAAACTTAGTCTTTTCCCAATTTTATGTTTTGACAATTTTTAGCAATTTAGCACAAGTCAAGCAATCTTTCTACACATGCAATTCTAGAGTTGTAGCAGCAGAAAGTAAATCATTGCATATGAAGGTAAATGGAGGGGTTTGGAGAGTGCAAACACAAGTGGAGACACAGATGTTTTTGGCGTGGTTCCGATAGGTGGTGCTATCGTACATCCACGTTGATGGAGACTTCAACCCACGAAGGGTAATGGCTACGCGAGTCCACGAAGGGCTCCACCCACGAAGGGTCCACGAAGAAGCAACCTTGTCTATCCCACCATGGCCATCGCCCATGAAGGACTTGCCTCACTAGGGTAGATCTTCACGAATTAGGCGATCTCCTTGCCCTTACAAACTCGTTGGTTCAACTCCACAATCTTGTCGGAGGCTCACAAGTGACACCTAACCAATCTAGGAGACACCACTCTCCAAAAGGTAACAAACGGTGTGTTGGTAACAAACTCCTTGCTCAAATGCTTCAAATGATAGTCTTCCCAACACTCAAGCAGCTCCTCACAGATTTGGATATGGTGGAAGAAGATATTGGGTGGAAAGCAACTTGGGGAAGGCTAGAGATCAAGATTCACATGGTAGGAATGGAATATCTTGGTCTCAACACATGAGTAGGTGGTTCTCTTTCAGAAAATAAGTAATGGAAATGTAGGCTTGTTCTGATGGCTCTCTTCACGAATGAAGAGTGGGTGGAGGGGTATATATAGCCTCCACACAAAATCTAACCGTTACACACATTTTGGCCAACTCGGTGGGACCGATTCAGTAAACTCGATCTGACCGAAAGGTTCAAATATGTGAACTCTAAGAATCTCGGTGGGACGGACTGGGACATCTCGGTGGGACCGAAGGCTAGGGTTAAGTCATCAGAGAGTTGGTAAGGTAAAACTCGGTGTGACCGATTGATGAACTCAGTATTACCGAAATAAATTAACCTGTAACAGAGAGTTTACAGAACCATCTCGGTGAGACCGAAAGCCTATATCGGTGAGACCAAAATGTTAGGGTTTATGGCTCTGGCTAAGTCAAAGGAAACTCGGTGGGACTGGATATGAAAATTGGTGAGTCTGAGTTTAGCATTTTGGTTTTGACTTGTTTGGAGTGGAGAGGTTGTGTGAGGGTTTTGGAGCATATCATCAAGCATTGTGAGCAACCAACTCGTTAAGCAACACCTCATCCCCTTTAAATATTATTGGCTTTCCTAAGGACTCAATGTGATCTTGGATCACTAAAAGTGAAAAGGTAGAGTCTTGAGCTTTTGCCAAACTTGCTTCCTTATCTTTTTGAGGGGTCCACATCTCCACAATAGTCATGCCATTCATTGAACTTTCCTGAAATATTTAGCTTAAGGAATCATTAGTTCAATGAGCTATATGTTGTTATAAATTACCAAAACCATCCGGGGATTAGTTGCACTTTCAACCGTACTAAAGAAACACAAGATACAGATACACACAACTCGATGCTTGAAAAAATATAGAGATACGCTTCGCATGATGCCGGCGTCACAAATGTCATGTGTTAAAGCTGGTATTAATACGAGCCTTCTCGTAGTATAGCTTCTCAGGAATACGACATGCATGCAGGCATACTCAGGTACGCTCGAGATCCGGTCACATAGAGCGTAACGAGGGCGATCACTATGCACGTAGACCATTGTTGATTGGAAATTATATAAATTTTCTTGACATGAATTAAGACTTTGTTGAAACTAATTTTTCAGTAAAGTACTTAGGCAATGTAGCCTTGGCATTAGACATAATAATCTATGGAGATTGTAGTGTTTAGCCAAAATACGTATTGACAAAATACTAAAGCAGTTTAGTGTTAAACTGACAAAAAGAGTTTCTTGTTGAAGTCACATTAAAAGAGTTTTAAGTAAGAATCAATATTCTAAAATACTGATGAAAGAAAAACGTGATTTCAATCATAGTTGTATTTATTATATTCAACGAAATGTAAACAACCAGATATTTCCAGTACTACAAGTAAGTTGTGAGTAAAGTTATCAGAATGGTCAAATTGTTGATCATAGGACAGCAGTGAAAATGTCGTTAAGTACTGACGACATGTTTCTCGCATACAGAGAAAATAAAGGTATTGATGTAAGGAGTTACATCAATACATGCTCGTTGTAAGTAGTACATCAACAAAGAACTTCATCGGTGTTCCAAGCGATTTTCGATTTCAATTAAAAGATTTATGCTGGCACAGTAAGTTGGAATTGATCCAAGAAAGTTACCGTGGTGAATTTTATAACAGAAAAGCTGAGTATATTATCGCTTTAGAAGCAACAATACAAGATGGTGAATTAAAAGTTCATTTATGAGCTTAGTATGGTTTCTACATGATTGTGCCAATGTCGGAGCTAAATCCGGCAGATCTCGGGTAGGGGACCTGAGCTGGTGATCTTGGCTAGATGGTAACAAGTAGAGAGACACGGTGTTTACCCAGATTCGGCTCTCTCGAAGAGGTAACACCTGACGTTCTGCTTGTATTGTATTGATTGTGGATGGGACACAAAGTACACGATGATCTACCTCAGAGATCGTATGAATGAATCTAACTTGCCTCTGCGGACTAAACCGATCGGCTTATATAGGGGCGGGGGTACCTAGTGTTACACATGGTCGGTTGCATCTAGACATAAACATGCCGCATATTTGAATATTCCTAGAAGTGAATGCCAAGTGTTTGCAGGATTCCATCTTGAGTACGCCGAGGGTCATGGTGAACACAACCCTTTCTTTGGTTGTCGGTGGTCCTCGGCCCGGCCCATAACTAACATGCCAACGTGGTGAATACCCCTAATCCAAAACACAGTCATCAAGTCCGTGCCCCGTCTCCTATGCCCTTCTCTTGCATCCATCATTCCTACAAGTCTCAATGTAAGTGCCTTACACAAATTGTGCCCTTGGTTCTTTTTAGATAAATAAATCGATGAATAACTCTATGAAGCATACTGTATATTTTTGTGGAATCGGTCCGTCTTGTTGAGAGATCGAACCGAATTAGCCATGGACCGAATAGAGAGAAAAAAGGAAACACAAAGTAAATTCGATCGCAGGATATGGAATGCCGTATTTTCGGATGATTGAAATGATCGGACCGAACAAACCGACTAATGCCCAAACCTATACGCGTAGGCGGAGGGAGTAGCGAGTATATTTACCATAACGAAACTGTTTCACACACGACAAACCATAGACGATTTGTGCACGAATAAAGAATTCAGCTGTTGATGTATGTCTTTGGACAAGATTTCACCGTTGGATGTAGTCATCGTCTGCTAATCGCCTAAATATTTGTCATCCGTATAGCACTGCTCTTACCATAAAAGTGCATCCTTTAACAAATTCAATATGTATTAACAGTACTAAAGAAGCACAAGATACAGATACACACAACGTCATGCAAGAAAAAATGCAGAGATACGCTCCGCATGAAGCCGGCGCCACAAACGTCATGTGTTAAAGCTGGTATTAATACGAGCCTTTTGCTGGCGTCGCTCCTCAAGAATACGGCATGCATGCAGCCATGCTCAGATACGGCTCGAGATCCAATCACAAAGAGCGTAGCGACGACGATCAGGAAACACGAAGTAAATTCGGTCCCATGATATGGAATGCTGTATTTTTGAAAGACTGAAATGCCCAGACCAAACAAACCGACTAATGCCCGAACCTATACGCGTAGGTCAGTAGGTGGAGGGAGTATCGAGTATATTTACCATAAATATGCAACCTTTAATAAATTTAATATGTACTAGCAAAAGAGCCCGTGCGTTGCAACGGGATAGAAAAAAACACACGTTCTTAACCCAATAACCACGACTCGAGACACTGGTAGGTAGATGTTCTTTATTTTAAAATGGCATCACATTTGTGTTCCCGATGGTGGTCTCAAACGTATTTGAATATGGTCAGTCCTAAGGCGTCTCTCTCTCACACACACGTACGCGCGCTCGCACACACACAATCGCTCAGAATAAGATGAGAAAAATGTTATTTTTTCCCGTGAGGTTTTTCAGAGTTGTGCGTGCGTGGTTATCAATGTTTTTTTCCTCTCAATCTGGTTTTAATGTGTGTTTATTTGCAATTTGGATCGCCACCAGTGCGAAAGAAAAACGGACCGTGCACTATAGATTAAGTTTGCACCCAAATTAATAGTTTAGAAATATTCAACAGCTAGAAGTAACAGTTTATTTAGATTCTACACATTTTTCTAATCAAATTTCATATATAATATGTTAAAATCGGAGTTACGGTTTAAAAGATAAGGATATTTTTGTTTTAGATAAACTCCAGATTAATTAACCAAAACGTTAGGGGTTTTTCTGTTAAAACGAAAAAACGATTCGGCTGACTTAAATATGGATGGCGGGTTGATTACATGAAACCTGAGGGGGTTTTATGAGAAAATGCCAGAAAACGGTTCGGTATGACTTAAACGTGTAGTGCGGGTTAATTTATAGAAAACAGAGGGGATTTTCTGCAAAGTGACATGACGGACGGGCTGAAACCCAACTTTCTTTATTATTAGGTAAAGATTATTAACCGTACTAAAGAAACACAAGATACAGATACACACAACCTCATGCAGGAAAAATGCAAAGATACGCTCCGCATGAAGCCGGCATCACAAACGTCATGTGTTAAAGCTGGCATTAATACGAGTCTTCTCGTAGTATCGCTTTTCAAGAATACGGCAGTGCATACAGCCATACTCAGGTACGCTCGAGATCCGATCACAAAGAGCGTAACGACGGGGGTCACTATGCACGTAGACCACACGGAGTACGCAGGTACACCCCCAACCGGGCAAAGCAGAGTCCGTCCGTCCAGCAGGACCGGCGGGCGGACCACGCCACTCGTCGTCGTCTGGCGCGAAGCCCCGCACGCATATCCGTCCAGTCTTCCCCCAGCCCACGCGCCACGCCACCTACGCCTCAACTTCCCATCCATCTCTCCCCCCCTCTCTCTCTCCAATCCGTCTCTCTAACTGCAGATTCGGCTCCCCTTTCGCCGCGCGCGGGCGGGGGGAAGGGAGCGGCGGGCGAGGGAGCAGGGAATCCCTTTCTCATTTCTGTTCCGCCTCCTCCTCCCAACTCATCCGCCGCGCCGCGCGCCTCCTTCCCCCCCGCTCCGCCCCGCTGCCGCTTCCACGGCTTTTCTTTCCTTTTTCCCCGCGCATGCACTGCACGGGGACGGCCTCCTGTGATTGATTCACGCGCCAATGGGGGACGCCTCCACCTCCGCCGCCGCCGCCCCCGCCACGCCCACCTCCACGCTCATCTGCCTCGAGGACGGCAACGACCTCTTCCTCGACGATGACTACAGCCCCGCCGGCGGCCTGGCGGACTCGCGCCTCGCCGCCGACGACGGCCTCCTGCTCCTCGACCGCGACGACGAGTACGCCGCGCTGATGCTCTCCAAGGAGTGCGCAGGCGCCGGCGGCGGCGGCGGCGCGTGGGGCGACGAGCTGGACGAGTGGACCAAGGCCGCGCGCGCCGTGTGCGTCGACTGGATTGTCAAGGTGCTTCTTCGCGCCTTCTTTCCCCAGGCGAAATTTGTTGTCAAAACCGGATCTTTGTTCAATGGTTTCCATATGCGTGCTTGTTGGCAGACGAACGCGAGGTTCCTCTTCAGCGGGAAGACGGCGTACGTCGCGGTGACGTACCTCGATCGCTTCTTGGCGCAGCGGCGAGTCGACGTACGTAATTATTAATCACCCTGCACCGCCATTGCCTTACTCCTCTGTTCTGCTCTGTTTTTCTGCCGTCGTGTGTTCGGTGTAATGCCTGACTTCCGCAATGCATTGCCGTTTTGGGGGATCCAGAGGGGGAAGGAGTGGGCCCTGCAGCTGCTCTCGGTGGCGTGCCTGTCGCTGGCGGCCAAGGTGGAGGAGCACCGGGTGCCGCGGCTGCCGGAGTTCCGGCCGGACGAGTACGACTTCGACAGCGCCTCCATCCTGCGCATGGAGCTGCTCGTCCTCGGCACGCTCAAGTGGCAGATGATCGCCGGCACCCCGTTCCCCTACCTGAGCTGCTTCGCGGCCAGGTTCCGGCACGACGAGCGCAAGGCCATCGTCCTGCGCGCCGTCAAGTGCATCTTCGCCTCCATCAAAGGTCAGACCAAAGCTTCCATTCCACTAACCCATCTGATCGGATCGGACCATGCTAAAACAAGCTCTCGTGTGTGTGTCCGCAGCGATGAGCTCGGTGGAGTACCAGCCGTCGACGATGGCGCTGGCGTCGATCCTCGCCGCGCGCGGCGGCAGGGAGGGGACGACGGCCCCGAGCCTAGAGGAGGAGCTCAAGGCGATCCTGGGGTCATCATGGCAGCAATTACACACCGTAAGCAGGCCCCCATCATAATAACCCCTCCCTTTTGGGGAATCTGTTGGTGAAAAGCGGCAATGATGAGTAAATGCCCTTCTTCTCCGTGGCAGGGGCATGTGTATTCCTGCTACAGCGTGATGATTCGAGAGGAGGACGGGTCCATGCAGTCGAGCAGGGAGGTGGCCTCCTCCGGCGTCTCCGCCGCCGCCCACGCCGGGAGCCCGGGCACCTCCGTCGCCATGGCCATGGCCGCCGACGACAACAATGCCATTGCCACCGACTCGGCGGACAATAAGAGGAGAAGGGTGCATTCGCCTCAGCCTCAGCGCCAGTAGTAGCCAGTAGGCAGTAGGAGGAGCTGGATGGATGTTTTGGCTGGAGTTCAGCTCGCACTCCAGCTGCTGCTAATTGCTGTCACCCCCCTGGCCTTTAGACTTTTTTTGTCATTAGCTTCAGCGGTGCTTTTGGTGGTGGTGGCTAAATAGGGGGCAGGACTTGATTCTTGTGATTGTGCAATTATTACAGCTGATTGGTAAGTTCGGATCGGAAAGATTTTGGTTTTCAGGAGATCTTTCCCATCCCAGGCTTAAAAAGGCAGTGTAAAGAGGAGAGAGAGAGAGAAAGGCCAAGGAGCAGTAGTACCCAGCTGCAAAGAGCTCTCAGCTCAAAGGGAGGTGAAAAGAAAAGAGAGAGCAACAAAGCCTAGGTGTGGTATGAGTGGGGAGTCATTTTTATCTCTCTTCCTTTGTGTATGCGTGTGTGGATAGTGTGCGAGCTAGCTGGACCTGTCCTCTCGTCCTCCTCTTCTGGTCACTCCATCAGTGACAAATAATACAGTAAGTTAAGCAGAAATTCAATCATATGATGATGGCCTGCTTGTTTGTGGTTTCTCTCTGTTGGGTCATGCCATTTTGGCTCATTGCCATGCCATGCTCTTGAGATGCCGAAACAGACTGTACTCTCTCCTCATCTGCGAGCCCCGTGCGCACTTGCTCCTTCATCAGTGACAGTGAGGGTGGTTGGGTGCCATCTCGCTGTTATTTGTGGGTGAAAGCAAATGTGCTCTCGCTTGCTTCTCATGCGCCCTGTCACCAGGTCGCCCCTGCGCTGCTATTTGCAACAATGGCTTGCTGTTCTTGGAGGAGTCTGGGCGTCTGGCACTGCCTTCCCTCTCCGAGCCCACTGTATTTGGGTAGCGGTAGCATCACGCCATGCAAAATTACTGCTTGGACAAGCCAGGGCAGGTGAGATAGGATTCTCTCCTGAGGTTCCTCTCGCCAGCTGGTGAGGTGATTCTGAGAGCGACTCCAACACGCAGGTACCCATTTCGTGGCCCCCGTCCGTTCGGGTCACCGCAAACAAAAATGTTGACCCAAAAGGCCGATCCATTCTCAAAACAATTTGCGGCCGCGTGGGTCCGTTCACGGCTGAAATGTGTTAGTGCGGACGCGAAGCGGACTCGCCGCACGTCCTTTCGCTGTCCGCCGCGTCTCTACTCGACGGCCACCCAACTACCGTGGTCAGCTTTATTAATGACGACCGTCCACCACAGGCTCACGCGTCAGCGACGGTGGTCGGCCTTTTTTAATCCAAGCGTGTTGTGGGTGGCCATCCTCATCAGCTTCCAGACGCCCCGTCCCCATTTCGCCACCACTGTGCTCCCCATCGACGACAAGCCTAGCAAACACTAGCCACCGCAAATGGGCCTATTCTCCGGCAAGGGAAAGGGCAAGGCCACCGCGCCCCTCCCCCACCCCACCTCCGCCTTCCTCTTCCAACCGGCCGAGACAGCGCATCGCCGTCCCAGTGCACCAGGCGAAGTGGCATTGGGAGCACCGCGCCCCCCTCTCCTACCCCGACGTGACACTGCCACATGACTGTCACTTGGATCCGGAGAGGATTCCAGTGCCGGCGGCGCCGCGGTCGGCGCGAGCGCACGTGGAGGAGGTGCGGCGCCGACGGCAGCTGCTGACGCCGGAGCAGCGCCGCGACCCGACGTACGCGTTCGACTCGCCCGCGTGGCAGCGCTGTTTCGCCTTCGAGCACGCGGAGGCTAGAAGGCGCGACGTCCGCAACGTGCGCCATGGCTCCCCGCTACTGTCCCTCGTCGTGCGCGACGAGGACTGGGAGGAGGCCGCCTACCAGGCGGCGCTGGCCGCCGTCCTCCGTGAAAGTGAGCAGGAGGAGCGACGCAAGGAGGAGTAGGAGGTGTACCAGGCGTGCATGGCGGAGGCCATGGCGTTCTCCGTGGCCTGCGACTGCGTCGTGCCGCTGTTTAGGCCGCCATCCCTCGTCAAGCCGGAGCCGGAGCCAGAGCCGATCCCCATCGAGCGCTACTCGTGGACCGGACGTGTGCGCGAGTGGGTCAGCGCGCCACCGGTCTGGTATCGAGCGACGCCGGCGCATGAGCAGACCTACCTCGAGCAGTGGCGGCAGCAGAGCACCGCGAGGGCGAGTACCTCGAGATGCTCGAGCGCGACGCGGAGAAGGAGCATCATGAGGCGGAGGAGGAGGCACGCCTTGTCGGCGCTGGGCCATCCCAGTCGATGGCGGCGGTACAGCCCGCGGCAGACGACATCACTATCGCCTGGTCGACGACGTTCCGTTGGGCTGGCCCGGCGACGACGCTCATCGACCTCACCGGCCTCGATGACAACGACAACGAGGACGCCTAGGGCAGTGCGCCTCCTCGTAGTTTTAGTTTTAATTATGTTTTTATTTTCCCAAAATGTTTGTGTTATGTTTTTTGGGCCGGCATTAATATTTAATTTATGTTTTTATTTTCCCAAAATGTTTGTGTTATGTTTTTTTCGCGCGTCCTAAAGTATGGGTCGGGTTAGCGTTGGGCGCAAGCGCCGACCCAAACGCGAAAGTGGACATGGGTGTCCGCCGGGCCGACCCAAACGGACAAAAAGCGGACAAAAGTGTCATCAGTTTGGCTCGGCGCGTCGGAGTTGCTCTGAGGCCAACTCTAACGCATGACCCCAAATGGTTCGCCCGCGTCCGTTTGGGGTTAAACGGACAAAGTAGGCCTTCCAACGTGCGATCGTAAAGGGGCGATCGTCCGATTTCTGTCTGGTTTCGACCCATTCCCGGTCCAAGTTTGAGCCGAGTTTACGACCGAATGGACAACGCGCAGACGGGCGAGACGCGCACCCTTGTCCTCCCCTGGCCCGCCCGTCGATGGCACGGGCAGACACTTTTCCTCCAAAACGCTCCCGCGCCCCGCCCTCCACTCTTGTGCGGCCCGCTCTTCCCCCCTCCCTCCATCCACCATGGCCGACGAGGCCAATCCCGGCGACCCACCACCGGCCGCCCACCCCGTGGAGAAGAAAACGAAGCCTGTGAAGAAGCCTCCATTGGAGGCCTCCAAGCTCGACGCCGAATCGGCCAAGAGGAGGAATGTAAGTGCATCTAGTGCCCATTAGTGATTTTGGTGTATTGAAGACTTGTAAGTTAAGGGACTAATGTGTTTGTGAGTGTACACAGGTTCTATAAGTCTCTGAGGAGTTTGATATTTCCGAAGAGAGTCGACCCCTAAAAATGAATGTCTTCATTTGAAGACTTTGGTTTTCTTAAAGACTTTGAAAATGAGGAAATTGGTGTGACCTTGAAGACTTGGATATTAAAGCGAGGATCATGAAGCGTGAAGACCTTTGTTATCTTAGTTTCATTTTCTCTTTCTTGAGTCAAAGGAAACACCGTACTATTAAAGGGGGTCAAGGTAAAACTAAGAGAACAATTTCCAACCGACACTCATCTCAAAGCCTACACATATCCAATCCTTCGAGTGAAGCCTTTGGAAATCTCATATAGGTTAGTCAATTTTTTCAGTGACAGAGACGAAGTTCTTCTGTTCTCTGGGGAGGTTTTTTTCTGACTAAGAAGTTAGGACTTCGCCAATGCGGATTGCCTACAAGTGAGGAACATGATAGCCATGAGGAATTTGAGAGCTAAAATTTCCGACCGTTGCTATGCTACGCGCCAGCTGTCCCAAAATATCTTATCCACCTAACGGTCATATAATTGGAGGGCATTTATGTCTTATCATGCCGGGCTGCTCCCTGGCTAAAAATAGCGACCCCTACAACCAGTAGCTGGTTGGCTGCTCCAAGATAAACTGACACTTGTCATTTAGAGCATCCCATCCTCCGAGGGCTTTGAGTGAAAATCATCACTGAGGAAACACCCAAAAACTCCAAACCCAAACACCTAAAACCCAAAGTGATTGAGCATCACTGAAGAGATTGTTCCTGTGTGGAACCGACTCTTGTTACCTTTGAAGAATGTGCATCTTCCAGACAGTTAGGCGTCAATGGTCCAGAGCATCCAAGAGGAATTATGGATCGTCGGGTGACCAAGTCTATGAAGGTTTGGAAGTCACCTGTGAAGACTTACCGCGAGTGATTGGGCGAGATCTGTGTGACCTTAGCTCAAGGGGAATACGGTAAGGACTGTGTGTCCTTTGGCTTAAATACCAAGCCGCCCTAACCAGATGTACAACTGTCACAACAGTTGGAACTGGTCTACCAAATCATTGTCTTCACCGAGCTACTCGTTCTGTTTCCTCAACTCTTTCATTTCATTGCTTACTTGTTGATGCAATTGATCTTTACTGTTTGAAGACTTTGACTGAAGGCTTTCTCAATTTTGTCAATCCTATTTCTTCATTCAATCTGTCTTCCGCCTGGTTATCCTGTTTAAATGCTACTTGTGCTCTGTGCTTGCTTCATTTCATCATGATGACTATGCTATTGTCTTGTTATGTTTGCATCTGAGTATTTATTCCGCTGCTTGTAGTTCGTCACTTAGCTATTTCCTCAGTGAAGAATTTGTAAAAATCTCCTATTCACCACCTGAGGGATCGAAGAAGGTGAGAGTGTCTAGAGGGGGGGTGATTAGACTACTCGACAAGATAAAAATTCTGTCTTTTATCAAGGACAGATTTTGGCAGATTTTGCATAACACACAAGTCAAGTAGCACACTACACATGCAATTCTAGAGTATGGGCAGCGGAAAGTAAATTGCACAAGTAGTAAAGAGAAGTGGAGAAGATCAAACGCAATTTGGAGACGCAATGATTTTTCCCGTGGTTCCGATAGGTAGTGCTATCGTACATCCACGTTGATGGAGACTTCAACCCACGGAGGGTAACGGCTGCGCGAGTCCACGGAGGGCTCCACCCACGAAGGGTCCACGAAGAAGCAACCTTGTCTATTCCATCATGGCCTACGCCCACGGAGGGCTAGCCTTACTCGGGGTAGATCTTCACGAAGTAGGCGATCTCCTTGCCCTTACAAACTTCTTGGTTCAACTCCACATCTCGAAGACGGAGGCTCCCAAGCGACACCTAACCAATCTAGGAGGCACCACCCTCCAAAAGGTAATAGATGTTGTTGATGGTGATGAACTCCTTGCTCTTGTGCTTCAAATGATAATCTCCCCAACACTCAACTCTCCTCACTGATATGGCTGTGGTGGAAGAAAGGATTGAGTGGAAAGCAACTTGGGAAGGCTAGAAATCAAGTTTCATATGGTAGGAATGGAATGGCTTGATCTCAACACAAGGGTAGGTGGTTCTCTTCTCAGAAAGTGTATGGTAGGAGTGGTAGACTTTCTGATGGCTCTCTTCTCGAATGAAGAGGGGGTGGAGGGGTATATATAGCCTCCACACAAAATCCAACCGTTACACACATATTTGAGCCATCTCGGTGAGACCGAAGTGAAAACTCGGTCAGACCGAAAGTTCAAATATAGTGAACGTTGGGATTTTCGGTGGGACCGAAAATACCATCTCGGTGTGTCCGAAGTGAGTCAAAGGTAGGAGCTTGCCATCTCGGTGGGACCGAAATTAACAACTCGGATATTCCGAAGTGATGTCAATTGGTTACAGAAGGTTGACAGTCCAGTTTCGGTGAGACCGAAACTCAAAATCGGATGGACCGAGAAATTAGGGTTTGGAAGAATAACTGAGGTGGTTCATCTCGGTGGGACTGAGTTTGCAGAATCGGTTTGTCCGAGATTACTTATGAGTGTGTTAAGTAGTGAAGAGTGCTGATAGTTGAGGGAGCTAGATCACTAAGCACTTGAGCAACCAGATCATTAACACAACCTCATCCCCTTTTAATAGTATTGGCTTTTCCTATGGACTCAATGTGATCTTTGATCACTAAACCAAAAATAGAGTCTTGAGCTTTTGCCAATGCTTGTCTTAGCATTTTGAGGGGTCCACTTCTTCAGACATTTCCATACCCATATCATCGAACTTCTCTGAAATGATTCTCAAGTAAATATTAGTTCAATGATATATATGTTGTTATTAATTACCAAAACCACCAGGGGATTAGTTGCACTTTCAGTATGTAGCCGAGAACTCATGTAGAATCCCTTCCTCATCGAGAAAAGAGTCTACATTGGCATTCTTGAACTCCGTTCCATTGTCACTCCGAACTTTCTTGATCTTCACTTCAAATTGATTTTGGGCCTTTTTGGCAAAGGTTTTGAAGATTCTCTGAACCTGCGATTTGTCATCAAGGAAAAATACCCACGTAAATCTGGAATAATCATCAACTATAACTAGACCAAAGGAGTTACCACCAAGGCTTTTGTAAGCATTGGGACCGAAGAGGTCCATATGAAGAAGCTCAAGCGGTCTCCTTGTGGTCATGATGTTTTTCACGGGATGACTTCCACCTACTTGTTTTCCTGCTTGACAAGCACTACAAAGTCTATCTTTGTCAAAGAAAACATCTTTAACGCCAAGAATATGATCACCTTTGATCAACTTGTCTAGATTACGCATACCAACATGTCCAAGCCTTCTATGCCATAACCAACCTTTAGAGGATTTAGCAATGAAACAAGCTCTAGGTTGGGCTTTCTTAGTGAAATCAACAATATATAGATCACCTCTACGGATACCGATAAATGCCATGTTTTGATTGTCACGACGAAAGACTTGGCAATCTACTTTGGTGAACAACACATTGAATCCAAAGTCAGCTAATCTAGACACGGAAAGTAAATTGTATCCAAGAGATTCTACAAGCATGACATTTTGAATAGAGCTATCATGAGATATGGCCACCTTACCAAGGCCAAGTACCTTACCCTTGGAGTTGTCTCCAAAAGTCACATACTTGCGTGGACCATCGTTCTTTGCAAGCTCTCCAAACATGTCTTTGTCTCCGGTCATGTGGTCGGTGCATCCACTATCAAGAATCCACTCTTTTCCGCCGGACATGTAGTCTCTCAGATTTGCCATAAGATTGAGACTCTTCATGATCTTGTCTAGCTCGGTGTCCGAGTCGGAGTAATCATCATCATGCTCATGCTTATCATCATATTGACCCATAGATTGTTCATCATCAACACCTAGGTCAATTTGATAACCACTTGCATTAGTTTTGTCAATGTGACAATAATCTTGGGAATGTAATGCAAGAGCATTTCTAATTAAAACATTGATAAGACCGGGATCACCCTTCTTTTTCATAAGATCACGAAGCTCAAAGAAGCATTTATCAAAGTTGGGATCATTGGGGCGCATCTTATCAAATTCAATAGTCTTGTGTAGAATTTCATCAAGACTTCTCAAAGAGTAGTCCGGATAAAGTTCTTCCAAGAACTTCCACATAGCATAGGCGCACTCAAAGTTTGTAACAAGCTTAAGCAAGTCATCGGGTAACCCTCTAATGATAAGATTTACAGTCCTAAGGTTACGAAGCAAATCAAGCTCTTCATCCATGGTAGGGTGCAAGGGATCAAAAGGAGGCACATAGGGGGTCTCAACATATTTGCACAAATTGTACATCTTAAAGATACTAAGCATTTCAGACCTCCATGAGTTATATGACTCTCCATTAAGAATAGGCACTCTATGGCTAACACTCCCAAACGTAGACACGTCCATCTTCCTCCAATGGTGTGTAAACCAAAGCAATGGAGACCAAAGCTCTGATACCAATTGAGGGATCGAAGAAGGTGAGAGTGTCTAGAGGGGGGGTGATTAGACTACTCGACAAGATAAAAATTTTGTCTTTTATCAAGGACAGATTTTGGCAGATTTTGCATAACACACAAGTCAAGTAGCACACTACACATGCAATTCTAGAGTATGGGCAGCGGAAAGTAAATTGCACAAGTAGTAAAGAGAAGTGGAGAAGATCAAACGCAATTTGGAGACGCAATGATTTTTCCCGTGGTTCCGATAGGTGGTGCTATCGTACATCCACGTTGATGGAGACTTCAACCCACGGAGGGTAACGGCTGCGCGAGTCCATGAAGGGCTCCACCCACGAAGGGTCCACGAAGAAGCAACCTTGTCTATTCCATCATGGCCTACGCCCACGGAGGGCTAGCCTTACTCGGGGTAGATCTTCACGAAGTAGGCGATCTCCTTGCCCTTACAAACTTCTTGGTTCAACTCCACATCTCGATGACGGAGGCTCCCAAGCGACACCTAACCAATCTAGGAGGCACCACCCTCCAAAAGGTAATAGATGTTGTAGATGATGATGAACTCCTTGCTCTTGTGCTTCAAATGATAATCTCCCCAACACTCAACTCTCCTCACTGATTTGGCTGTGGTGGAAGAAAGGATTGAGTGGAAAGCAACTTGGGAAGGTTAGAGATCAAGTTTCATATGGTAGGAGTGGAGCAACTTGATCTCAACACAAGGGTAGGTAGTTCTCTTCTCAGAAATGTAAGGTAGGAGTGGTAGTTCTTTCTGATGGCTCTCTTCACGAATGAAGAGGGGGTGGAGGGGTATATATAGCCTCCACACAAAATCCAACCGTTACACACATATTTGAGCAATCTCGGTGGGACCGAAGTGGGCAACTCGGTGAGACCGAAAGTTCAAATAATGTGAACATTGGGGTTTTCGGTGGGACCGAAAATACCATCTCGGTTAGTCCGATTTGAGCAAAGACAAGAGCATGCCAGTTTCGGTGGGACCGACTTCATCATCTCGGTGACACCGATTTGATGACAGAAGGTTACAGAAGCTTGGCAGCCCATGTTTCGGTGAAACCGATTTCAAAATCGGAATATCCAATTTTTCTAGGGTTTGGCTTATGGCTGAGGTGGTTCATCTCGGTGTGACTGAGTTTGGAATATCGGTGGGACCGAGATTACTTATGAGTGTATTTGGCAGTGAGAGTTGCTGATAGTTTAGGAGATGTATCACTAAGCACTTGAGCAACCAGATCATCAACATGACCTCATCCCCTTTTAATAGTATTGGCTTTTCCTATGGACTCAATGTGATCTTGGATCACTAAACCAAAAATGGAGTCTTGAGCTTTTGCCAATGCTTGCCTTAGCATTTTGAGGGGTCCACTTCTTCAGTCCTTGTGCCATACCAATGTGATTGAATTTCCTGAAACATACTTGATAAAAGCATTAGTCCAACCACAAAGTATGTTGTCATTAATTACCAAAACCACCCAGGGAGCAAATGTGCTTTCAATCTCCCCCTTTTTGGTAATTGATGGCAACACACTAAAATCACACTAAACAAGACATCAAAGCTTATTGAAAGCAAAACAAAATTATTACGAAAGCTTTGACAAGCATGTAGTACACAGGCTCCCCCTACAAGTGTGCAAGATTTTCATAAATTATGGTTTTGGACTACCACAAGCACACAAGAGAGATAAGCAAGATGTGCTACATGCAGCTTGGCTATATGCATCAGAGCAGATGAAAAGAAGTGAGTGATAGTGCGTATGTGCATGGTGATTTCTTGCAAACAAGTATTTACAAGCAAGTCACCATCATGCACATTCTGCAAAGTGCATATACTTACCTTGAGGTTCCTTGGCATTGTACCTGAAGAGATAAACTTGGGAAAACAAGGTTAGATAACACAAGAGTATTTCTTCAACCAACTGCAAGAACATCAAGAGTACCAAGCCAGGGATGACATGTATAAAGAGTGTCTCATATTGAGCACAAGCTTGAATCAGCAAACATGTCTCCGAAACTAAAAGATTTTCAATGAACTCTGAGAGATTTTGCTTTCCATAAGATATCAATTGTGAAGATTCCTCTCCCTTTGAGTTCTCTCAGATCAAGGGGTTTGATGGAAAGAGCAAAATCAAAAGAATGATGCCAAATGAGAATGAATCCAATTGTAATGTCCAATGTAAAACACGGCAAAGCTTTGATGTGATTCTCTCCCCCTTAAGGTAAGATTGCTCTTCTTCTCCCCCTAAATCTTCTCTTCTCCCCCTAAGTCTTCTCCCCCTTTGACATCAAGTGCCGAAAAGGACAGCAAACTAGGAAGGTTAGGGAAGATGGAAAGAAGGAAGTGGGATCCTTAAGAATCACAACAAGGCAAATAGGAACATGCATAGAGAAACATTGAGTGGAGCTGCAGAAGATGATATCCTGGAAGGAATAAATCGGTGACACCGAATTGAGTTAGGGTAGATCCTTTTCGGTTAGACCGAAATATTGAAATCGGTGACGCCGAGTTTAATTCCAAGGAAATACAGAAATAATTCAGCTTACTTTGCGAGGAATGTTTCAAGGGATTTGCAATGAATTTGTGAAAGATTTTTGAGGAATTCATCAGAGCCAGAAGGATATTCACAAAGACAGAAGAATAGAAATGAAAAAGATTCCTAGATGAAGTTTTTTTTTTGAAAAGAAAACTCAATGAGAGAACATAAGAGAAAATAGAAAGACTCCAAAACATATGTACTTCATCTAGATAAAGGTCGGCGACAAGGTCACCTATGTTTGAGTATATTGACTTAGGAGTCAAATGAGGACATTGGATCATAGGTCATACTCATCATTTAAGCTCAAAATGGGGTTGCCATTTTTCGATTAAGCATTTGATGTGATCACATCTTATGAAGCTGCTTGTACTCATGACTTTGAGCAAAGCTCCTTAAAGATGTGAAGAACATACCTTGGGCTTGTTGTTGCTTTGCTCATGTAGGTAAACTTGATGTAGGTGCTCATTGAATGTGAAGTTGGAGCGCCATTTCCACTTGTATAGTTCATCTTCCTACATGGGTTAGGCAAGCAAGAAAATACTCAAGGATATCCAAGATGACAAGAGTGAAATACTAGATGTATAAGA
Source organism: Secale cereale (assembly GCA_902687465.1). Taxonomy (NCBI): domain Eukaryota; kingdom Viridiplantae; phylum Streptophyta; class Magnoliopsida; order Poales; family Poaceae; genus Secale; species Secale cereale. The sequence continues at coordinate 124,395,156 of LR738715.1, read as the reverse complement.
TGTCAAAAAGGATATGTGAAATTTCGTTCCTTGAACTCAACATCCCAAAGGGCTAGATACTTGGTCAATGACAAGATTACTCATGATTTGAGTGTGTGGTAATCTTGTGGAATGTAGATCATCCAAGTACCTGCAAGGAGTTAGATGCAATACAAGGAGGCAAATGTGTCCAAGACATATGATCACCATCATAAGAGAAATATCAAGGATTAGTCAAGTGGGCTCATGCCTTGCATGCATCAATGGAGTTCTCACTCCAAGTTTGAAGCATCAATGATGTTCAACTCACTCCTTAAGCGACAAAACACCTTCTCATCAAGAGGTTTTGTAAAGATATCAGCGAGTTGTTTGTCAGTACGAACATGCTTAAGATTAATGTCACCCTTGGCAATATGATCACGAATAAAATGGTGACGAACTTCAATATGCTTCGTTTGAGAGTGTTGCACGGGATTGTGTCCAATTTTAATCGCACTCTCATTGTCACAAAGCAAGGGAACATGTCTCACATGTATCCCATAATCCTTAAGCGTTTGTGTCATCCATAGCAATTGAGCACAACACGAACCAGCAGCAATATATTCTGCTTCGGCAGTGGATAATGATACCGAATTTTGTTTCTTGGAGGACCAAGATACAAGGGATCGACCAAGGAATTGACACGTACCCGAAGTTGACTTTCTATCAACCTTGTCACCGGCATAGTCCGAGTCGGAATAGCCAACAAGGTCGAAAGAGGCCCTCTTAGGATACCAAATGCCAAAGTTTGGTGTGTGTATCAAATATCCCACTATCCTTTTAACAGCTTTAAGATGACATTCTTTAGGGGCTGCTTGATATCGCGCACACATGCATACACTCAACATTATGTCAGGACGAGAAGCACAAAGATATAGTAGAGAACCAATCATAGATCGGTAAACCCTTTGATCAACGGGTTCTCCATCTTTTGTCAAGTCATTATGTCCACTTGTAGGCATGGGGGTACTCATACCTTTGCTTTCTTGCATGTTGAACTTCTTGAAGAGATCCTTGGTGTACTTTGTTTGTGAGACAAAGGTACCCTCCTTAGATTGCTTGATTTGCAACCCAAGGAAGAATTTGAGTTCACTCATCATGGACATCTCATACTTCTCCGACATGAGCTGTCCAAACTTCTTGCTAAAATGAGGGTTAGTTGAACCAAAGATAATATCATCAACATATATTTGGCACACAAACAGTTCACCATTAACCCTTTTCGTGAACATCGTTGAGTCTATCTTTCCAATCTCAAAGCCTTTTTCAAGAAGAAAACTAGTCAGGCATTTGTACCAAGCTCTAGGAGCTTGTTTAAGACCATAAAGAGCTTTGTGCAACTTGTAAACATGATTAGGCTTTTTGGGATTCACAAATCCGGGAGGTTGTTTCACAAATACTTCCTCCTCAATTTCACCATTTAGGAAAGCACTTTTGATATCCATTTGATAGAGAGTAATATCATGGTGATTGGCATAAGCAAGAAGAATGCGAATGGACTCAAGTCTAGCAACGGGGGCGTAGGTCTCACCATAGTCCATACCTTCGACTTGTGTGTAACCTTGAGCTACGAGACGAGCCTTGTTGCGGATGACTTGTCCATCTTCATCTTGCTTGTTCCGAAACACCCATTTGGTTCCAATGATGTTTTGATCATCCTTGGGCTTCTCTACCAAAGTCCATACCTTGTTCCTCTCGAAGTTGTGTAGTTCTTCGTGCATAGCGTTCACCCAATCCGGGTCTTCAAGTGCTTCTTCTACCTTCATAGGTTCAATACTAGAGATAAATGAGTAATGCTCACAAAAGTTAGCTAAGCGAGTTTTAGAGCGAGTAATTCTCCCGGAGTTGATGTCGTTCATCATTTGTTCCACGGGATGATTTTTCTTGACTCTTGCTCGAACTCGGGATAGCTTTTGTTGATGTTGTGGCTGAGCTTCCTCATCATCTTCATCTTCCTCTTCTTCTTCTTCATTGTTGTTGGTGTTGTCTTGAGGCGGTGGAGAAGGAGGTTGTGGTGGATCTTCTTGTTGCACTTCCTCATCTTGGTGAGTTCCACTAGTGGAGGCCTCCATATTGCCTTGAGGTTCATCTTGCCGTGAGGTAGGTGGCTCCACATATGTAGATGAGGTACTCTCCTTCACTTCCATGGGACGGATCTTTCCAATAGATAAGTCTTGGATAGCTTCCGATGGGTCCTTGTCTCCTACATCAATAGGCATTTGCTCTACTTGCGAGCCATTAGATTCATCAAACTTCACATCTACCGTCTCTTCAACCTTTCGGGTGAAATTATTGTAGACACGGTAGGTGTGGGAGTTTGATCCATAACCAAGGAGAAAGCCTTCATGAGATTTAGGAGCAAATTTAGACCGACGATGCTTATCAAGGATATAGCATTTTGAACCAAAGACACGAAAGTATCCCACTTGGGGTTTGTTACCGGTGAGGAGCTCGTATGATGTCTTGCCGAGGAGCTTATGAAGATAAAGCCTGTTGATAGCATGACATGCTGTCTCGACCGCTTCCCCCCAAAAATGCTTCGGTGTCTTGTATTCATCAAGCATCGTTCTTGCCATCTCTATGAGTGTTCGGTTCTTCCTCTCAACAACTCCATTTTGTTGAGGAGTGTACGTAGCCGAGAACTCATGTAGAATCCCTTCCTCATCGAGAAAAGAGTCTACATTGGCGTTCTTGAACTCCGTTCCATTGTCACTCCGAACTTTCTTGATCTTCACCTCAAATTGATTTTGGGCCTTTTTGGCAAAGGTCTTGAAGATTCTCTGAACCTGTGATTTGTCATCAAGGAAAAATACCCACGTAAATCTGGAATAATCATCAACTATAACTAGACCAAAGGAGTTACCACCAAGGCTTTTGTAAGCATTGGGACCGAAGAGATCCATATGAAGAAGCTCAAGCGGTCTCCTTGTGGTCATGATGTTTTTCACGGGATGACTTCCACCTACTTGTTTTCCTGCTTGACAAGCACTACAAAGTCTATCTTTGTCAAAGAAAACATCTTTAACACCAAGAATATGATCACCTTTGATCAGCTTGTCTAGATTACGCATACCAACATGTCCAAGCCTTCTATGCCATAACCAACCTTTAGAGGATTTAGCAATGAAACAAGCTCTAGGTTGGGCTTTCTTAGTGAAATCAACAATATATAGATCACCTCTACGGATACCGGTAAACGCCATGTTTTTATTGTCACGACGAAAGACTTGGCAATCTACTTTGGTGAATAGCACATTGAATCCAAAGTCAGCTAATCTAGACACGGAAAGTAAATTGTATCCAAGAGATTCTACAAGCATGACATTTTGAATAGAGCTATCATGAGATATGGCCACCTTACCAAGGCCAAGTACCTTACCCTTGGAGTTGTCTCCAAAAGTCACATACTTGCGTGGACCATCGTTCTTTGCAAGCTCTCGAAACATATCTTTGTCTCCGGTCATGTGGTCGGTGCATCCACTATCAAGAATCCACTCTTTTCCGCCGGACATGTAGTCTCTCAGATTTGCCATAAGATTGAGACTCTTCATGATCTTGTCTAGCTCGGTGTCCGAATCGGAGTAATCATCATCATGCTCATGCTCATCATCATATTGACCCATAGATTGTTCATCATCAACACCTAGGTCAATTTGATAACTACTTGCATTAGTTTTGTCAATGTGACAATAATCTTCGGAATGTAATGCAAGAGCATTTCTAATTAAAATATTGATAAGACCGGGATCACCCTTCTTTTTCATAAGATCACGAAGCTCAAAGAAGCATTTATCAAAGTTGGGATCATTGGGGTGCATCATATCAAATTCAATAGTCTTGTATAGAATTTTATCAAGACCTCTCAAAGAGTAGTCCGGATAAAGTTCTTCCAAGAACTTCCACATAGCATAGGCGCACTCAAAGTTTGTAACGAGCTTAAGCAGGTTATCGGGTAACCCTCTAATGATAAGATTTACAGTTCTAAGGTTACAAAGCAAATCAAGCTCTTCATCCATGGTAGGGTGCAAGGGGTCAAATGGAGGCACATAGGGGGTCTCAACATATTTGCACAAATTGTACATCTTAAAGATACTAAGCATTTCAAACCTCCACGAGTTATAGGACACTCCATTAAGAATAGGCACTCTATGGCTAACACTCCCAAACGTAGACACGTCCATCTTCCTCCAATGGTGTGTAAACCAAAGCAATGGAGACCAAAGCTCTGATACCAATTGAGGGATCGAAGAAGGTGAGAGTGTCTAGAGGGGGGGTGATTAGACTACTCGACAAGATAAAAATTCTGTCTTTTATCAAGGTCAGATTTTGGCAGATTTTGCATAACACACAAGTCAAGTAGCACACTACACATGCAATTCTAGAGTATGGGCAGCGGAAAGTAAATTGCACAAGTAGTAAAGAGAAGTGGAGAAGATCAAACGCAATTTGGAGACGCAATGATTTTTCTCGTGGTTCCGATAGGTAGTGCTATCGTACATCCACGTTGATGGAGACTTCAACCCACGGAGGGTAACGGCTGCGCGAGTCCACGGAGGGCTCCACCCACGAAGGGTCCACGAAGAAGCAACCTTGTCTATTCCATCATGGCCTACGCCCACGGAGGGCTAGCCTTACTCGGGGTAGATCTTCACGAAGTAGGCGATCTCCTTGCCCTTACAAACTTCTTGGTTCAACTCCACATCTCGATGACGGAGGCTCCCAAGCGACACCTAACCAATATAGGAGGCACCACCCTCCAAAAGGTAATAGATGTTGTAGATGATGATGAACTCCTTGCTCTTGTGCTTCAAATGATAATCTCCCCAACACTCAACTCTCCTCACTGAT
>LR738715.1:124370402-124390280 GCA_902687465.1 Secale cereale | reverse complement strand
TGATGGCTCTCTCCACGAATGAAGAGGGGGTGGAGGGGTATATATAGCCTCCACACAAAATCCAACCGTTACACACATATTTGAGCAATCTCGGTGGGACCGAAGTGGACAACTCGGTGAGACCGAAAGTTCAAATAATGTGAACGTTGGGGTTTTCGGTGGGACCGAAAATACCATCTCGGTTAGTCCGATTTGAGCAAAGACAAGAGCATGCCAGTTTCGGTGGGACCGACTTCATCATCTCGGTGACACCGATTTGATGACAGAAGGTTACAGAAGCTTGGCAGCCCATGTTTCGGTGAAACCGATTTCAAAATCGGAATATCCGATTTTTCTAGGGTTTGGCTTATGGCTGAGGTGGTTCATCTCGGTGTGACTGAGTTTGGAATATCGGTGGGACCGAGATTACTTATGAGTGTATTTGGCAGTGAGAGTTGCTGATAGTTTAGGAGATGTATCACTAAGCACTTGAGCAACCAGATCATCAACATGACCTCATCCCCTTTTAATAGTATTGGCTTTTCCTATGGACTCAATGTGATCTTGGATCACTAAACCAAAAATGGAGTCTTGAGCTTTTGCCAATGCTTGCCTTAGCATTTTGAGGGGTCCACTTCTTCAGTCCTTTTGCCATACCAATGTGATTGAATTTCCTGAAACATACTTGATAAAAGCATTAGTCCAACCACAAAGTATGTTGTCATTAATTACCAAAACCACCCAGGGAGCAAATGTGCTTTCACCACCCTTTAGTCAATATAACGCACTTTCAATTGGTATCAGAGCAAGGTACTCCCTTGTTCTGTGTGATTTTGGTTTAACCACCTGGAGTTTTAGTTATGTCGACTACAGGCATGATCAAAATCTCGGCTGGGTGTCCTACCTTCGATGGGACGGACTATCCCTATTGGAAGAACAAGATGCGCATGCATCTTGAGGCAATTGACAACAATCTCTGGTAGGTTGTGGAAACTGGCGTTCGCACCATTTCTCCTTCCGTGAACGCTACTGATGTGAAGATATTCAAGCAACTCGACTCTCAAGCGAAGAGTATCGTATGTGGTCATCTGAGCAAAGACAATATGGCAGAGTGAGAGCTTTGGAAACTGTTAAGCTTATCTAGGATAGGTTGTCCAAGGTCAACGAAGGAGTCTCAACCCAACATGATTGTCGAGTTGACATTCTTCGCAATCTCTTCAATCACTTCAAAAGACTCGACAATGAAAACGTTCAGCAAACCTTCGATCACCTCACTGACATCTCAAATGAGCTTCAAGCACTTGGTGCTACAGACATCACTGACCACGAGGTGCTGAAGAAATTGCTGAGATCACTTGATTCCTCATTCGATACACTAGTAGGGGTGGACGTTCGGTAGAAACCAAAAATTCGGTTTATACCATTCGATTTATATTTAAAATCGGTTAGTGAAACTAAAAACCAAAAATGGCAAGCCAATGTTGCTAACCAAAAATTCGGTTAACCAAAAATTCGGTTCGGTTTTCGGTTTACTACCGAACACTTCTGACAACGCAGAAGGTAACGCTTATGCTCTGAGGAGTGAGCACCTCGCGGTATATATCACCCAACGCCTCGCCACTTGAGTATCCCAAGCGATGTGGGACTAAACAAATATGTTGCACACTACCGAGGCTGCCAGAAGTAGCAGTTTTTGCGTTGGGCCTCGCAGTTAGTGGAGGGACCAGGCCAACAAAATCACTAGTCAGAACATGGGTACAAAGAGCATGCTTAGATATGGCCCATTTTGGCTGGAGTATGGACGCGCGCACGTGGCTGCCAGCGTTTTATGGCTACGCGCGGAAGTGTGAGGAAGCCTCGTACAGAAACTTGCTGCACTTCGGTTTTTCGTTTTGGTTATCAGTTTAATACCGAACCGACAAACTTAAATTCGGTTATGAAACCTGAAAATCGCATTTAATTGTGGCAGTATAAAAACCTAAAAATTCGGTTTATTCGGTTTCGGTATCAGTTCGGTATTTGGTTTGTTGGTTTTTATGCCCACCCCTATACACTAGCACTGATGATACAAGAACGGGGTGACTACAAGTCACTAGATCCTGCTGATATCTTCGAGAGACTAAACACACATGAATTCCAACAAGCTGAAAAGAGAGACCTCTATGGGCCAAGCTATGGAAGATCACGTGCACTAAAGGCCAAGGCAATTTCCTCATTTGAAGAGGAAGACTCTGACAGTAGCCTTGGTGATCCCGAGGAACTATACCAGGATCTAGCTATGCTCGTGAGAAAATTCTAGAAGTTCTCTAGACGTGGCCGTTTCAGAAAATCTTCAAGAGGTGATGACATGAGATCAGATTCTTCATCCCGTGACTACAAGAAGAGGACTTGCCACAAATGCAAGAAACCTGGTCACTACATGGATGACTACACCCAGGGGTTGATGAAGAAGAAGTACAAGGATGATAGTTCTGATGACTTGAAGAAAAATAAGAAATCTTCAAAGTCCTCATCATCTAAATCTTCAATGTCTTCATCTCACAAGAAGAGCAGTTCCAGAAAGACACGAGCATTCATTGGCAAGTAAATGGACTCTGAAGCTGAGTAAGAAGAAAATGTGGAAGAGGAGGAATCTGAAGAGTCAGCCTGTTGTGTGGCGAGCCTAGCCCTCGCTACTGCTTTCGTCAGCAAGTCTATCTTCAACTGTGAAGAAAATGGCAACAACAACACTACAACCGATGGCAATGATGACTTCACTCCCACCTATTGCTTCATGGCAAAAGGTGCCAAGGTACTCAAACGTCCCTCCTTTGATTCTAGTGAAGATGAATCTGATGAAAAGCTCAAAACAAGCTATTCCAAACTTGCTAACATTGCTGTGAAACAACAAAAAGCTTTGGAAAGGGTTTGAAATCTGCTAGACAAAAGCGATGACATGTTGGGTGAGGAACTGAATCGATCTCAAACTCTGACTGATAATCTTCAACGACTATAGTCCAAGTTTGACAACCTTCAAGATCGTCATGAAACACTCTTAGCCGATCATGAGAAGCTTTATTATGAATTTCTTCAAAGAAAGCAAGATCTTGAGAAACTAAGGTGAGTCATGAAGATCTTCAAAAGGAAAATGATTCATTGCTTGCTCAACAGATCAATACCTCTCAGGAAAATTTTGATGCACCGTGCTTAAAATGTATTGAATGAGAAAATGCAAATTCCTCTGCTGAATATTCAAATGCTTCAATCGCTACAATTTCTTCGAATGACTCTGTGGTGATGATTTCCTCAACTGAGGAAACCACCGATGCTACTAACAAAATGCAGAGTTGAACGAATTGTATGTGACAGACATGTACAAAAGCCTCAAAGGGCATCAAATCCTTTGCGATGTGCTCAATAGGTAGATTCTGAACAGGAACCCTAGGTAAGAGGGTATTGCCTTTGAGAGAAAACTCAATGCTGTGGGACCTACTAGAAACCCGAGAAGTATCCCAAAACATCATGGGTTACTGCGAAAGGACCTTCCGTAGATCCATCTACTTTCTCTGGATTTACATGTGAACCTTCATATTCATCCGATGAGTCATTTGACTCCAACTATAAGATGTTCAAAAATCAGAATGGTGAAGTATTTGCTAGATATGTTGGAACTAACTGCAAGAATGGCCCCCTATCAAGAAAATCTGGGTTCCCAAAAGGTACCTTGAAAATCTTCAGGTGAATGTCCTCATGACACCACCTGTGAAGATTAGGAACCCCAGATCAAATTCTTCATATGGATCAAAATCTTCATATGGATCAAAGTCCTCACATGGATCAAATTCCTCATATCAACATCATCGTGCTAATACTTTTGTTTCGCGGGGAAAATCTAAGGGTTATGAATATGTGCATTACTATTCAAATCATTATGTTTATAAGTTCTCGAAGGATTTCTCTGCTTACTCATATTCATACTCTAAGCCCTTCTCTATGAAACGAAATGCTCTGGCTTCAATGCCACCTTTTTCTTATGGAGCTCGCAGAATGATGAATTATTTACCACCCCTCTAGATGTGGGTGGTGAAGAAAAATAACTAATTTCTTATGCAGGGTCAGGTCTCCAGACGAACTTGAACATCTGAACAATTTGCTGCAGACCTGAGGGTGCTTGAAAGGATGCAAGCTAATCATGAAGAAATGAATTTCTCATTTCTCACGTCCTTATACTACTATCTCTATTGCACTACTTGATGAAATTCATTCTGATGAACTTGATGTCATATTCTTCACTATGAAGTATATGAGTCCGTAAGATGCACTAGTTCATCTGCATGATGAATCTCTCAAAGCTACTGAGTGAGTCCTCGACGGTGGATGTACAAATCACATGACCGGTGACAAGAACTTATTGATGGACTCTGCTTTATCTCCATCACATCTAAAGCATATCATCTACGCTGACTAAGGGAAAATCAAGGTATTGGGTCTATGTAAGGTTGCAATCTCAAAAGATCGACACATGGACAAAGTCATGCTTGTCGGGTCTCTTGGATTCAACCTCATGTCTGTCTCAATGCTTTGTGATCTTGATATGGTTGTCGTCTTTGACAAATATTGTTGTGTTGTAGTCTTGGAATCTGACAACTCCAAAGTCTTCGTAGGCTTTAGAAGAGGACACTTGTATATTGTTGATTTCTCTACATTACCACAACCTGCCACATGTCTACTGATACGTCCAAAACATATCCTTAATTTCTGCTTGCTCCATGCCACTTTTGTGTGATATTGCTATGATATTTATACACTTCCATACAGTTTTGATCATATTTGGACTAACCTATTAACTCAGTGCACCCCAGTGCCAGTTTCTGTTTTCTGCTGTTTTTGTATTTCAGGTTTTCCCATTACGTAAACTGCCAGAAAAATCCCGGAAAAATTATATAAAAAATCAGCGTTCCGGAAGCTTCCAGGCGGCCAAAGTAGGGCCGGAGGGGGGCCACCAGGGCTCCAGGCGCCCTGGTGGCGCGGCCCCCCTCCTGGCCGCGCCGGGGGGGGGCGCCTGGGCCCCCCAGGTCTCCGCTGATGCCCCCCTTTGGCATATATTTAACACGCATCCCGAAACCCTCGAGGACGGAACCCTTTTTCGCGATCTCATCTCTGTTCCGCCGCCGCCGCACTTCCAAGATCGGGAGCACCAGGAGAACTCTTCCCGGCACCCTGCCGGAGGGGAGGATCACCACCGGGAGCCTCTCCACCACCATGGACGCCTCCCGGATGAGTTGTGAGTAGTCTCCCTTGGACCATGGGTCCATGACCAGTAGCTATGTGATGTTCTCCTCCCCTTCTTGTGCTTCACTAATTAGACCTCGTGAGCTACCCTACATGATCGAGGCACATATGTAATCCTTATGCTGTTGCTATGATGAGTTTGCTGGTACCCGATGGATTGTGAGATTATGTTCAGATTGTGTTTGAGTAATATATTTGATTTACCTCTTTTATATTTATGTTCTTGAGTAATTCTTGCATGTTCTCCGTTGCTGTTTATTGCTTTGGCCAAGTAGTAGGTAGTGACTCCAAGAGGGAACGTTATGCTTGATTGTGGGTTCATGCCCCTCGATGACTAGTTTGAGTGACAGAAACATGAGTCTAGGGGATGTGCTGTTGTCACAAGGGGGAAAACAACGGTGCTTGTACTCGCGGGTGCAAGGATTGTTTACTTTACGCAAAGTTCTTTTAATGCAGTTGTCTGTTGCTTTGAGTTTACACTATGGGTGGGACTCGCAACTTAATACCAGCGAGATGTTCTGGATAGATATCTCAAGGTGGATGATTAGTAGTAGATGCAGATGGATTTCGGTCTACTTACCTTGGCGTACCGCCCATGCTTTGAACCTCTACCTTTCTTGCAACATAGTTAGCATTGGTTTGCGCACATAATTCTGTCAATTGCCCAGCTGTAATTCGTTTACCTCACATAGCTGTTTTATCGTCTTTTGGGAGAGAGACATCACTAGTGAACATCATGGGACCCCGGTCCATATTACCATCACTGATCACATCTGCTATTTACTTTCTGCTTTTACTTACTAGTTGCAGCAATACCTATCACTATTATCACTTGCGTTTGATCCTTTGTAAACGACAAGGCCGGATGGATTGACAACCTCTCTGTACTCGTTGGGAGCAAAGTTATTTGTATCTGTGTGCAGGTCCAGTTGATTGCTAAATATCTGGCGCCATTAGCAGTTGACACCTTCTTGTTGAACCTTGGAGTCTCAGGGGAAATCGATCCTTGATATCTTTGCCAAGGGAAAACTACCGCTACACTGCATCTCAAACCTTCCACTTGGGGTAACCAACGAGGGGCGAGAAGCCATCATCTACTCGCAAAAGCTTCAGAAGGATGGCTATGGCATCGACGACCCGGTCATGCTGGCATGAGGAATTTGCACACGCTTGTGAAGAAGAAGCACATCATTGGCATTGAAGGTGTAAAATTCCTCAAGTATTATCTTTGTGGGGCTTGTGAGGCTGGAAAGATGACCAGATCCAAGCACCCCTCGAAGACTATCATGACTGCCACTTATCCTTTTGAATTGCTTCACATGGACCTCTTTGGTCCCACTCACTATTCAACATTAAAAAATGCATCATCTCTATATGGCAATGTTATTGTTGATGATTATTCTCGTTACACGTGGGAGCATATCATCACATTTAAACATGAAGTGCAGGAAATTTTCAAGCGATTTTCCTCAAGGGCTTTACGAATTTCAATGTGCAGATTAAGCATATCCGGAGTGACAATGGGACTGAGTTCAAGAACACTGGTCCCGATGACTATAATGATGAACTTGGTATTACTCATGAGTTATCTGCCCCCATACACTCCTCAGCAGAATGGCGTCGTGGAGCGCAAGAACAGGACTCTTGTTGAGATGGCTCGCACTATGCTTGATGAATACAAGACACCTCTTCACTTCTGGCCTGAGGCTATTAATAGCACGTGCCACATCATCAACATGGTTGATCTCCACAAACTCCTCAAGAAAACCTCACATGAACTCCTCACTGACAAGAAACCCAATGTGAGTTAATTTAAAGTCTTCGGTGCTAAATGTTAGATTAGAGATCCTCATCATAGTTCTAATTTGCACCAAAAGTACATTAAGGTTTAATGCTTGGTGATACGTCTCCAACATATCTATCATTTTTTATTATTCCATGCTATTATATTATCTATCTTGTATGTTTTATATGCATTTATATGCGATTTTATATGATTTTTGGGACTAACCTATTAACCTAGAGCCCAGTGCCAGTTTATGTTTTTTCCTTGTTGTTGAGTTTCGCAGAAAAGGAATATCAAACGGAGTCCAATTGGCCTAAAAATTTATGGTGATTTTTATGGGCCAAAAGAAGCCCACGGAGCGTCGGAGGTGGACCCGAAGAGCTACGAGGCCACCACAAGGGTGGGGGCGCGCCCCCTACCTTGTCGCCGCCACGTGAGTCCCCCTAATTTGTCCCCGACGGCAAAAATTCCTATAAATACTAGAAACCCCGAAAATAAACCTAGATTGGGAGTTCCACTGCCGCAAGCCTCTGTAGCCACGAAAAAACAATCGTGAGCCCGTTCCGGCACGCTACCGGAGGGAGAAACCATCACCGGTGGCCATCTTCATTATCCCGGCGATCTCCATGACGAGGAGGGAGTAGTTCACCCTCTGGGCTAAGGGTATGTACCACTAGCTATGTGTTTGATCTCTCTCTCTCTCTCTCTCTCTCTCTATCTCTCTCTCTCTCTCTCTCTCTCTCTCTCTCTCTCGTGTTCTTGATTTGGCACGATCTCTATGTACCGCGAGCTTTGCTGCTATAGTTGCATCTTATGATGTTTCTCCCCCTCTACCTTCTTGTTATGGATTGAGTTTTCCCTTTGAAGTTATCTTATCAGATTGAGTCTTTAAGGATTTTAGAACACTTGATGTATGTCTTGCAGGTGCTTATCTATGGTGACAATGTGATATTCACGTGATCCACTTGATGTATGTTTTGGTGATCAACTTGCGGGTTCAATGACCTTGTGAACTTATGCATAGGGGTTGGCACACGTTTTCTCTTGACTCTCCGGTACAAACTTTGGGGCACTCTTTGAAGTTCTTTGTGTTGGTTTGAATAGATGAATATGAGATTGTGTGATTCATCATATAATCAAACCCACAGATACTTGTGGTGATAATGGAGTATCTAGGTGACATTAGGGTTTTGGTTGATATGTGTCTTAAGGTGTTATTTTAGTATGAACTCTAGGGCTGTTTGTGACACTTATAGGAATAGCCCAATAGATCAATCAGAAAGAATAACTTTGAGGTGGTGTCGTACCCTACAATAATCTCTTCGTTTGTTCTCCGCTATAAGTGACTTTGGAATGACTCTTTGTTGCATGTTGAGGGATTGTTCTATGATCCAATTATGTTATTGTTGTTGAGAGAACTTGCACCAGTGAAAGTATGAACCCTAGGCCTTATTTTTAAGCATTGCAGTACCGTTTGTGCTCACTTTTATCATTAGTTACCTTGCTGTTTTTATATTTTCAGATTACAAAAACCTATATCTACCATCCATATTGCACTTGTATCACCATCTCTTCACCGAACTAGTGCACCTATACAATTTACCATTGTATTGGGTGTGTTGGGGACACAAGAGACTCTTTGTTATTTGGTTGCAGGGTTGTTTGAGAGAGACCATCTTCATCCTACACCTCCCACGGATTGATAAACCTTAGGTCATCCACTTGTGGGAAAGTTGCTACTGTCCTACAAAATTTTGCGCTTAGAGGCCCAACACGAGTCTACAAGAAGAAGGTTGTGTAGTAGACATCACTTGGTTACGCAAAGGACTCGCACACCTACAGAGTCTTCAACACGCATCATCACAAGGTTTTTGAAAATGTAGATGTGCGGTTCGATGAAACTAACGGCTCGCAAAAAGAGCAACTGCCTCATGTGCTAGATGAAATACATCATGAGGAATCCATTAAGTGCAAGGCTATTGAGGATATCATACCCACTGAAGAACCTGCTGAAGAAGTTATTCCAGACCATGAAGAAAATCATACTGCTGTTGTCGGTGTCAAAACCGGCGGATCTCGGGTAGGGGGTCCCGAACTGTGCGTCTGAGGATCGATGGTAACATGAGACTTGGGACACGATGTTTACCCAGGTTCAGGCCCTCTCGATCGAGGTAATACCCTACTTCCTGCTTGATTGATCTTGATGAATATAGGTTTACAAGAGTTGATCTACCTCGAGATCGTAATGGCTAAACCCTAGAAGCCTAGCCTATGATGATGTTATGATTCTGTCCCTACGGACTAAACCCTCCGGTTTATATATGCACCGGAGGGACCTAGCTAGGGTTGTACATGATAATCTTGCAGAGGAAGGAAAGTATTACACCTAGACTCTAAACTTTCTATTTTACACACATGGGAGTCCTATCTGGATACGGGAGATTGTCTTCAGCGATAATCTTCATGGCCCACCAGTCCGGCCCATTACGAGTAATCCGACCACCTGAGGACCCATTAATCCAAGACTCCCTCAGTAGCCCTTGAACCTGTCTTTGATGACGACGAGTCCGGCACGCGTACTGTCTTCGGCATTGCAAGGCGGGTTCCTCCTTCCGAACATATTGAAGCTTTATTCCTTGCAAAGGAACTATGTCCGACTCTGCATGATTAGTACAACCCTTAGCCTTGATGACAATTTGTCGAAATGGACATTGTGTCTTTACTGAAAACTTTTCCAGCGAAACGTCATGCATGAGCCTTTAATATTTCGAACCATTTTCTTGGCCCTGGTTTTGCGTTTCGAGGCATGGCCTCTATTGGCACATTTTGTCAAAACAAAGATCGTGCCCCCTTATTACGGGATCCTCGTCAATATGACATGGGTAACCCAACCGCACCTCACGCACGATCGCGTTGGGAACATGCGAGTTTTACGGCCGGAGTGGGGGGGGGGGGCGTTTGGTATTCACTGTCTATAAGAGGACATAGATCCTCCCCCTTTCACCTCACGCTCTCCTCAAGCCCTAGCTTTTCCAATCTCTAAGCTCCAGCGCCCACAGCTCCAGTGCCCACAACTCCCATCTCCTCCGTCACCGCCTCCCTTTCTAGCAATGGCTGGGCCAGGCTGCAAGGGCAAGTGGGAGGCTTCCACGGTCACAGAAAGGACCGTGAAGAATCCCCGGATTGCGGGCTACCTCACCGACAACATTGCGCACCAGGTTCCCGACAAGAACCAGGTGATCCCCGTTCCCGAACCGGGTGAGAGGGTGGTTTTCATCCCTCACTTTATTCAGGGGCTGGGGTTCCCGCTTCATCCCTTTGTCCGGGGCCTTCTATTCTTCTATGGGCTCAATCTCCATGATCTAGCCCCAAACTCCATCCTCCACATATCGGATTTTATAGTCATGTGTGAGGCTTTCCTCCGCATTCCCCCACACTTCGGCTTATGGCTCAAAACCTTCAATCTGAAGCCGAAGGTGGTCCACGGGCAGCACGCGAAGTGCGGAGGAGCTATGGTAAGCAAGCTCCCGAACACCACCTATCCCAAAGGGGCTTTTGTGGAGACCAACAAGGTCTGGTAGCAAGAGTGGTTCTACATCACCGAATCCTGCGGTGCCAAGTGGGCAGCTGTGCCCAGATTTAGATTCGGCCCCCAGAGAGGCATACCTCATGGACCACCATGGCCCTTGAATGGGAGTCTCAAACGGAGGTTAAGACACTCCAAAAGCGCATCTCCAGCAGGATGGCGAGAGGCACACACCTCACTGACCTGATACATGTGATGATTTTTCGCCGCACTCTCCCCCAACTCGGGGCCTCCCCTCTATGGGAGTTCAATCTGGAGGGATCTCGGACCTTGAAGCGCTTTTTCGGCACCACGCACGAAGATATCTGGAAGCATCTCTTCAAGGCCCAAAAGGAATGGCCCGAGGAGACCGAAGACAAGGGCTACAATAGCGTAGCTTCGGCCTCAGAGGTAAATACAATTTTGTCGAACTCATATCATGTCCATATTTTGGTTATAACAGGAATTAGAACTCCTACGTTCCATCCAGGCTTGGACGAAGAAAGCGGAGGGATCAACTGTCCAGCTTTGTTGCCCGAAAACCCGGCCACGCCCCAACTGATGGCAATGCTGGTTCCGGCGCCGTACAAGGCGCCGGAGATGAAGGCTAAGAAGAAGGGCAAGGAGGTCAAGAGCAACCTGTGCCGTAAGTGTCCTGCGGACACAGTGTCCGGGGAAACCGACACCCACTCCTCCCACGATGAAGAAGAGGAGGAGGGGGAGGAAGAAGAAGAAAGCGACTCCCCCGTCAAGGCAAAGGGGAGGAAGAGGGTGGCCCCCGCAGATGCGGGCAAGGCGGCGCCTAGGAAGAAGATGAACATTCTGGACAGTCCGGACTCAATGTCTGAACACAGTTTTCGAGTTCAGCCCAGGATCAAGCCCCTGGCCGAATCGTAAGTACTCAGGCGGTCGCTGCTTGTGTTCGGTTCAAATTAATATTCAACGTTTAAGTGATTTTATTTTATTTTTATACAACCCTCCACACACACTCCCCGGGGCTTCACTGTCATCGGGGAATTCTCTAGCGGCGGAAATGGTGGAGAGCGATACGCCTCCGCGGGGCCCGTCGCCCATCTTACGGGACACCGAGGTGTCCTTTCTACGGACTTCACCTATACGAGCAGGTGGGAGTGGGGCGGCCGAGAATGCGCCCGAGGCGAATCCCTCAGCCACCGCCAATCGAGGGGGAGTAATCCCCACGGCGACCGACGACGGGGGGCCTAAGCAATCCGGGCCCCCGCCGAACACCGTTCCAGAGTCTAGTGCGGCTCCGGAGTCAGGAAATCAGCCCCCAACAATGGGGGGAGGAGAAACTACTCCAACGGCGCCCTCAGTCAATCTGGAGGCGTCGAACATTCTAGAGGAAGCACTGCGAGGTGCTTCCATCGTAGTGGAACACCGTACCTTGATGGGTGCGGTTATGGAGAAGATTCGGTCTGCCAAAAGCGGACTGAACGAAGCCTTCAACAGCCTATTGACAGGCTTCGAGGTATGCGATGTAATGTTCTAAAAAGAACTCTTTCCTTTTACATATATAGGTTATAAAACCTGGTATACAAACAGTAGCCCATGATAATTTGTTTGATTCTGAACAGAATCGGACAAAGGATCCATGTTATAGCATCTAACAGAGCAGAACTGTGTCCTGTGTTTGAACAGGCTTCGCTAATTGGAGCATCTACCCAAGCCGCAGAGGTTTCCGAGCTCAGTCGGAAACTTCAACTAGCCGATGAGGAGCTCGACCGTGTCAACAAGCGTTTTGATGAAACACAAGGTATGCGGATTTTCGAAAAATTGAAATGTCAAAACACTATATGTTTGATCTGTGTGAGTGTGAGCTCATTATGCCATATGATTTATGTAATAGTTGACACAGCTGAGGTCAAGGCCCTTAAGGGCGAGCTCTCAAAGGCCAAGGAAGAGGCCAAGGTGAGCAAAGCAGCCACTCACAAAGCGGCTGCCGACCTGAAAGCCGAACAGGTCGTGCGTCAACGACATGAGTCGCGGGTGGCTGAAGTCGAAGAAGAACTGCGAGATGCCATTCCCAAGTGCAAGGCATTGGAGCAGAAGACTTCGGAGAAAGCCTCCGAACTCAACGGAAGTCAATGCTGCCAAAGTAGCGCGGAGTGAATCACGCCGCGCTCATGAGGAGATCAAACAAGTGAGGCAGATAGCAGTTGGCTTTCTCTTGCAGAGTAACTTCGGAGGTCGGAGGTATCTTGCGCTGACGCAATTATGGAGTTCTCCAGGCCCGTTTACGGATCTCCCGAGGAGCATTGCCGCCACCGCCCAATTCTTCTGAGCCCAGGAGGATAACAACACGGAGAAGCTGTTCTGGTCGCAATTCCTTGAGCCAGCATGTCCCGTGCTTCTGAACGACCAGATGAAGCAGTTGGCCAAGCTGCATAATATGGCGGGTGCAGCCATGAGGGACTTAATAGTCCAGCTATGGCCCGCTGATCTAATCCCAAGTAGCTAGTTTGGATTGGTGAAGTGATTCGTCGACGCGAGTCCGCGGGTCGACGCTATCAAGCGTTCGACCTGCATAGAAGGTGCACGAATGGCCTTTGCCTGCGTCAAGATGCACTGGGCGAAGATGAAGGCCGCTGAGATAGCGACTGCTGGCCCGCTAGACGGCAAGGATCATCGGAAGCCAGAAAGGTACTTTGGTGATGTCCTAGAAGGAGCCCGCATTGTAGAGGGCCAGTGCTCAAAGGATGTAATCTTGGAGTAATTGTATTCGGATTGTAAAGACTAAGCTTATGAACCGATGTCTATATAATTTGCGCTTTTGTAATGTAAGCGACTTTTTCCTGCTGTGCGGCCGTTTGTTTTTACCTGAAAGTTTCCAGTCGTCGGCTTCAGCCCCCATGTATATACTACAGGGGTGTTCGGTAATGTGTGGACACTCTTTATCTAATGTCTTGGTCCATAAAGGAGGTGTCCGTGGTGCGAACTAGACAATCAGACTATGTGGCTATAATGCTTTCACTTAGCCTTAGGAGCTTGACTTGTGGGGCTAAGTACTAGCCCCTAGTGTGTGTGCGGCATTTCGAACTATGGTGCCCACTTTACGCGGCTGGGAAAAGACCAGCCCCTCATATAACACGTAGTAGATCACTATCGATCGTAGTATAATAGTAGGTCGCCAAATTGCTGACTAGCTCTCGCTCATCATGACAATCAGTTTTCGGCTTTCTGTACTAATGTACTTGACCGGACCATCCAGAAGTACAATCATAGTAGTTCTCCCTTTACTACCTTAGCCGAACAATGCGGAACATAAGGTGGTAAGCACAGGAGCCGAGTAACCCAACTATAGACCCAAGACATGATTCGGAGCCGATGCATATAATGCAATATCTGGGACACCAAACAACTCCCTATAGGTATTCGGACTTGGAGGTGTGCCACGCCGAATACAACCCCTGGTATTAAGTCCAGGTATGAAGGCACATGTGGCAATCTGATGTGGGGGAGAGAACACAGGTGGTAATAAAATGAACTCCAAGCGAATTGGAACCAAACTGCTTCTTTTATATCCCGTTTAATATGGCAAGCCGTGTGGTTACAGATAATGTCGATAACATCTTTGGGCATTTTACATGCCAACCGAAGAAAAGAAACTAAAAAAGAGAGAGAAAGGTTTACACAGGTCCTGAATCTAACGAAGAAAAAGAAATTTCGATGGGGGGCCCTGCTGCACGTCTGCGCTGTTTTCTCCTTTGTAATGTGTCCTTGAAGAGGGGAGTTATGATGGCCGCCTGTAAAAAAGGAAAGAGAGCTCTGGAAAATAATGTCCTGCACGGCCGTAGATAAGGTGGGTTCTTTTAATGAATCTTTGAAAAATATAACTTAGAGTCCGAATAGGGTCAAGCCGAACTATGGACTATTTATATGCAGTGTGCCCCCGGCGCCTCCCAAGGTATTTTAAGGGCGTAATTGTGTACACGAGGTACATATGCTACTACCTTGTGGGGAAGTCGGCAGGGGCGTAACTGCTAATCGAGCTCAGGTTCTTCTGAGCGGCCACATTGTATTGCTGGCCGCACACGTTTAGCAGTGTTTGTGGTCTTGACGACCGATGAATTGTTCGTCTTGAATAAGCCGCTTTGGACCTCGGCTGCTAGGGCCGCAGTGTCTTCCTCTATACAGAGGGAGCGCTCCATATTTCCGTTGACCATGATGACGCCGTGTGGTCCGGACATTTTGAGCTTCAAGTAAGCATAATGCGGGACTGCATTAAAGCGGGCGAAGGTCATTCTTCTGAGTAGGGCATGATAGCCACTTCGGAAAGGAGCGATGTCGAAGATTAACTCTTCGCTTAGAAAGTTATCAGGAGAGCCGAATACGACCTCCAGTGTTAGTGAGCCCGTGCAGTGGGCCTCTACAGCTGGTATCACTCCTTTAAAGGTAGTGTTGCTGGGCTTAATCCTTGACGGGTCTATCCCCATCTTGCGGACAGTGTCTTGGTATATCAGATTTAGACTACTTCCGCCATTCATAAGGACTCGAGTAAGATGACATCCATCGATTATAGGATCGAGCACTAGGGCCGCCAAACCTCCATGATGGATACTAGTTGGGTGATACATGCAATCAAAGGTGATCGGGAAAGCCGACCATGGGTTGAACTTGGGGGCGATAAGCTCTACGGCATAAACGTCCCTGAGTGCGCGCTTGCGCTCTCTCTTGGGGATATGGGTGGTGTAGATCATATTCATGGTTTTTACCTCCGATGGAAATTTCTTCTGCCCCCACTGTTCGGTTGGCGAGGTTCATCCTCGTCCTCGCTTTGAGGTCCTTTCCTCTTGTGTTCGACATCTAACTTGCCGGCCTTCTTGAAGACCCAACAGTTTCTATTGGTGTGGTTTGCAGGTTTATCAGGGGTGCCATGAATCTAGCAAGGCCTTTCTAGTATTTTGTCCAGGCTAGATGGACTGTCTCTATTGCCTTTGAATGGCTTCTTCCGTTGACCGGGTCTAAAGCCATTGAATCTGGCATTTACTGACGTGTTGTCTATGTCTCATGTGTTGTTCTGACGCTTGTTCTTATTGCGTCATGGCTTGCCATTGCCATCCCTGACTTCCGAAGTGCTAGGGTCGCTGGTGCTATTGCTGCTACGAGCTAGCGAGCTGTCTTTGCCCATGGAAAAGTGGGTCATGAGTGTAGTAAGGGTTGCCATTGTCCTCAACTTATCTTGGCCGAGGTGTCTAGCTAGCCACTCATCCCGGACACTGTGTTTGAATTCCGCTAAGGCCTCGGCGTCCGGACAATCGACAATTTGGTTCTTTTCCGTTAGGAACCGATTCCAAAGCTTGTGGGCTGACTCCCCGGGTTGCTGGATTATGTGACTTAGATCGTCAGCATCCGAGGGGTGGACATAAGTCCCCTGAAAGTTAGCCCGGAAAGCATCCTCAAGATCTTCCCAGCTTCCAATGGAGTTCTCTGGGAGGCTGTTTAACCAGTGCCGAGTTGGCCCTTTCAGCTTGAGAGGTAAGTACTTCATGGCGTGGAGGTCATCTCCACGAGCCATGTGGATGTGAAGAATAAAGTCTTCCATCCATATAGTGGGGTACGTCATTACATCATATGCCTCGATGTTTACGGGTTTAAACCCTTCTGGAAATTTATGATCCATCACCTCATCGATGAAGCACGGAGGGTGTGAAGCACCATTGTACCGCACAACATCGTGGCGTAATTTAGACGGTGTCTGTGTTCGGTGTTGGTTCCGAACTTGATTGTTCTCGGCATGCTTGGCTTGATAGCCGTCGTCTCGCGTGGGAGCATGTTCTCTTGATCCGTAGATTGATTTGGCTTGACCGGCTTTTCTATTCAGGTCCTAACGTAAATCGTACTTGTGGCCCTGAGCCACTGTATCCTTTCCTTTACGGTGGGGAGGTGTGGGCTGGTGTACGGCATTGCTGGCCGCTTTGTCCCATCCACGAGGTGGTCGGTCCCGGTTGATTGGCCTGATCGTACTTCGACGAAATTTGCGCAAGGGCCTCGTCGTCGAATTGGGGCAGCAGTTTGTGTTTAGGATAGCTTTTTGTTTGGCGCTCACGGTCGTATCTTTCTTCAACGTCTAGCACTTCGTTCGATCTATCATTTAGCGTATCATGATCGGCCTTAAGCCATTGCAACTATTGTTTTAGGCTCCTTAGCGTAGCAATGAGCTGTTGCTGAAAGCATTTTTGTTCGAGGGGTTCTTCTGGGACTATGAATTCTTCATCTACCAGTCTGACGTCCTCTTCGTAGACAGGTAGATAGTTGTTGTCTTCGGAATCGTTGTGATCGATGAGGTGTTCGGGACTGTGTTCGTCGTCTTCTCACTTGTCCTGCTCCACCACTGGCTCTACGGGGTCATCGGCTTCCTTCTGATCTTCATTGTCACCGGTGCCAGTGTTACTTTCCTTTCCTCAACGCGATCGTGAGCGGCGTTTCTGACGCCGGCGCTTAGGAGGTTCATCGACGGGCTTATCTTGCTCTGGATCTTTATCGCCATCGTCTTCCTTCTCATTGGGTGTATCCACCATGTACACATCGTAGGTAGAGGTGTCCGTCCATCGCCCGGTCACGGGCGGGTTTGTACCTAGATCGGCTTCGACATCGTGGTCCATCCCATCGTTGTCTTTGAAAGCATAATATAGTAGGTCGATTAAGTCTTCGATCGTGGCGACCAAGTGGGTGGTGGGTGGGAAGCAAAATTCCCTGTCCTCAGCCCCCATTTTGAACTGGTCATAGTTCTGCTGGGAATCTCCTGTTAGGGTGAGAGATTTTAGTAAGTCCAGCGCCTCATTTAAAAGCGAGTGCTGGATAGGTGTTTGGGAGTCTGCGGGGCCGGTCTCGGTGGCAACCGTTCCATTGGGCCCGGAGAGTGCGGATCCCATGAGTCTGGAGCTCGTAATCAGGGAAAAGTCCGGTCTTCCAGCGGCGGGGAGAATCCCACTCAGTTCTGGGTCTGTGAGCGGCTCGAACGCCGCTAAGTCTACGGTTTCCATGGCGGGGTTGATCTTCCCATCACCTGACAAAGCAATCTGTTACGGATCTAGGGCCAGAGCCATTGCAGATGTTGACCCCTGGATTGGGTCCGATGACAAATCTAAGGCGTCTTCATCGTGTTGGCAGGGGGCAGCAGCCATGGTTGTGAATCCTTCGAAGATCAAATCTCCACGGACGTTAGCAACGTAGTTCAAGCTTCCAAACCTGATATGATGACCAGGGGCATATCTGTCAACCTGCTCGAGGTGGCCATCTGTGTTGGCACGAAGCATGAAGCCGCCGAACACAAAAAGCTGGGCAGGGAGGAAAATTCCTCCGGAGGTGGCACCATCGTTGATGACGAAGTGAGCCATTGATCCTTCTGTCGATGACAAAGTGGAACTCTCAATGAAAGCACCAATGTCGGTGTCAAAACCGGCGGATCTCGGGTAGGGGGTCCCGAACTGTGCGTCTGAGGATCCATGGTAACAGGAGACTGGGGACACGATGTTTACGCAGGTTCGGGCCCTCTCAATCAAGGTAATACCCTACTTCCTGCTTGATTGATCTCGATGAATATAGGTTTACAAGAGTTGATCTACCTCAAGATCGTAATGGCTAAACCCTAGAAGCCTAGCCTTTGATGATGTTATGGTTCTGTCCCTACGGACTAAACCCTCCGGTTTATATATGCACCGGAGGGACCTAGGGTTGTACGTGATCATCTTGTAGAGGAAGGAAAGTATTACACTCGGACTTTAAACTTTCTATTTTACACACATGGGAGTCCTATCCAGATACGGGAGATAGTCTTAAGTGATAATCTTCACGGCCCACCAGTCCAGCCCATAACGAGTAATCTGGCCACCTGAGGACCCCTTAATCCAGGACTCCCTCAGCTGCACCTGAAGAATCTTTTGCTGAAGAAGATGCTGAGCCAAACCGAAGCCGTCAACCTCCTCATCCTCGAGTGGCAAAAGAAGTGCAGATTGAGAAAATCATCAATGACATCAGCGCACTAGGTCCTCTCACACGCTCAAAAGCTTCACACTTATCTAACTTTTTTGGGCACTTCCCTTTTGTCTCTATCAAAGAGCCCACCAAAGTTGATGAGTCATTTCTGGAGCCTGAGTGGATTCAAGCTATGCAAGATGAAATGCATCAATTCGAGCTCAATAATGTGTGGGAACTCGTCAACCGACCAGATCCTTGCAAGCACAATGTCATCGGTACCAAATGGATCTATCGGAACAAGCAAGATGGAAATTGCCTAGTGGTGAGGAATAAGGCTCGTCTTGTTGCACATGGCTACACACAACTTGAGGGAATTGACTTCGATGAAACTTTCACACCTGTTTCTAGACTTGAAGCTATTCGTATACTGCTTGCTTATGTTAACCATCATCATATCATCTTATATCAAATGGATGTGAAAAGTGCATTCCTCAATGGTAAGCTTGAGGAAGAAGTATATGTTGCTCAACCCCCAGGTTTTGAAGATCCTAAATATCCTGACAAAGTCTTTAGACTCAACAAGGGCCTCTATGGCCTCAAGCAGGCCCCTCAGGCGTGGTATGACACTCTGAAGGAATTCCTCATGAAGAAAGGCTTCAAATCCGGTTCACTTGACCCAACTCTTTTCACCAAAACTTATGATGATGAATTAATCGTATGCCAAATATATGTGAACAATAATTATACGTCTCCAACGTATCTATAATTTTTGATTGTTCCATGCTATTATATTATCCTTCTAGGATATTTTATGGGCTTTAATATACACTTTTATATGATTTTTGGGACTAACCTATTAACCTAGAGCCCAGTGCCAGTTTCTGTTTTTTTCCTTGTCTTTGAGTATTGCAGAAAAGGAATATCAAATGGAGTCCAATTGATGTGCCAATTTTTGATGATTTTTTATGGACCAAAAGAAGCCCTCGGAGTAAAAGAGTTGGGCCAGAAGAGTCTCGGGCTGCCCACGAGGGTGGGGGGCGCGCCCCCTGCCTCGTGGACAGCCTGGAGACCCCCTTAACTTGCCCCGACTCCAACACCTCCTATATATACAGAAACCTCCGGAAAATAACCTAGATCGGGAGTTCCGCCGCCGAAAGCCTATGTTGCCACCGAAACCAATCTAGACCCGTTCTGGCACCCTGCCGGAGGGGGGGGGATTCCTCTCCGGTGGCCATCTTCATCATCCCGACGCTCTCCATGACGAGGGAGGAGTAGTTCACCCTCGGGACTGAAGGTATGTACCAGTAGCTATGTGTTTGATCTCTCTCTCTCTCTCTCT
>LR738715.1:124223476-124370345 GCA_902687465.1 Secale cereale | reverse complement strand
CTCTCTCTCTCTCGTGTTCTTGAGATGGCACGATCTTGATGTATCGCGAGCTTTGCCATTATAGTTGGATCTTATGATGTTTCTCCCCCTCTACTCTCTTGTGATGAATTGAGTTTTCCCATTGAATTTATTTTATCGGAATGACTCTTTAAGGATTTGAGAACACTTGATGTATGTCTTGCATGTGCTTATTGATACGTCCAAAATGCATCACTATTTTATATCGTAATTCATCCTTATTCATTGATACATTTCACATTACGATGATGTTATTATGTTGTTTTGGCCTATTTTACACAGTTTGCAACTTTCCGGTGCCGAAGCAGCAGACGCAGGATTCAGCGGTAAAAAGTGGACGCTGAGTTGCTGAAGAAGAATACCTCCAAATTACCTGAAAATCGACGGAGGGTATTTTCTAGAAGGATCACGAAGATACGCAAAAGAGCAACCAGAGGGGGGCCACAGGGTGCCCAGGCGGCCACCTGGCGCGGCCCCCACCCTGGCCGCCCCGGGAGGGCGCCTCGAGCCCCTGGCCCACTCCAGGCTCCCCATCTGGCCTATATACTCCTCGTCATCCAGAAATCCTAAAAAGAGGAGAGTTTACGGAGTTCCGCCGCCGCTCCGTGGCGGAAACCTACAAAGAAGAAAAGCCATCTCCGGCGGGCAGATTCCACCGGGGAGATCACCTCCC
This sequence comes from Secale cereale, assembly GCA_902687465.1. Taxonomy (NCBI): domain Eukaryota; kingdom Viridiplantae; phylum Streptophyta; class Magnoliopsida; order Poales; family Poaceae; genus Secale; species Secale cereale. The sequence continues at coordinate 124,369,654 of LR738715.1, read as the reverse complement.
GGAAGGGGAGATCATCGCCATCGTCATCACCATCGTCACGGGCATCATCGAGATCATCATCAACATCATCCCCAACATCAGCACCATCTCCATCTTCATCCAATCTCATCTCACAATTGCAACTTGTGTTGTAATCCGTACTATCTATCCTCTCTACTCTATCGGTGTTCATTACTACTTTGTGGTGAATGCTATTGAGTTTTGTTGGAGAAATATCATTGTGTCCAGATTGTTTATCATCCATCTATCTCCACTGATAATGATCTCTTTTATGTCTTGTGAGTAGTTACTTTAGTTCTTGAGGACATGGGAGAAGTCTTGTTGTTAGTAGTCATATGATGTTGAAGTAATATGTGTTGTTTGATACTTAAGTTGTGTTGTTATTTTGCTAGTGGTGTTGTGTGAGTCGAACACTCAACACTACGCCTTATTAAGGACCTAGGGGAATACATTGTGTACAAACAATGCTTACGGTGGGTTGCCGGAGTGACAGAAACCTGAACCCCAGTTCGCACGCTTTTGCACAAGGGAACAATGGATCATCGATCGTATTGCTATGGTTAGGCTTTTGCCTTAAATACTATCTTGTATTTGCGGATGCTTGCAAGGTGTTTAATCATAAGAGTGCACTCATCTTAGTCTAGAGGGTATACTAGCACAGATCCACCCACTCAACACTTATCAACACATCACATAGTACCGATACGGAATATGGCGAAAGCACATGACTACCTCTCCCGTGTGTCCTCAAGAACACTTTAGCCTTTATAAGTTCAGTTGCTAGGCCTCTCCTTTGCTCAGAAAGGATTGGACCACTTGTTACTCTCCAGTGCCTTTTACTTTGCTCGCTTTTACTTTCCTATTGCTTATATCAAGAAAACCCCTAAAAAGTTATCTTTCAGTGCTTGTAGTTATTCCTTGCTCAGAATCACTTATCAATACCTTCTGCTCCTCGTTGGGTTCGACACTCTTACTTATCGAAAACGCTGCAATAGATCCCTTACGGTTGTGGGTCATCAAGTACCGTTTTCTGGCGCCGTTGCCGGGGAGTGTAGCGCTATTGGTAAGTGAAGCTGGTAAGGAAGTTTTTATATTTGTGTTTTTATTTTGCTGTTGCTGCTCTTTGTCCTTATGGACAACCTTGCTATTGGATCGTTGCTTGTGGGAAGACGCCCCACATCTGTGGTGGTTGCTCCTCCCCCTACTAAAATTGTGCCCTATAAAATACCAGCTGGTAATATCGATTATGTTTTGGCTAATCGTTATGCAGGAGACAGACATCCCGGTGAACACTTGCTATATCTGTCACAACTATGTTCATTATTTAAGCTTGCAGGTGTATCATTGGAGTTTGTCATGAGGAAATTGTTCTCCGTATCGCTTATAGATAAAGCTTCAGATTGGTATAAGCTTCTCGATAACTCACACTTGCTTGATTGGCAAGAGCTTATGTCTCTCTTTTATACAAAGTTTTATCCTCTTCATGAAATTCATCGAGACAGGAACTATATCTATAACTTTAGGTCTCGTGACGGAGAAAGCATTGCTCAAGCTTGGGGGAGATTGAAGTCCCTAATGCTCAAATGTCCTATTCATGAGCTCCCCAAGAAAATTATACTTACAAATTTTTATGCCAGGCTTTCTCGTCAGGATAAGGAGATGCTGGATGCCTCCTCTAGTGGGGTATTTCAGACGAAGAGTGTTGAAGAAAGGTGGGATCTCATTGAAAGGATCCAGAGGAATACCGAAGATTGGGAAATCGATAAAGGTATTGAACCCGCTATAAATTATGAGCATGATTATATTGAGAGCTATGTGAAAACTGATTACTTCAATACCTTTTGCTCTAAGATTGGTCTTGATTCCCATCTAATGATTGATTTCTGTAAGGATTTTGCCTCTCACGTTGATTCTTTTAAAAAGAAGAGAGATCAACATCATGAACCTTTCAAAGAGTTACCTATTGGTTGCTGACCCTATTTTGCCTGCAGTTATATATGAAAAGCCTCCTTTTCCCGAAAGGATAAGGGAGCACTCTCTTGTGACAGGCATAATAAATAAAAGTGAGAGAAGAATTGATGAGCCTGAGGACCAGATCAAGGTCGATCCTCAAGTTGCATTGGTTAAAGACCTTGTTACTAATGATGTTTTGGATTCCAATGTAAATTTTTGTGCTGTTTCCACTAACCTTATCACAGCCAAGAATAAAGGCCCAATTTCAGGTACTCCAGTAGTATCTGTTAAAATAGGAGATCACAATTATTATGGGCTATGCGATTTGGGATCGAGTGCTAGTGCTATCCCCTATTCACTTTATCAAGAGATCATCGGTGAGATTTCACCTTGTGAACTTGAAGAAGTTGATGTTACCATTCATCTTGCAAACATAGCAACTATCTCTCCTATCGGAATTGTGAGAGACGTTGAAGTCCTATGTGGAAAGGTAAAATACCCTACCGACTTTCTAGTACTTGGTTCAGTGAGGGACAATTTTTGTCCTATTATTTTTGGTAGACCTTTTATCAGAACTTGTGGAGCTATAATAGATTGCAAGAAAGGTAAAGTTTCTGTTGAATTCAATGGTGATCCATATGAATTTAACTTTTCTAAGTTCTCTAAGCAGCCTCGTGGTACCGATTTACCTAGTGATGATAAAATTATTGAAAGTATTGCTTCTATTGCTATTCCCCCTAATGATCCTTTGCAGCAATATATGGAGGACCACGAGAATGATTTGCATATGCGGGAAAGAAATGAACTAGATGAAATATTCTTGAGACAACCTGCTATCATGAAGCACAACCTTCCGGTTGAACCTTTGGGAATTTTATCAAAACCAAAAGAAGACCCGGTGTTCGATCTTAAAACTCTTCCCGATACGCTCAAGTATGCTTATTTAGATGAAAAGAAAGTATATCCTGTTATTATCAACTCTAACCTTTCAGGATATGAAGAAGAGCGACTATTGGAAGTACTTCGTAAACACCGAGGTGCAATTGGCAATATCCTTGATGACCTTAAGGGGATTAGTCCATCTATCTGTCAACATACTATCAACCTTGAGCCCGATGCTAAACCAGTTGTTGATCATCAACGACGGTTGAACCCGAAGATGATGGATGTTGTAAGAACTGAGATTCTCAAGCTTCTAGCCGCAGGTATTATCTACCCTATAGCTGATAGTAAGTGGGTAAGCCCGGTACATTGTGTTCCTAAGAAAGGAGGTACAACTGTGGTTCCTAATGATAAGAATGAACTAATACCTCACAGAATTATTATTGGATATAGAATGTGTATTGATTACATGAAGCTGAACAAGGCAACCAGGAAGGATCACTACCCGTTGCCGTTTATCGACCAAATGCTTGAAAGACCACTTTTACTTGTCCCTATGGAGGACATCATGCCGGATTCAGGAGACAAACTTCTCATATGAGACTGGAGAACCCCTTCCATGGAAGCGCTTCGCCGAGGACTACGTGATCAACGTCAACAAGAATGAGGAGTGAAATCTCCTTGGGTAATGGCATCCCCTTGGCTTGTTCCAAGCTTGGGGGAGTGCCTGGTATCTTTATCTTTATCTTTTGTCTTTTAGAGTCAAGTAGAGTCGTATCATGTCTAGGGAGGTTATTATATGAAATAGGTGTGTGCATTGAGGTCTATCACTCCTTCTGTGGAGAGATTGTATCCGTGAGTGTGGAGTCGTCTAAGATGGAATATTAATGAGAAGTCTATTGGTTCCTTTGCTGCACTCGGTATTCTCTTCACGCAATCGACCTTCTATGATGATTCTTATGGGGAGTATTGACCTTATATTAGGTATGGCTTTGAAAACTTTATTTAATCTTGGCAAACATAGCTTTGGTTATAACAACAAGCATGATTTTCTTAAAGTAGCGACATAGCCAAAACCTTTATGTTATTATGCTTGAAGTGTTATGCTGACAAGGAAGACAACTTGATGTGTTATGCTTATTTTAATGTTTATGCTTTATATTGCTTTGCATCTTAGTCATCATCAATTGTCTGTTCTCTCAAAGCCTTTGCTAGCCTAAACTCTGTACTAAGCGGAATTCTGCTTGTGCATCCATACCCTTAAACCAATACCTTCCATATGAGTCCACCATACCTTCCTATTCGTGGTATTCCACTACCACCTCCTAAAGTATAGAATTTATGTGTTATCCTTAAATGTTCAAAATCTTCTATTTTGTGCCCCTGTTTTAGCTCATGAGGAAGTAGTAGTTAATTCATGATCTTTTTAAGTTGGACAAGTTTTACCCCGGGATTGCATGTCTAATCTGCAAACCCTAATACGAGGAGGAACTGGCATGAGTGCGCCCGGCTCATAAAAGATAATACAACAAACAAACCCTCCTTCACGCTTTGTTCATGAGAAATCAGAAAACTTTGGCAGTGATAAACAAAGGAGATTAAGGGGATGTGATCGGCCCCGTGCGGGAGCCGTTCCTCGAAACTTGTCCAGTTTGAGAAGTAATTGAGTTATCTATTAGCATTTGTTGACAAATCATGCACCTCTCAAAACTTGTTTTCATTCTGTTTGATTTAAGGATAGCACATGAGTTTTCCCTACTTCCCTAGAGCAGGGCCTATCTCTTAGTTTTAGGTTGAGTCAGTTATTCCTACTTCCTTCTATTCTTAAAGAGAGCAGACATTTGATGTTGACGAGGATTCATTCATATAAAGTTGCATTAAGATTTGTCATATCATATCCTTGTTGACATTATCATTTGATAAGTAAGTTGTTTGTCAAGCCCAGCTAAAGCAAACATCTTCCTTTGTGTTAACACTTTCACTTCTTGCCTAATAACATGTTCTTTCAAAAGCTTCAATTAATCTCACCAAAACATAAAGAGAAAGAGCAAAAGTAAAAGCTATTAGTTGTTCTTTGACCAAAGGACATGTTTGCCATGATTTGATGAGTTTCCTTAGCCCTACTTTCGATTATAAGTGTTACCACTCTTTTATAAGGGCCTTATGAGTTGAAGATTGCTGTTGAGGATATTTGAGTTTGGTGAAGAAACTGTGATGCTTCTTGTCCGTATTCTATTTATCGACACTTCACTCTCTAAACTTGTGGACAGGTTTACCGAGCTCAGTATTCGCTTGGGGACAAGCGAGGTCTAAGCTTGGGGGTGTTGATACGTCCAAAATGCATCACTATTTTATATCGTAATTCATCCTTATTCATTGATATATTTCACATTACGATGATGTTCTTATGTTGTTTTGGCCTATTTTACACAGTTTGCAACTTTCCGGTGCCGAAGCAGCAGACGCACGGTAAAAAGTGGACGCTGAGTTGCTGAAGAAGAATACCTCCATATTACCTGAAAATCGACGGAGGATATTTTCCAGAAGGATCACGAAGATACGCAAAAGAGCAACCAGAGGGGGGCCACAGGGTGCCCAGGCGGCCACCTGGCGCGGCCCCCACCCTGGCCGCGCCGGGAGGGCGCGTGGAGCCCCTGGCCCACTCCAGGCTCCCCCCTCTGGCCTATATACTCCTCGTCATCCAGAAACCCTAAAAAGAGGAGAGTTTACGGAGTTCCGCCGCCGCTCCATGGCGGAAACCTACAGAGAAGAAAAGCCATCTCCGGCGGGCAGATTCCGTCGGGGAGATCACCTCCCGGAAGGGGAGATCATCGCCATCGTCATCACCATCGTCACGGGCATCATCGAGATCATCATCAACATCATCCCCAACATCAGCACCATCTCCATCTTCATCCAATCTCATCTCACAATTGCAACTTGTGTTGTAATCCGTACTATCTATCCTCTCTACTCTATCGGTGTTGATTACTACTTTGTGGTGAATGCTATTGAGTTTTGTTGGAGAAATATCATTGTGTCCAGATTGTTTATCATCCATCTATCTCCACTGATCTTGATCTCTTTTATGTCTTGTGAGTAGTTACTTTAGTTCTTGAGGACATGGGATAAGTCTTGTTGTTAGTAGTCATATGATGTTGAAGTAATATGTGTTGTTTGATACTTAAGTTGTGTTGTTATTTTCCTAGTGGTGTTGTGTGAGTCGAACACTCAACACTTCGCCTTATTAAGGACCTAGGGGAATACATTGTGTACAAACAATGCTTACGGTTGGTTGCCGGAGTGACATAAACCTGAACCCCAGTTCGCACGCTTTTGCACAAGGGAACAATGGATCATCGATCGTATTGCTATGGTTAGGCTTTTGCCTTAAATACTATCTTGTATTTGCGGATGCTTGCAAGGTGTTTAATCATAAGAGTGCACTCATCTTAGTCTAGAGGGTGTACTAGCATAGATCCACCACTCAACACTTATCAACACATCACATAGTACCGATACGGAATATGGCGAAAGCACATGACTACCTCTCCCGTGTGTCCTCAAGAACACTTTAGCCTTTATAAGTTCAGTTGCTAGGCCTCTCCTTTGCTCAGAAAGGATTGGGCCACTTGTTACTCTCCAGTGCCTTTTACTTTGCTCGCTTTTACTTTCCTGTTGCTTATATCAAGAAAACCCCTAAAAAGTTATCTTTCAGTGCTTGCAGTTATTCCTTGCTCAGAATCACTTATCAATACCTTCTGCTCCTCGTTGGGTTCGACACTCTGACTTATCGAAAACGCTGCAATAGATCCCTTACGGTTGTGGGTCATCACTTATCTGTGGTGACAATGGGATATCACGTGATCTACTTGATGTATGTTTTGGTGATCAACTTGCGGGTTCCGTGACCTTGAGAATCTATGCATAGGGGTTGGCACACATTTTCATCTTGACTCTCCGGTAGAAACTTTGTGGCGCTCTTTGAACTTATTTGTGCTGGTTGAATAGATGAATCTGAGATTGTGTGATGCATATCGTATAATCATGCCCACGGATACTTGAGGTGACAATGGAGTATCTAGGTGACATTAGGGCTTTGGTTGATTTGTATCAAGGTGTTATTCTAGTATGAACACTATGATAGATCGAATGGAAAGAATAGCTTCTTGTTATTTTAATACGGACTCTTGAATAGATCGATCAGAAAGAATAACTTTGAGGTGGTTTTGTACCCTACAATAATTTCTTCTTTTGTTCTCCGCTATTAGTGACTTTGGAGTGACTCTTTGTTGCATGTTGAGGGATAGTTATATGATCCAATTATGTTATTATTGTTGAGAGAACTTGCACTTGTGAAAGTATGAGCCCTAGGCCTTGTTTCCTAGCATTGTACTACCATTTATGCTCACTTTTACCACTTGCTATCTTGCTGTTTTTATATTTTCTTATTACAAAAACCTATATCTACCATCCATATTGCACTTGTATCACCATCTCTTCGCCGAACTAGTGCACCTATACAATTTACCATTGTATTGGGTGTGTTGGGGACACAAGAGACTCTTTGTTATTTGGTTGCAGGGTTGTTTGAGAGAGACCATCTTCATCCTACGCCTCCCACTGATTGATAAACCTTAGGTCATCCACTTGAGGGAAATTTGCTACTGTCCTACAAACCTCTGCACTTGGAGGCCCAACAACGTCTACAAGAAGAAGGTTTCGTAGTAGACATCAAGCTCTTTTCTAGCGCCATTGCCGGGGAGTGAAGCGCCTTTGGCAATTGGAATTTGGTAAGGAAAAATTTATATAGTGTGTTGAAATTTACTGTCACTTGTTACTATGGCTCATCATCCTTTGAGGGGCTTGTTCGGGGTATCTTCATCCCAACCATAAGAGCAAAGAGTTTCTCCTCAACCTACTGAACCTACTGAAAATGTTTCCTTTGAAATTCCTACGGGTATGATAGAGAAACTACTAGATAATCCCTTTACAGGAGACGGAACACTGCATCCAGATTTGCATCTAATTTATGTGGATAAAGTTTGTGGATTATTTAAGCTTACAGGTATGCCCGAGAATGTTATCAAGAAGAAGGTCTTCCCTTTATCTTTAAAGGGAGATGCATTGACATGGTTTAGGCTATGCGAGGATATTGGATCATGGAACTATAACCGACTGAAGTTGGAATTTCATCACAAGTTCTACCCTATGCATCAGGTTCATCGTGATTGTAATTATGTATATAATTTTTGGCCTCGCGAAGGAGAAAGCATCGCTGAAGCTTGGGGTAGGCTTAAGTCAATGTTATATTCATGCCCCAATCATGAGCTCTCAAGAAAAATGATCATTCAAAATTTTTATGCTCGGCTTTCTCTCAATAATCGCACCATGCTCGACAATTCTTGTTCTAGTTCTTTTATGATGAAGAATGTTGAATTCAAATGGGATTTATTGGAAAGAATTAAACGCAACTCTTAAGATTGGGATCTCGACGAACGTAAGGAGTCAGGTATGACCCCTAAGTTTGATTGTGTTAAAGCTTTTATGGATACCGATGTTTTCCATGAATTTAGCACTAAATATGGGCTTGACTCTGAGATAGTAGCTTCTTTCTGTGAATCATTTGCTACTCATATTGACCTCCCCAAGGAGAAGTGGTTTAAATAACATCCTCCCATTGAAGTAAAAGTAGTTGAACCTGTTGAAGTTGAAGAAAAGTCTATCACTTATAATGTTGATCCTATTGTTCCTACTGCTTATATTGAGAAACCACCTTTCCCTGTTAGAATAAAGGATCATGCTAAAGCTTCAACTGTGGTTCGTAAGATTAATACTAGAACACCTACACTCTCTGAGCAAATTAAAGTTGAACCTAGTGTTGCTATGGTTAAAGATCTCTTGGTATAAAATTTAGATGGACATGTTATTTACCTCCAAGAGGAAGCTGCTAGAATAGCCAAACCCGATGCTAGGAATAAACATAACCTTGTTGTAGGCTTGCGTGTTATTTCTGTTAAAATAGGAGATCATTGCTATCATGGTTTATGTGGCATAGGTGCTAGTGCGAGTGTAATACCCATTTCTTTATATGATGAAATTATGCATGATATTGCACCCTCTGAGCTAGAAGGTATTGATGTTACAATTAAGCTTGCTAATAGAGACACTATTTCACCAATTGGGATTGTTAGAGATGTTGAAGTCTTGTGTGGGAAAGTTAAATACCCTGCTGATTTTCTTGTTCTTGGTTCCCCACAAGATGATTTTTGTCCCATTATATTTGGTAGACCCTTCTTGAATACTGTCAATGCTAAGCTAGACTGCGTACAAGATATTGTTACTGTTGGTTTAGGGGATATGTCTCATGAGTTTAACTTTGCTAAATTTCGTAGACAACCCCATGATAAGGAATTACCTAGTAAGGATGAAATTATTGGTCTTGCTTCTATTGATGTGCCTCCTAACGATCCTTTAGAACAATATCTGCTAGACCATGAAAATGATATGTATATGTATGAGAGGAGGGAAATAGATGAAATATTCTTTAAGCAAGGACCCGTATTGAAAAACAACTTGCCTATTGAAATTCTAGGGGATCCTCCTCCACCCAAGGGTGATCCCGTGTTTGAACTTAAACCTTTACCTAATAATCTTAAGTACGTTTATCTAGATGAAAAGAAGATATATCATGTTATTATTAGTGCTAACCTGTCAGAGCAGGAAGAAGAAAAAATATTGAAAACTCTGAAGAAGCATCGTGCTGCTATTGGATATACTCTGGGTGATCTTAAGGGCATTAGTCCCACTTTATGCCAACACAAGATAAAATTGGAAGAGGGCGCTAAACCGGTTATTGATCATCAACGACGGTTAAATCCTAAAATGAAAGAAGTGGTAAGGAAGGAAATACTAAAACTTCTAGAGGCAGGTATTATCTATCCAGTTGCTGATAGCCAGTGGGTAAGTCCTATCCATTGTGTCCCTAAGAAGGGAGGTATGACTGTTGTTCCTAATGATAAAGATGAATTGATCCCACAAAGAATTGTTACATGTTATAGGACCGTAATTGATTTCCGCAAATTAAATAAAGCTACTAAGAAAGATCATTACCCTTTGCCTTTTATTGATCAAATGCTAGAAAGGTTATCCAAACATACTCATTCTTGCTTTCTAGATGGTTATTCTGGTTTATCTCAAATACCTGTGTCAAAAGGGGATCAAGAAAAGACCACTTTTATTTGTCCTTTCAGTACATTTGCTTATAGACGTATGCCTTTTGGTTTATGTAATGCACGTGCTACCTTTCAAAGATGCATGATGGCTATATTCTCTGATTTTTGTGAAAAGATTGTTGAGGTTTTCATGGATGATTTCTTCGTTTACAGAACTTCTTTTGATGATTGCTTGAGCAACCTTGATCGAGTTTTGCAGAGATGTGAAGACACTAATCTTGTCTTGAATTGGGAGAAGTGCCACTTTATGGTTAATGAAGGCATAGTCTTGGGACATAAAATTTCTGAAAGAGGTATTGAAGTTGACAAAGCTAAAGTTGATGCTATTGAAAAGATGCCGTGTCCCAAGGACATCAAAGGTATACGAAGTTTCCTTGGTCATGTCGGGTTTTATAGGAGGTTCATCAAGGACTTCTCCAAAATCTCCAGGCCTCTGACTAATCTCTTACAAAAAGATATTCCTTTTGTTTTTTATGATGATTGTTTAGAAGCATTTGAAATACTTAAGAAAGCATTGATCTCTGCACCTATTGTCCAGCCTCCTGACTGGAATTTACCCTTTGAGATTATGTGTGATGCTATTGATTATGCTGTAGGTGCTGTTCTAGGACAAAGAGTTGATAAGAAATTGAATGTTATCCAATATGCTAGTAAAACTCTAGATAGTACCCAGAGAAACTATGCTACTACTAAGAAATAGTTTTTAGCAGTTGTATTTGCTTGTGATAAGTTTAGGCCTTATATTTTTTATTCTAAAGTAACTATTCACACTGATCATGCTGCTATCAAATACCTTATGGAAAAGAAAGATGCTAAACCTAGAATTATTAGATGGGTTCTCTTGCTGCAAGAATTTGATTTGCACAGTATTGATAGAAAGGGAGCTGAGAACCCCGTAGCAGATAACTTGTCTAGGCTAGAGAATATTCTTGATGACCCACAACCTATTGATGATAGTTTTCCTGATGAACAATTAGTTGTCATAAATAATTATCGTACTGCTCCATGGTATGCTGATTATGCTAATTACATTGTTGCTAAGTTTATACCTCCCAGCTTCACATACCAGCAAAATAAAAAGTTCTTCTATGATTTGAGACATTACTTCTGGGATGACCCACACCTTTATAAAGAAGAAGTAGATGGTATTATTAGACGTTGTGCACCTGAGCATGAACAGGAACATATCCTACGCAAGTGCCACTCTGAATCTTATGGAGGACACCATGCTGGAGATAGAACTGCACATAAGGTATTGCAATCTGGTTTTTATTGGCCTACTCTCTTCAAGGACGCTTGTAAGTTTGTCTTATCGTCTGATGAATGTCAAAGAATTGGCAATATCAGTAGATGTCAAGAAATGCCTATGAATTATTCACTTGTTATTGAACCATTTGATGTCTAGGGATTTGATTATATGGGACCGTTTCCTTCCTCTAATGGGTATACACATATTTTAGTTGCTATTGATTATGTTACTAAGTGGGTGGAAGCTATTCCAACTAGTAGTGATGATCACAACACCTCTATTAAGATGCTTAAAGAAGTTATTTTTCCGAGGTTTGGAGTCTCTAGATATTTATGAAGGAAATATGCCCTAGAGGCAATAATAAAGTTGTTATTTATATTTCCTTATATCATGATAAATGTTTATTATTCATGCTAGAATTGTATTAACCGGAAACTTAGTACATGTGTGAATACATAGACAAAACAAAGTGTCCCTAGTATGCCTCTACTAGACTAGCTCATTGATCAAAGATGGTTATGTTTCCTAACCATAGACATGAGTTGTCATTTGATCAATGGGGTCACACCATTAGGAGAATGATGTGATGGACAAGACCCATCCGTTAGCTTAGCAACTTGATCGTTTAGTATGTTGCTATTGCTTTCTTCATGACCTATACATGTTCCTATGACTATGAGATTATGCAACTCCCGTTTACCGGAGGAACACTTTGTGTGCTACCAAACGTCACAACGTAAATGGGTGATTATAAAGGTGCTCTAGAGGTGTCTCCGAAGGTACTTGTTGGGTTGGCGTATTTCGAGATTAGGATTTGTCGCTCCGATTGTCAGAGAGGTATCTCTGGGCCCTCTCGGTAATGCACATCATAATAAGCCTTGCAAGCAAATGACTAATGAGTTAGTCACGAGATGATGTATTACGGAATGAGTAAAGAGACTTGCCGGTAACGAGATTGAACTAGGTATGATGATACCGACGATCGAATCTCGGGCAAGTAACATACCGATGACAAAGGGAATAACGCATGTTGTTATGCAGTTCGACCGATAAAGATCTTCGTAGAATATGTAGGAGCCAATATGGGCATCCAGGTTCCGCTATTGGTTATTGACCAGAGAAGTGTCTCGGTCATGTCTACAAAGTTCTCGAACCCGTAGGGTCCGCACGCTTAACGTTTCGTTGACGATATAGTATTGAATGAGTTATGTATGTTGGTGACCAAATGTCTACATAGTTCCCGGAGATAAAGATTAATATATGGGATAATAGTGTTTGACCTCCGGAAGGGTTCCGGAATTCACCGGAAGGGGTTCCGGATGTTTCCCGAAGTGTTTGGGTACGAGAACACTTTATTTGGGCCAAAGGGGAAAGCCCACGAGGCTTTAGGAATGTGCAAAAGGAAGTTTTGCGGAGACCAGAGGCTAGACGCCAGGAACCCTGGCGTCTAGGGGGTAGACGCCGGGAACCCTGGCGTCTAGCCCTGGAGTCCGAGTGGGACTCTTTCCTTCCGGGCAAAACCGACTTTGAGGAGGATTTTGCTCCAAGTTTCGACCCCAGGGCTCAACATATAAATAGAGGGGTAGGGCTAGCAACCCCGACCCTCTAGTTTATCCTCCGTCTAGTTTCTGCAGTGCTTGGCGAAGCCCTGCAGAGATTGTTCTTCGTCAACAACTGTCACCACGCCGTCGTGCTGCCGGAACTCATCTACTACTTCGCCCGTCTTGCTGGATCAAGAAGGCGAGGACGTCATCGAGCTGAACGTGTGCTGAACGCGGAGGTGCCGTACGTTCGGTACTAGATCGGGACGGATCGTGAAGGTGCACGACTACATCAACCGCGTTGATAAACGCTTCCGCTTTCGGTCTACGAGGGTACGTAGACACACTCTCCCCTCTCGATGCTATGCATCTAGTAGATAGATCTTGCGTGATCGTAGGAAAATTTTGAAAATACTACGTTCCCCAACAGTGGTATCAGAGCCAGGTCTATGCATAGATGATATGCACGAGTAGAACACAAGTGAGTTGTGGACGATACTAGTCATACTGCTTACCAGCATGTCATACTTTGCTTCGGCGGTATTGTGAGATGAAGTGGCCCGGACCGACATTACGCGTACGCTTACGCGAGACTGGTTTCACCGTTATGAGCACTCGTTGCTTAAAGGTGACTGGCGGGTGTCTGTCTCTCTCACTTTAGCTGAATCGAGTGTGACTACGCCCGGTCCTTGTGAAGGTTAAAACAACACATACTTGACGAAACATCGTTGTGGTTTTGTATGCGTTGGTAAGAACGGTTCTTGCTAAGCCCATAGCAGCCACGTAAAACTTGCAACAACAAAGTAGAGGACGTCTAACTTGTTTTTGCAGGGTATGTTGTGATGTGATATGGTCAAGACATGATGAGTTATACGGTTTTGTATGAGATGATCATGTTTTGTAAAGTTATCGGCAACTGGCAGGAGCCATATGGTTGTCGCTTTATTGTATGAAATGCAATCGCCATGTAATTGCTTTACTTTATCACTAAGCGGTAGCGATAGTCGTAGAAGCAATAGTTGGCGAGACGACAACGATGCTACGATGGAGATCAAGGTGTCGCGCCGGTGACGAAGGTGATCATGACGGTGCTTTGGAGATGGAGATCAAAAGCACAAGATGATGATGGCCATATCATGTCACATATTTTGATTTGCATGTGATGTTTATCTTATTATGCTTCTTATTTTTCTTAGAACGACGGTAGCATTATAAGATGATCCCTTGCTAAATTTCAAGGTATAAGTGTTCTCCCTGAGTATGCACCGTTGCGAAAGTTCGTCGTGCCGAGACACCACGTGATGATCGGGTGTGATAAGCTCTACGTTCAAATACAACGGGTGTAAGCCAGTTTTGCACACGCAGAATACTCGGGTTAAACTTGACGAGCCTAGCATATGCAGATATGGCCTCGGAACACTGGAGACCGAAAGGTCGAGCGTGAATCATATAGTAGATAGGATCAACATAAGATGTTCACCATTGAAAACTACTCCATCTCACGTGATGATCGGACATGGTTTAGTTGATTTGGATCATGTGATCATTTAGATGACCAGAGGGATGTCTATCTAAGTGGGAGTTCTTCAAGTAATATGATTAATTGAACTTTGATTTATCACGAACTTAGTCCTGGTAGTATTAGCATATCTATGTTGTAGATCAATAGCTCGCGATGTAGCTCCCCGTTTATTTTTTATATGTTCCTAGAGAAAACTAAGTTGAAAATTGTTAGTAGCAATGATGCGGAATTGTTCCGTGATCTGAGGATTATCCTCATTGCTGCACAGAAGAATTATGTCCTTGATGCACCGCTAGGTGACAGACCTATTGCAGAAGCAAATATAGACGTTATGAACGTTTTGACAAAAGCTCGGTATGATGACTACTTGATAGTTTAAGTGCACCATGCTTTACGGCTTAGAACCGGGACTTCAAAAACGTTTTGAACGCCACGGAGCATATAAGAAGTTCCAAGAGTTGAAATTAGTATTTCATACTCATGCCCGTGTCGAGAGGTATAAGACCTCTGACAGTACTTTGCCTACAAGATGGAGGAGAATAGCTCAACCAATGAGCATGTGCTCAGATTTTCTGGGTACAACAATTACTTGAATCAAGTGGGAGTTAATCTTCCAGATAAGATAGTAATTGACAAAGTTCTCTAGTCACTATCACTAAGTTAGTAGAACTTCGTGATGAACTATAATATGTAAGGGATGACAAAGGTAATTCCCGAGCTCTTCGCGATGCTGAAATCGGCGAAGGTAGAAATCAAAAAGGAGCATCAAGTGTTGATGGTTAATAAGACCACTTGTTTCAAGTAAAGGGCAAAGGGATAGAAGGGGAACTTCAAGAAGAATGGCAAGCAAGTTGTCACTCCCATGAAGAAACCCAAAGCTAAACTCAAGCCTGAAACTAAGTGCTTCTACTGCAAAGGAAATGGTCACTAGAAGTGGAACTGCCCTAGATACTTGGCGGATAAGAAGGATGGCAAAGTGAACAAAGGTATATTTGATATACAGATTATTGATGTGTATTTTACTAGTGTTCATAGCAACCCCTCGGTATTTGATACTGGTTCAGTTGCTAAAGAGTAGTAACTCGAAACGGGAGTTGCATAATGAACAGAAACTAGTTAAAGGATGAAGTGACGATGTGTATTGGAAGTAGTTCCAAGGTTGATATGATCATCATCGCACACTCCCTATACTTTCGGGATTAGTGTTGAACCTAAATAAGTGTTATTTGGTGTTTGTGTTGAGCATGAATATGATTTGATCATGTTTATTGCAATACGGTTATTCATGTAAGTTAGAGAATAATTGTTGTTCTGTTTACATGAATAAAACCTTCTATGGTCATACACCCAATGAAAATGGTTTGTTGGATCTCGATCGTGTGATACACATATTCATAATATTGAAGCCAAAAGATGCAAGGTTAATAATGATAGTGCAACTTATTTGTGGCACTGCCGTTTAGGTCATATTGGTGTAAAGCGCATGAAGAAACTCCATAGTGATGGACTTCTGGAATCACTTGATTATGAATCACTTGGTCCTTGCGAACCATGCCTCATGGGCAAGATGACTGAAACTCCGTTCTCCGGAACTGTGGAGCGAGCAACAGAGTTGTTGGAAATCATACATATTGATGTATGCAGACCAATGAGTGTTGAAGCTCGCGGCGGGTATCGTTATTTTCTGACCTTCACTGATGATTTAAGCAGATATGGGTATATCTACTTAATGAAGCACAAGTCTGAAACATTTGAAAAGTTCAAATAATTTCAGAGTGAAGTGGAGAATCATCGTAATAGAAAATAAGAGTTTCTACGATATGATCGTAGAGGTAAAATATTTGAGTTAGCGAGTTTGGCCTTAAGTAAAAACAATGTGAAATAGTTTCACTACTCACGCCACCTGGAACACCATAGTGTAATGGTGTGTCCGAACGTCATAACCGTACTTTATTAGATATGGTGCGATCGATGATGTCTCTTACCGATCTACCACTATCGCTTTTGGGGTTATGCATTAGAGATAGCTACATTCACGTTAAATAGGGCACCATCTAAATCCGTGGAGATGACACCGTATGAACTGTGGTTTGATGAGAAACCTAAGCTGTCATTTCTTTAAGTTTGGGACTGCGATGCTTATGTGAAAAAGTTTCAACATGATAAGCTCGAACCCAAATCGGAGAAGTAAATCTTCATAGGATACCCAAAAGAAACTATTGGGTACACCTTCTATCACAGATCCGAAGGCAAGGTCTTTGTTGCTAAGAGTGGATCCTTTCTAGAGAAGGAGTTTCTCTCGAAAAAAGTGAGTGGGAGGAAAGTAGAACTTGATGAGGTAATTGTACCTTCTCCCGAATTGGAAAGTGGAACATCACAGAAACTATGAGGAAGTGATGATGAGCCCAGATTCCGCAAAATGGATTGAGGCCGTGAAATCTGAGATGGGATCCATGTATGAGAACAAAGTGTGGACTTTGGTTGACTAGCCCGATGATCGGCAAGCCATCGAAAATAAATGGATCTTCAAGAGGAAGACTGACACTGACGGTAATGTTACTGTTTACAAAGCTCGACTTGTTGCGAAAGGTTTTTGACAAGTTCAAGGAGTTGACTACGATGAGACTTTCTCACCCGTAGCGATGCTTAAGTCTGTCCGAATCATGTTAGCAATTGCCGCATTTTATGAAATCTGGCAAATGGATAACAAAACTGCATTCTTTAATGGATTTATTAAAGAAGAATTGTATATGATGCAACCAGAAGGTTTTGTCAATCCTAAAGGTGCTAACAAAGTGTGCAAGCTCCAGCGATCCATCTATGGACTGGTGCAAGCATCTCGGAGTTGGAATATACGCTTTGATAAGTTGATCAAAGCATATAGATTTATACAGACTTGCGGTGAAGCCTGTATTTACAATAAAGTGAGTGGGAGCACTACACCATTTCTGATAAGTATATGTGAATGACATATTGTCGATCGGAAATGATGTAGAATTTTCTGGAAAGCATAAAAGGAGTGTTTGAAAGGAGTTTTTCAAAGAAAGACCTTGGTGAAGCTGCTTACATATTGGGCATCAAGATCTATAGAGATAGATCAAGATGCTTGATAACACTTTCGATGAGTACATACCTTGATAAGATTTTGAAGTAGTTCAAATTGGATCAGTCAAAGAAGGAGTTCTTGCCTGACTTGTAAGGTGTGAAGTTGAGTAAGACTCAAAGCCAGAACACGGCAGAAAAATATAGAGAGAATGAAAGTCATTCCCTATGCCTCAGCCATAGGTTCTATAAAGTATGCCATGCTGTGTACCAAACATGTTGTGTACCTTGCCATGAGTTTGACAGGGAGGTACAATAGTGATCCAGGAGTAGATCACTGTACAACGGTCAAAATTATCCTTAGTAACTGGATGACTAAGGAAATGTTTCTCGATTATGGAGGTGATAAAGAGTTCGTCGTAAAGGGTTACGCCGATGCAAGCTTTGACACTAAATCCTGATGACTCTAAGTATCAACCTGGATGCGTATTGAAAGTGGGAGCAATTAGCTAGAGTAGCTCCATGCAGAGCATTGTAGACATAGAAATTTGCAAAATACATACGGGTCTGAATGTGGCAGACCCGTTGACTAAACTTCTCTCACAAGCAAAAACATAATCACACCTTATTACTCTTGGGTCTTAATCACATAGCGATGTGAACTAGATTATTGACTCTAGTAAACCCTTTGGGTGTTGGTCACATGGCGATGTGAACTATGGGTGTTATTCACATAACGATGTGAACTATCGGTATTAAATCACATGGCGATGTGAGCTAGATTATTGACTCTAGTGCAAGTGGGAGACTGAAGGAAATATGCCCTAGAGGCAATAATAAAGTTGTTATTTATATTTCCTTATATCATGATAAATGTTTATTATTCATGCTAGAATTGTATTAACCGGAAACTTAGTACATGTGTGAATACATAGACAAAACAGAGTGTCCCTAGTATGCCTCTACTAGACTAGCTCATTGATCAAAGATGGTTATGTTTCCTAACCATAGACATGAGTTGTCATTTGATCAATGGGGTCACACCATTAGGAGAATGATGTGATGGACAAGACCCATCCGTTAGCTTAGCAACTTGATCGTTTAGTATGTTGCTATTGCTTTCTTCATGACTTATACATGTTCCTATGACTATGAGATTATGCAACTCCCGTTTACCGGAGGAACACTTTGTGTGCTACCAAACGTCACAACGTAACTGGGTGATTATAAAGGTGCTCTACAGGTGTCTCTGAAAGTACTTGTTGGGTTGGCGTATTTCAAGATTAGGATTTGTCACTCCGATTGTCGGAGAGGTATATCTGGGCCCTCTCGGTAATGCACATCATAATAAGCCTTGCAAACAAATGACTAATGAGTTAGTCACGAGATGATGTATTACGGAACGAGTAAAGAGACTTGCCGGTAACGAGATTGAACTAGGTATGATGATACCGACGATCGAATCTCGGGCAAGTAACATACCGATGACAAAGGGAATAACGCATGTTGTTATGCGGTTCGACCGATAAAGATCTTCGTAGAATATGTAGGAGCCAATATGGGCATCCAGGTTCCGCTATTGGTTATTGACCAGAGAAGTGTCTCGGTCATGTCTACATAGTTCTCGAACCCGTAGGGTCCGCACGCTTAACGTTTCGTTGACGATATAGTATTGAATAAGTTATGTATGTTGGTGACCGAATGTTGTTCGGAGTCCCGGATGAGATCACGGACATGACGAGGAACTCCGGAATGGTCCGGAGATAAAGATTAATATATGGGATAATAGTGTTTGACCTCCGGAAGGGTTCCGGAATTCACCGGAAGGGGTTCCAGATGTTTCCCGAAGTGTTTGGGTACGAGAACACTTTATTTGTGCCAAAGGGGAAAGCCCACGAGGCTTTTGGAAAGTGCAAAAGGAAGTTTTGCGGAGACCAGAGGCTAGACGCCAGGAACCCTGGCGTCTAGGGGGTAGACGCCGGGAACCCTGGCGTCTAGCCCTGGAGTCCGAGTGGGACTCTTTCCTTTCGGGAAAAACCGACTTTGAGGAGGCTTTTGCTCCAAGTTTCGACCCCAGGGCTCAACATATAAATAGAGGGGTAGGGCTAGCACCCAAGACACATCAAGATACACCAAGCCATGTGCCGGTAACCCCGACCCTCTAGTTTATCCTCCGTCTAGTTTCTGCAGTGCTTGGCGAAGCCCTGCAGAGATTGTTCTTCATCAACAACCGTCACCACGCCGTCGTGCTGCCGGAACTCATCTACTACTTCGCCCGTCTTGCTGGATCAAGAAGGCGAGGACGTCATCGAGCTGAACGTGTGCTGAACGCGGAGGTGCCGTACGTTCGGTACTAGATCGGGACGAATCGTGAAGGTGCACGACTACATCAACCGCGTTGATAAACGCTTCCGCTTTCGGTCTACGAAGGTACGTAGACACACTCTCCCCTCTCGTTGCTATGCATCTAGTAGATAGATCTTGCGTGATCGTAGGAAAATTTTGAAAATACTACGTTCCCCAACAATTTAATGACTGATGGTGGTTCACACTTTATTCATGGTGCTTTCCGTAAAATGCTTGCAAATTATGATGTTAATCATAGAATTGCATCCCCTTATCACCCACAGACTAGTGGTGAGGTAGAATTAAGTAATTGAGAGCTGAAATTAATTTTGCAAAAGACAGTTAATAGGTCTAGAAAAAATTGGTCCAAGAAACTTGATGATGCATTATGGGCCTATAGAACCGCGTACAAAAATCCTATGGGTATGTCTCCATATAAGATGGTTTATTGAAAGGCTTGCCACTTACCTCTTGAGCTAGAACATAGAGCATATTGGGCTATTAAAGAGCTCAATTATGATTTCAAACTTGCCGGTGAGAAGAGGTTATTTGACATTAGCTCGCTTGATGAATGGAGAACCCAGGCTTATGAGAATGCCAAGCAATTTAAAGAAAAGGTTAAATGATGGCATGACAAAAGGATACAAAAGCGTGAGTTTAATGTAGGTGATTATGTCTTGCTATACAACTCTCGTTTAAGATTTTTTGCAGGAAAACTTCTCTCTAAATGGGAAGGTCCTTATGTTATCGAGGAGGTCTATCGTTCCGGTGCCATAAAAATCAACAACTTCGAAGGCACAAATCCAAAGGTGGTGAACGGTCAAAGAATCAAACATTATATCTCATGTAATCCTATAAATGTTGAAACCAATGTTATTGAAACCGTAACCCCATAGGAATACATAAGGGACACTTTCCAGAACGATCCAGACCCCGAAAAGGAAGATGTATGTGGTACGGTAAGTAAACCGATTCCAAAATAGTTCTAAAGGAAATTTTTCACCGTTTTGGAATATTTAGAAAAATAGAAAAATAAGAGGCAGTCCGGAAGAGACACGAGCCGTCCACGAGGGTGGAGGGCGCGCCCCTTCCCCTGGGCGCGCCCCCTGCCTCGTGGGCACCTCGTGTGCCTCCCGGACTTCGATTTCTTGTACGTTACTCCTTTTGGTCGATAAAAATTCATTATATATTCTCCCGAAGGTTTTGACCACCGTATCACGCAAAAATCCTCTATTTTTGTTTCGAGCTATTTCTATTGCAGATTGGAGTGATATGTCGTCCCAGGATTTGGAGGGAGAAAGCTATGTGGCTGATCTCCTTGCTGACCCTAAGATCTATGGGGACAAGGAGCATTATGGTTGGACCACGGAGGAAGAAGAATACCATGATCCCAAGGGAAAGGATTGGACCAGCTTAGATGAAGACGAAGTCCCACTACCTCAACCTAGGGACATGCATGTGGAGTTCTAAAAGTCAAGCCTCCCCGACAGAGCAAAGTAACCTAAGATCGAGTTTATCCCTTTTCGCCTCTTGCAGGAAAACAAGTAGGCACTATGCAAGAAGATATTAAACCTTGAGCAGGAGATCAATGACCTAAGGGAGCAAAATTCTATCCTTACGCGCAAGTTAAGGAAGAAGCCTACATCACTAACTTCAAAGAAGGAGACATAATCATATGGGTATGGGCACTCCCCTTGGCAACTACCAAGCTTGGGGGCGCTGCCCCGGTATCGTATCACCATCACACTCCTATCTTTACCGTTTTTCTTAGTTCGATCCTTTTGGTAGTACCTTGATCTAGTAGAATAAAGTTAGCATGATCTAGTTGTGAACTTTTGCTTTATGATCTTTACCTTGGTAATCGAGTCCGTGAGCTATATAATAAAGATTAGTGTTGAGTCAGGGGCTTGATGTCCTCGCTTTGGTCATGATAGAATAAAAGAAAATAAAAAGTATGAAAGAGATCATATTGATCTTATGGGAAGTAATGACTTCACATATAAAGAGTATGATGAATAAAAGTTGTTGAGAGTTGACAAACATAGTTTTGGTCATTGTTGCAATTAATAGGAAGTGATAAAGAAAGAGTGGTTTCACATACAAATATACTATCTTGGACATCTTTTATGATTGTGAGCACTCATTAAAATATGACATGCTAAAGAGTTGATGTTGGACAAGGAAGACAACATAATGGGTTATGTTTTCTTATCTTCGAAATAAAGTATATTGTCATGGATCATCCAACATGTTGAGCTTGCCTTTCCTCCTCATGCTAGCCAAAACTCCTTGCACCAAGTAGAGATACTACTTGTGCTTCCATACATCCTTAAACCCAGTTTTGCCATGAGAGTCCACCATACCTACCTATGGATTGAGTAAGATCCTTCAAGTAAGTTGTCATGTTTGCAAACTCTCTAAAATATGTATGATTTATTAGTGTGGAGGAAATAAGCTTTATACGATCTTGGGATATGGAAGTAATAAAAGCGACGGATTGCATAATAAAGGTCCCTATCACAAGTGGTAATATAAAGTGACGTTCTTTTACACTAAGACTTTGTGCATCCAACCATAAAAGCACATGACAACCTCTGCTTCCCTCTGCGAAGGGCCTATCTATTATTCTTGCCTTATAAGAGTCAAGGTGAAAATCACCTTTCCTTTTTACATTTTATCCTTTGGCAAGCACATTGTGTTGGAAAGATCCTGACATATATACCCAATTGGATGTAAGTTATCATGGTCTATTACTGTTGACATTACCCTTGAGGTAAAAGGTTGGGAGGCAATACCATAAGCCCCTATCTTTCTCTGTGTCCGATTAAAACTCCATACCCATAAGTATTGCGTGAGTGTGAGAAATTGTGAAAGACTATATGATAGTTGAGTATGTGGGCTTGCTGAAAAGCTCTTATGTTGACTCTTTCCGATGTTACAATAAATTACAATTGCTTCAATGACTAAGATCATAGTTTGTTATTTTTCAATGAAGTTTCTGATTCATACTTGGCATTGTGAATGAATTGTTACTTTAGCATAAGAATCATATGACAATATATCTGTGTTGTTGTTATAAAAATTATCATGATGCCCTCATGTCCGTATTTTATTTTTATCGACACCTCTATCTCTAAACATGTGGATAATTTTTTCAATTTCGTCTTTCGCTTGAGGACAAGCGAGGTCTAAGCTTGGGGGAGTTGATACGTCCATCTTGCATCGTGCTTTTATGTTGATATTTATTGCACTATGAGATGTTATTACACTCTATATCACAATACTTATGTCTTTTCTCTCTTATTTTACAAGGTTTACATGAAGAGGGAGAATGTCGGCAGCTGGAATTCTGGGCTGGAAAAGGAGCAAACATTGGAAACCTATTCTGCACAACTCAAAAAGCTCTGAAACTCCACGAAACACTGTTTCAGAAAATATGAAAAATATCTGGCGAAAGAGATTCACCAGGGGGGGCACCACCTGTCCACGAGGGTGGGGGTGCCCCCCCCCCCCGCCTCGTGGGCCACCCAGTGACCCCCCGATGCCCATCTTCTCCTATATGAGGTGTTTTGACCTGGAAAAAAATCATAAGGAGGCTTTCGGGACCAGACGCTGCCGTCTCGAGGCGGAACCTTGGCGGAACCAATCTAGGGCTCCGGCGGAGTTGTTCTGCCGGGTATACTTCCCTCCGGGAGGGGGAAATCGTCACCGCCGTCATCACAAACAACTCTCCCATATTGGGGAGGGTTATCATCATCAACATCTTCACCAGCACCTTCTCCTCTCAAACCCTAGTTCATCTCTTGTATCCAATCTTTGTATCCAAACCTCAGATTGGTACATGTGGGTTGCTAGTAGTGTTGATTACTCCTTGTAGTTGATGCTAGTTGGTTTATTTGGTGGAAGATCATATGTTCAGATCCATTATGCATATTAATACGCCTCTGCTCATGAATAATATTATGTCTTGTGAGTAGTTACTTTTGTTCCTGAGGACATGGGAGAAGTCTTGCTATAAGTAGTCATGTGAATTTGGTATTCGTTCGATATTTTGATGAGATGTATGTTGTCTCTCCTCTAGTGGTGTCATGTGAACGTCAAATACATGACACTTCACCATTATTTGGGCCTAGAGGAAGGCATTAGGAAGTAATAAGTAGATGATGGGTTGCTAGAGTGACAGAAGCTTAAACCCTAGTTTATGCGTTGCTTCGTAAGGAGCTGATTTGGATCCATATGTTTCATGCTATGGTTATGTTTACCTTAATACTTCTTTTGTAGTTGCGGATGCTTGCAATAGAGGTTAATCATAAGTGGGATGCTTGTCCAAGTAAGGGCAGCACTCAAGCACCGGTCCACCCACATACCAAATTATCAAAGTACCGAACGCGAATCATATGAACGTGATGAAAACTAGCTTGACGACAATTCCCACGTGTCCTCGGGAGCGTTTTCCTTCATATAAGAGTTTGTCCAGGCTTGTCCTTTGCTACAAAAAGGATTGGGCCATCATGCTGCACTTTATTTACTTTTACTATTTGTCACTTGCTACCAATTACCATATCACAAAACTATTTGTTACCGATAATTTCAGTGCTTGCAGAAAATACCTTACTGAAAACTGCCTATCATTTCGTTCTGCTCCTCGTTGGGTTCGACACTCTTACTTATCGAAAGGACTGTGATAGATCCCCTACACTTGTGGGTCATCAAGACTCTTTTCTAGCGTCGTTGCCGGGGAGGTTAGTGCTTGAAGGTATATCTTTAGATCTTGCAATCGAATCTTTTAGTTTCTTGTTTTATCACTAGTTTAGTTTATAAAAGAAAACTACAAAAAGAATGGAATTAAGGTTGCCTCGTATGCTTCATCTTTTTAATATCTTTCATGAAAATGATGGGAAGGAAAATTGTGCTCAAGTACTGGAAGAAGAAGTACATAGAATGCTTGGCATAAAATATGTGAATGATGAGCATGATTGCAATGTTGTTAGTATGAATTCTTTGAATACCCATGATGCTAATGATATGCAAAGCCACAAGCTTGGGGATGCTATGTTCAATGAATATGACATTTTTTATCCCCCAAGTTTTGATGAGCAAATTTATTATCATGAAAGCATGCCTCCTATTTATGATGATTATATTGATGAAAGTGGATTTGGAGAGGACATGACTTTATTTAGTGATGAATTCACTATTTTGGAAGAGGTTCCAATTGATTATGAGAACAAAGTTGCTATCTATGATGATTATTGTGATGATATATATGCTATTAAGAATAATGATAACCATGAAAATTGTCATCATGATTTTAGTTTTCAATTGGATCATGCTTCACATGATAGTTATTTTGTTGAGTTTGCTCCCACTACTATGAATGAGAAGAATTTTGCTTATGTGGAGAGTAGTAAAATTTCTATGCAAGTAGATCATGAAAAGAATGCTTTATGTGATAGTTATATTGCTGAATTCATTCAGGATGCTACCGAAAATTATTATGAGAGAGGATCATATGCTTCTACATATTGCAATAATATCAAGTTTCCTCTCTATGTGCTTGAAGTTTTGAAGTTATGCTTGTTTTGCTTTCCTATGCTAGTTGATTATTGTTCCCATAAGTTGTTTGCTCAAAAAATCCCTATGCATAGGAGGTGGGTTAGACTTAAATGTGCTAGTCATATTCTTCATGATGCTCCCTTTATGTTTCAACTCTTATCTTTTACGCGAGCATCATTGAAATCATCATGCCTAGCTAGGCGTGTTAAACAATAACGCTTGTTGGGAGGCAACCAAACTTTATTTTTGTTCTTTGCTTTTTTTCTTATGTTTAGGAATAAATATTGCATCTAGCTTCTTTTTAGATGTGGTTTTGTGTTTTAATTAGTGTTTGTGCCAAGTAGAACCTTTGTGAAGACTTGTGTGAAGTTTATATGATCATGCTGTAAAAAACAGAAACTTTAGCGCTCACGAGATTAGCCACCAGATTTTACTGGAGAGTGCTATTTAGTTTATTCTTTTTGCAGATGATTGACTAACAAATTCCTCACGTTTACAAATTTATTTCAATTTTTTGGACTTACAGAAGTATTCGAAAGTTACAGATTACTACAGACTGTTCTGTTTTTGACAGATTCTGTTTTTCGTGTGCTGTTTGCTTATTTTGATGCATCTATGAGTAGTATTGGGGAACTATTTTTTGAAACGAGAGTAGTATTGGGGAATATGAATCATAAATAAGTTGGAATACAGTAGGTTTAACACCAATATAAACAAAGAATGGGTTCATTAAAGTACCTTTGAGTGGTGGTTTGTTTTCTTATACTAACGGAGCTCACGAGATTTTTGGCTAAGTTTTGTGTTGTGAAGTTTTCAAATTTTGAGTATGGCTTTGATGGACTATGGAACAAAGAGTAGCAAGAGCCTAATCTAGGTAAAATTCAAGGACAACCAAAAGCCTAAACTTGGGGATGCCCCGGGAAGGCATCCCCTCTTTCGTCTTCATCTATCGGTAACTATACTCGAGACTATATTTTTATTCACCACATGATATGTGTTTTGCTTGGAGCGTCATGTATGATTTGAGTCTATGATTTTTAGTTTGCCACAATCATCCTTGATGGACACACCTTTTGAGAGAGATAAATATGGTTTAGAATTTAGTACAATACTCTATGTGCTTCACTTATATCTTTTGAGCTAGATAGTTTTGCTCTAGTGCTTCACTTATATCTTTTAGAGCACGGTGGTGGTTTTATTTTGTAGAAATTGATGATCTCTCATGCTTCACTTATATCTTTTTGAGAGTCTTTTAGAACAGCATGGTAATGTGCTTTGGTTATAAAACTAGTCCTAATATGATAGGCATCCAAGATGAATGTAGTAAAAACTTTCATATAAAGTGCATTGAATATGATGAGAAGTTTGATACTTGATGATTGTTTTGAGACACGAGGATGGTGATATTAGAGTCATGCTAGTGGAGTAATTATGAATTTGAGAAATAGTTGTGTTAAAGTTTGTGATTCTCGTAGCATGCACGTATGGTGAACCGCTATGTGACGAAGTTAGAGCATGAGGTATTTATTGAGTGTCATCCTTTGTGTGGAGGTCGGGATCGCGGGATGGTTAACTCCTACCAACCCTTACCCTAGGAGCATGCGCTGATTACTTTGTTTTGATGACTCGTAAATTTTTGCAATAAGTATATGAGTTTTCTTTATGACTAATGTTGAGTCCATGGATTATACGCACTCTCACCCTTCCACCATTGCTAGCCTCTCTTGTACCGCGCAACTTTTGCCGGTACCATACACCCACCATATACCTTCCTCAAAACAGCCACCATACCTACCTATAATGGCATTTCCATAGCCATTCCGAGATATATTGCCATGCAACTTTCCACCATTCCGTTCATATGACATGCTTCATCATCATTCACATAGAGTCATATTTTGTTCTAGCTTCGAGTTGTAATCTTTGAGTTGTAAGTCAATAAAAGTGTGATTATCTTCATTATTAGAGCATTGTCCCATGTGAGGAAAGGCCAAATAAAAAATAGATGGCCCAAAAAATAGAGAGGGGCTAAATAAAAAAAAACCCTCCAAAAAAATGAGAGAAAAGAGAGAAGGGACAATGCTACTATCCTTTTCCGCACTTGTGCTTCAAAGTAGCACCATGATCTTCATGATAGAGAGTCTCTTGTTTGTCACTTTCATATACTAGTGGGAATTTTCATTATAGAACTTGGCCTGTATATTCCAACGATGGGCTTCCTCAAATGCCCTAGGTCTTCATGAGCAAGCAAGTTGGATGCACACCCACTTAGTTTCTTTGATGAGCTTTCATACACTTATAGCTCTAGTGCATCTGTTGCATGGCAATCCCTACTCACTCACATTGATATCTATTGATGGGCATCTCCATAGCCCATTAAAGTGTGAAACAATTTCTTGGCTGAAACCGGGGTTGTGCATGATATGAATATTTTGTGTGATGAAGAGGGAGCATAGCTAGACTACATGATTTTGTAGGGATAACTTTCTTTGGTCATGTTATTTTGAGAAGACATGATTGCTTTGTTAGTATGCTTGAAGTATTGTTATTCTGATGTCAATATTAAACTTTTTTCTTGAATCTTATGGATCTGAACATTCATATCACAATAAAGTAAATTACATTGAGAATTATGTTGGGTAGAATTCCACATCAAAAATTCTGTTTTTATCATTTACCTACTCGAGGACGAGCAGGAATTAAGCTTGGGGATGCTTGATATGTCTCCAACGTATCTATAATTTTTTATTGTTCCATGCTATTATATTATCCTTCTAGGATGTTTTATGGGCTTTTACATACACTTTTATATGATTTTTGGGACTAACCTATTAACCTAGAGCCCAGTGCCAGTTTCTATTTTTTCCTTGTTTTTGAGTATCGCAGAAAAGGAATATCAAACGGAGCCCAATTGACCTGAAATTCAACGAAGGACGTTTTTGGACCAGAAGAAGACCAGAGAGTACCGGAGGAGGACCAGAAGGTCCACAGGCTACCCACGAGGGTGGGGGACGCGCCCTCCCCCCTGGGCGCACCCCCTGCCACGTGGACAGCTCGGAGACCCCCTTTACTTGCCCCCGACTCCAACACCTCCTATATATACAGAAACCTCCGGAAAATAACCTAGATCGGGAGTTCCGCTGCCGAAAGCCTCTGTTGCCACCGAAAACCAATCTAGACCCGTTCTGGCACCCTGCCGGAGGGGGGAATCCCTCTCCGGTGGCCATCTTCATCATCCCGGTGCTCTCCATGACGAGGGAGGAGTAGTTCACCCTCGGGATTGAGGGTATGTACCAGTAGCTATGTGTTTGATCTCTCTCTCTCGTGTTCTTGAGATGGCACGATCTTGATGTATTGCGAGCTTTGCTATTATAGTTGGATCTTATGTTGTTTCTCCCCCACTACTCTCTTGTGGTGAATTGAGTTTTCCCTTTGAAGTTATCTTATGGGATTGAGTCTTTAAGGATTTGAGAACACTTGATGTATGTCTTGCATGTGGTTATCTGTGGTGACAATGGGATATCACGTGATCTACTTGATGTATGTTTTGGTGATCAACTTGCGGGTTCTGTGACCTTGGGAATCTATGCATAGGGGTTGGCACATGTTTTCATCTTGACTCTCTGGTAGAAACTTTGGGGCACTCTTTGAAGTTCTTTGTGTTGGTTGAATAGATGAATCTGAGATTGTGTGATGCATATCGTATAATCATGCCCACGGATACTTGAGGTGACAATGGAGTATCTAAGTGACATTAGGGTTTTGGTTGATTTGTATCTTAAAGTGTTATTCTAGTATGATCTCTATGATAGATCGAACGTAAAGAATAGCTTCTTGTTATTTTACTATAGACTCTTGAATAGATCGATCAGAAAGAATAACTTTGAGGTGGTTTCATACCCTACAATAATTTCTTCATTTGTTCTGCGCTATTAGTGACTTTGGAGTGACTCTTTGTTGCATGTTGAGGGATAGTTATATGATCCAATTATGTTATTATTGTTGAGAAAACTTGCACTAGTGAAAGTATGAACCCTAGGCCTTGTTTCCTAGCATTGTACTACCGTTTATGCTCACTTTTACCACTTGATATCTTGCTGTTTTTATATTTTCTTATTACAAAAGCCTATATCTACCATCCATATTGCACTTGTATCACCATCTCTTCACCGAACTAGTGCACCTATACAATTTACCATTGTATTGGGTGTGTTGGGGACACAAGAGACTCTTTGTTATTTGGTTGCAGGGTTGTTTGAGAGAGACCATCTTCATCCTACGCCTCCCACGGATTGATAAACCTTAGGTCATCCACTTGTGGGAAATTTGCTATTGTCCTACAAACCTCTGCACTTGGAGGCCCAACAACATCTACAAGAAGAAGGTTGCGTAGTAGACATCAAATATCATCTTTGGTTGTACTGACAAACGTCACAGTGACGAATTCGCCTACATGATGAGTGAAGAAGATCAAATGTCTATGATGGGAGAATTGAAATTCTTCTTAGGTCTTCAAATTCGTCAACTACGCAATGGCATCTTCATATATGAAGAGAAATACCTCAAGGATGTACTGAGGAAATTTGGCATGCAAGATTGCAAAGGCGTCCCCTATGCCCACAAATGGCCATCTCTGCACCGACGAAAATGGTAAAGATTTCAATCAAAAGGTATATCGCTCCATGATTGGCTCCTTATTGTATCTATGTGCATCTAGGCCAGATATTATGCTTATGTTTGCATGTGTACCCGTTTTCAAGCTACACCGAAGGAATCACACCATAAGGCCGTGAACCATATTCTTCAATATCTAGCTCACACGCCAACACTTGGATTATGCTATCCCAAGGGCTTGGTTTTTGATGTCATTGGATATTCTCACTCTGACTATGCTGGTGATCGAGTGGATCGCAAGTCAACATCAGGCACATGCCATTTCCTCGGACGATCCTTAGTATGTTGGTCCTCGAAGAAGCAGAACTACGTATCACTATCTACTGCGGAAGCTGAGTACATTGCTGGTGGTTCATGCTGTGCTCAATTGCTTTGGATGAAGCAAACCCTCAGGGACTACGACATCAACATGAAGAATGTTCCTCTCTACCGCGGCAATGATAGTGCCATCAAGATTGCTCATAACCCAGTTCAACACTCGAAGATAAAGCACATCCAGATTCGTCATCGTTTTCTTCGTGACCATGTGTTCAAGGGCGACATCACCATCTACCACGTGAAGACTGAAGAACAGCTGATAGATATATTCACAAAGCCCTTGGATGAAAAGATATTTTGTAAGTTGCGGTGTGAGCTAAATATCTTAGAATCTTCTAATGTTCTTTGAAAGGACACACATCCTAACACTTATGCAAAATTGATGATTTAGATGTGCAACACACCAAGTAATGTTTTTCTTCAATCAGTGAAGACTAACCCTCTAAGTGTGAAGAAATTAATGAAGAATTTGATTCTCAGAGCCCTACAACAACTGTACGCGATGTCTGAAATCATCATTCTTATACAGTGGGTCACACCACCAACCAAAGTTGAAATTTGAGTTTTTCTTCATTTTTGTAAATTCTTCAAATTTTCAAATTCCTCAAAAGTTGCAATTTCTTCAAATTTTCACTCGTGTTCTTCATTGGCTACACACACACACGCACTACATGATTTTAGTTTTTCAAGTCCTCAATAGCATTCACTTATTGCTAATTCTTCAAATTATTTTTTTCCTCTAAGTGAATGTGATTGGACTTGTTCCCCCTCTATGCTAAACTCAACCCAGTCTATTCACAAATTCTTCATGTGCGTTCTATTTGAAACCTGTTCAAAATCTTCACTGTCCTTGAGAGGTGAAGAAATTGCGAACGACACTTTAAAATTTTCTTATCAAAATTTTGGCTATTGCCGTCCAAAACGCTCCACATCCCACGATGGATTAAACAACTCACCCATGATCCCCCACGATCTCCACCTCTCAGTACGTGGGTTACACATGTCGTTAGGATAGCAAAGTACAAGGGCATGTTTGTCCAAAATCTTCGGACGAGTAGTTTTTCACTGCGGTTATAAATACCCCTCCCCTTCCTGAGACCTCATTTACTCCGCTCGACTTCTACTCTCCTCGCTCGAGCTCTCTGACCTAGTGCGACCGCTACACTCCATCGTCGTCGGTGAGGAAGAGATTCACTGCCTCGACCTCGTCGCCGCCGTACTCGCGCTGACCGCAAAAATCTTCACTCCGTCGTTGTCGTAGCTGTCCCCCGCCGCCAAGTTAGGGCGTGGGAGATCTGAACTGACGAACTTCTCCATCTCTACTCCCAGTTTGTCGTGTTCTTCGTCAAGGGCAATTAAAATCTAATTTTACTGCCCTACTTTGATTCTTCTATTTTCCACAAAATCCTCAAAA
Source organism: Secale cereale (assembly GCA_902687465.1). Lineage (NCBI taxonomy): Eukaryota > Viridiplantae > Streptophyta > Magnoliopsida > Poales > Poaceae > Secale > Secale cereale. Next base: position 124,337,922 of record LR738715.1, on the reverse strand, counting down.
GGTGTTTATTCTTCAACTTCCCACTCTTTAAAACACTTGGATGAATCTGTTCCTTGATCTGTTTCACTAAGCTATGTTTTTTCTTCAAGGTTCCTTAATTGTGTGGATTTTCTAATCTATACAACTCTGGAACCTAAGACAAGAACGCCTAGTGAAATTCCTCAAGACACATATGGTCATATTCCTCTAACTTGATACTTTCCGAAAAATTTCTGAGAACGCATATGACCTCTCCAAAGTCTTCACACATATACTATGTTCACATGTATAAATGTTTGTTGCTGAATCACTAGGATTGTTGGGAAATGTAGCATGCAATTTCAAAAAAAAACTACGTTCACACAAGATCTATCTAGGAGATGCATAGCAATGAGAGGGGGAGAGTGTGTCCATGTACCCTCGTAGACCGAAAGCGGAAGCGTTTGACAACGTGGTTGATGTAGTCGAACTTCTTCTTGTTCCGACCAATCAAGCACCGAACGCACGGCACCTTCGAGTTCTGCACATGTTCAGCTCGATGACGTCCCTCGAACTCTTGATCCAACAAAGTGTCAAGGTAGAGTTTCATCAGCACGACGGTGTGGTGACGGTGACGGTGAAGTGATCCGCGCAGGGCTTTGCCTAAGCACTACATGAATATGACCAGAGGCGTAAACTGTGGAGGGAGGCGCCGCACACGGCTAACAGATGTTGTTGTGTGTTCTAGGCGCCTCCCCCCTCTTATATATATAGGTGGGAGGGAGAGGAGGCATACAAGGGGGCACCCAAGTAGGAGGAATCCTACTTGGGGCCCTAATCCTATTCGCCCCCCTTACCATAATATTGGAGGGGGAAGGAAGGAGGAGGGGGAGAGAAAGAAGGGGAGGCAGAATCCCTCCCCTTCCTTTCTCTCCTCTCCTCTTTCCTTACCCTCCTATTTCTGCCTACATGGGGTGCACCAGCCCCTTAGGGGTGGTCTGTCCCACTCTTGGCCCATTAGGCCCAAGTAGTTGCCGGGGGATGCCCGGAACACCTTCCGGTGACCCGATATGTACCCCGTACCCCCGGAACACTTCCGGTGTCCGAATATCATCGTACTATATATGATTATTTACCTATCGACCATTTCGAGACTCCTCGTCATGTATGTGATCTCATCCGGGACTCCGAACAACATTCGGTCACCAAATCACATAACTCATATAATACAAAATCGTCATCGAACTTTAAGCGTGCGGACCCTATGGGTTCGAGAATTATGTAGACATGACCGAGACACCTCTACGGTCAATAACCAATAGCGGAACCTGGATGCTCATATTGGCTCCTACATATTCTATGAAGATCTTTATCGATCGTACCGCAATGACAACATACATTATTCCCTTTTGTCATCGGTATGTTACTTGCCCGAGATTCGATCGTCGGTATCTTCATACCTAGTTCAATCTCATTACTTGCAAGTCTCTTTACTCGTTCCGTAATGCATCGTCCCACAACTAACTCATTAGTCACATTGCTTGCAAGGCTTCTTATGATGTGCATTACCGAGAGGGCCCAGAGATACCTCTCCGATACTCGGAGTGACAAATCCTAATCTTGATCTATGCCAACCCAACAAACACCTTCAGAGATACCCGTAGAGCATATTTATAATCACTCAGTCATGTTGTGATGTTTGATAGCACACAAGGCATTCCTCTAGTATCCGGGAGTTGCACAATCTCATAGTCATAGGAATATGTATTTGACATGAAGAAAGCAATAGCAATAAAACTGAACAATCAATATGCTAAGCTAATGGATGGGTCTTGTCCATCACATCATTCTCCTAATGATGTGATCCCATTCATCAAATGACAACATATGTCTATGGTTTAGGAAACTTAACCATCTTTGATTAACGAGCTAGTCTAGTAGAGGCTTACTAGGGACACGATGTTTTGTCTATGTATCCACGCATGTATGAAGTTTCCGTTTAATACAATTCTAGCATGAATAATAAACATTTATCATGATATAAGGAAATATAAAATAATACCTTCATTATTGCCTCTAGGGCATATTTCCATCAAGGTTCTCAATAACTTAACTCATTTGCAGCGTTCCTCTAAGAAAATTTGCATACTTCCTGAGAAACATCCAAAGTTCAAAGTCCTCAAGTGAGGAAAATGGCTGATGGGAAGAGACCTCAAAAGGGAGGCAAGAGGCTAGAAACAAACACTGTTTTTGAGATCCATGAAGATATCTATGTTGATTATTTTACACCATATGAAGAAACTCAAGGGAAGGAAAACAAGAATCAGTGCAAAGTGCGCATACAAAGAATTGAGAGGAGATGGGCGAAGGAATGGAGGGAATACCGTTATGTTACTCCAAAGTACATGAAGAAATTTACCGTAAACCCTCCATGTCCAAGACCTCCTTTGGCTGCTGGCTAAGTAGCTGATCCCACCAGCATCAGACGTGGTGAGGAATTTCCAAGGAATGGTCCAAGCGCCAAGCTAAGCTCTCAAAAGCTGCTAAAGAAGAAGTGAAGAAATTCAATGAGGATTCTCAAGCTACTGGTACTGAGGCCTCTGCTAGCACAACTGCGCCAAAGAAGGTGAAGAAGTCAGTTGTGAAGAAATCTTCAAGCTCAATGCCCTCACGGCCTAGCTCCTCAACTGCAAAGCACTCTGGGCATATTCCTCAAGCAATTTCCTCAAGAGCAGCACCAACTACTTCTGTTGCTGCAAAATCTTTTGTTGTTGCCACAATGTCCTCAATACCTGTGCATCTTGCAACGTGTCAATGGACGACTGGATTTCAATTGCTTCAGGAGCTTCTGCAACTTTGTCAGCTCCTCCACAATCTTCAACTCGTCCAATGCTGCTAAAGGTCAAGACCACTGCTGGACGTGGAAAGAAGTCAAGTCCTCACAAGAAGAAAGTGGCATTACATGTTCCGTCTGATGACGATGAAGCTGATGATGAAGAACTTGCTGAAATCATCAGAGATAGACAACAAAGGGACACTAGAGCCAAGGATAACTCTGTGCCTCTCATGCTGGATCTTAAGAAAATCCTCGATTATATTGATCTATGGCATAAGGATCCCAACACTCCTCTTCGTGACTTGGATATGACACCTGATCAAAGTCACATGATGGTTGCCTTCATAGGTGAGGAAAAATGGAAATTTGAACAAGCTAGGAAAACCAAGAAGGATCGGTACAAGAAAGAGCGTTTCTTGAAGAAAAATGTTGTGAATATGTCACCCGAGGAACTTGTAAACTGCAAGCAGAAATCAAAGACCCGAGTGATGAATTTAACCGATACCGTCCTAATTGGCTGGGAGCCAAAGTCAGATTCATCAATCTCTCCAAGTCCCTCAAGCTTAGTGTTGCAGCTCCATCGCAACAAGAAATCTATCTTGCTGAAGAGTCTGCTCAGCAAACTAAAGAAACTGAAAGCGCAGCTGATGAAAATTAGGCCGCTGAAGAAACTGAAAATGCCATGGCGACTACATTAGTCGTGCCTGAAGAAACTGCACCAACTTCATCTGCTCCTCCTGCAGAATCTTCAAAGATGAAGAAAAATAACTCTTCCTTTTGCACCAGAAGCAAAAAAACGAAGGCTGTGGAGAAGGAAGCCACAAGGAAAAGGAAAGCATCAAACTCTACAGAGTCCTCAGCTCCCAAGAAAGTGAGGACTTTGACGAGCTCTTACACAGAACCAATTCATGCTGTTCCAATATCATTTGCGCCATCAAAGGAACTTGTTCTATTTGGTGAAGAATATGTCGTTCTAGATGACTCTGCTGAAGAATATCCTTCTGCTGCTTCCTCAGAGGAGTTGGATGAAGAAATTAATGTGGAAGATGGTGTTACCACTCCACTGGTATCATCACCTATGCCTCAGTTGACTATTGAAGAGGTGGGCATTGAAGAAATTGAAGAAGACGTGGACATTGGCTCTACAATGCCTATGCTAAATGATGACTATTTGGAAAATACTCATCCCAATTCACCATTGGCCACACCTTTGAATCTAATTCCCCAGTCCGATGAAGAAACTGAAATACTCATAGGGTCTGAAGAATGTCAAACTTCTCTCTATTCCATTCCTGAAGATATTCCAGCTGCATCAGCTGATGAAATGGAGACTCAGACTACTAGTGAAGAACCCGAAGCCTCAATTCCCCAGTCAGCAGCACCTGAGAGTGTGACTGAAGAGGTTGTGCCACCATCAACTGCATATCTTCAGCCCAAGCCTCAGAATCCTCAAGCAAAAAGGCCAAAATTCAAGGCTAATGATTTCTTCATTGAACATCATTTCTTCACTGATTACAATCCTTATGACTCAGCAAGACTTCGATGCAAGTGATTCTGGACTGCAAGTCAAATGAACTTCTATGCATCGATGCTCTTTGATAAGAACAAGGTATTTCGGCACCGTCAAATTCCTCATGTGGATATGGAGTCCATCCCATGCTTTCAACCAGTAGTCAATGTTCTTCATGAAGGTGGGCTCCTAAGTTTCTGTGTTGATATATGTGATTGGAATGAAGAGCTAATTCTTTAGTTCTATGCTACCCTGCATCTCACTGGAAATGTCTCAGATGTCAATTCATGGGTGCTAGACTGGATGACTGAAAACACTCGCTATAAAGCTCCGACCTCTGAATTGCTTCATGACATACCAGTCAGTCCTCCTGCTGAAGGCGCAAGGCTTATCTATGAAGAACCTGCTCATCAAAGTCATCCCATGCAAGTCTTGATGAAGCCTTTGCGTCCTGGCCAAGCTCCAAGAACCACCTTCCTAGTGAAGGATTAGATGTATGTGCCAAGTACAATCTACCACATATTAACCAAAACCCTTAGTCCAATCAAAGTTCACAACTCAGAAGAATCTGTTGTTCAGTATCATTCATGGTATTCCCATTAACTCATGATTTCTTCATGAGTACTTTGGCAAATGTTGCTCTGCTGCCATTTGAATTGAAGCCCTATGCACCTTGGTTAATGAAATTCATCAAAAACCGGTCTTCAATTCACTATTAGGTAGATTTTCATAATCACCTCAGCTATCTGCCTCCCATTTAAGTCCTCAAAAGGACTATTTCTTCAGCTGATGAAAAAGGCAAAGTTGCTGTTATAGATGAAGGCACTCGTCCATTGGATGGTCAGTTTTGCAAAGCTGCATCTTACTCCACCAATGATGACTCTGCAACTCAAGACTCTGCTGCTAAAGCACAAAGCTAAATCCTCAAGCCACTGCCCCTCATGTGATGACTAATTGTGAGCTTCTTCTAAGTCTTCACTAGAAAGTCGATCGTAATCACAAGTGGGTCAAGCGTCAATTTGGCTCAATTCTTCAGAACATGAATGTTACTCAGAACACTGTGAAGAAGAATCACCATTATCTGCATCAAGTCTTCGACCGCACTTGGGCCATACTGTCTCATCTATACAGTGATGAAGACCTCAAGAAGATGGACTTTCAACAGGACTTTGACTGGTCTCAACCTCCGTCGAAGAAATTCAAGGTCAAAGTTCCTCAGTTGGTCACAAGTTCATATTCTTCATCGCATGAGATGGATGAAGCTGAAGATCTCGACGACACTGCGGCAGGCCCTCCATCGACAAACGACCCCAACAACGTTGGCGCTCCTCCATCGACTTCATGATGATATTATTCAGGGGCGTTAGTCCTCAAGTTCCATCCCTTTTGGTCATTTGATGACAAAGAGGGAGAAATTTGAGTTAGTCTTCAAGCGGGTCTCATATATGGGATGTTTTTTTGTTAAGTTACAACTCTTGTTCTTCTGAAGTGTTTGTTTGACGAGTTGTAAACTTAAGTCTGATGGTGGTCTGATACTTTTGAACTGCCTTCTGCATGCTTATTTCCTCAAGTACCTTAATGCATGCATGCTGAATTACATCAGACACCATTTTCCATCATGCATTTCAAATTCTTCACACTATATGTTAAATGTGTGTATGGATTACAAGATATAGGGGGAGATCTCCATGATTATACCCTACAATGTGCATTTGCTATTCAAGCAAATTCCTCAAATATGCACATCTTCAGGGGGGTTCTTCTATATCTTGCAGTCAAATTCCTCAATATGTTTTGTTATGCTTCATATGTTTATCCTCGTTGAAAACTTAACCTATTTGTCATCAATCACCAAAAAGGGGGAGATTGTAAGTGCATCTAGTGCCCCTTGGTGATTTTTGTGTATTGAAGACTTATAGGTTAAGGGACTAATGTGTTTGTGAGTGTACACAGGTTCTATAAGTCTCTGAGGAGTTTGATATTTCCGAAGAAAGTTGACCCCTAAAAATGAATGTCTTCATTTGAAGACTTTGGTTTTCTTGAAGACTTTAAAAATGAGGAAATTTGTGTACCTTGGAGACTTGGATATTAATGCAAGGATTATGAAGCGTGAAGACTTTTGTTTCCGTAGTTTAATTTTCTATTTCTTGAGTCATAGGAAATACCGTACTGTTAAAGGGGGTCAAGGTAAAACTAAGGAAACAATTACGAACTGATGCTCATCTCAAAGCCTACACATATCCAATCCTTCGAGTGAAGCCTTTGGAAATCTCATGCAGTTCAGTCAATTTCTTCAGTGACAGAGACAAAGTTCTTCTGTTCTGTGAGGAATTTGTTCTAACTGAGGAGTTAGGAATTCGCCAATGTGGATTGCCTACAAGTGAGGAACATGATAGCACTGATGAATTTGAGAGCTCAAATTTTCGACCGTTGTTGTGCTACATGCCACCTGTCCCAAAATATCTTATCCACCTAACGGTCATATCATTGAACGGCATTTATGTCTTATCATGTCGGGTTGTTCCCTGGCTATAACTAGCCGCCCCCTACAACCACTAGCTGGTTGTCTGCTCTGAGAGAAACTGACACTTGTCATTTAGAACATCCCATCCTTCGAGGACTTTGAGTGAAAATCATCAGTGAGAAAAAAACCCAAAAACCCAAACACCTAAAACCCAAAGTGATTGAGCATCACTGAAGAGATTGTTCCTGTGTGAAACCGACGCTTCTTACCTTTGAAGACTGTGCATCTTACAGACGGTTAGGCGTCAATGGTCTAGAGCATCCAAGAGGAATTGTGGACCACCGGGTGACCTAGTCTGGGAAGGTTTGGAAGTCACCTGTGAAGACTTACAGCGAGTGATTAGGCGAGGTCTGTGTGACCTTAGCTCAAGGGGAATACGGTAAGGACTGTGTGTCCTAGGACTGTGTGTCCTTTGGTTTAAATACCAAGCCACCCTAACCAGACGTACATCTATCACAATAGTTGGAACTGGTATACAAATCATTGTCTTCATTGAGCTACTGGTTCTATTTCCTCAACTCTTTCATTTCATCGCTTACTTGTTGATGCAATTGATCATTACTTTTTGAAGACTTTGACTGAAGACTGTCTCAATTTCCTCAATCCTATTTCTTTAGTCAATTTGTCTTCCGCATGCTTATCCTGTTTACACGCTACTTGTGCTATGTGCTTGTTTCATTTCATCATGATGACTATGTTATTGTCTTGTTATGTTTGCATCTGAGTATTTATTCCGCTGCTTGTAGTTCGTCACTTAGCTATTTCCTCAAGAAGTATTTCCTCAGTGATGAATTTGTAAAAAACGCCTATTCATCCCCTCTATTCGATATAACGCACTTTCAAGGAACCAGCGAACTATCGCGATGGAGAAGAAGGCCGCCGCCTAGTATGCTGCCGAGTGTTCCCTACGTCGTGCATTGCAGCACCAGGCCGACCTCAACGACAAGGAGTCCATTGTCTCCAAGGCGCACACCCTCCTCATGTTGAGTATGAGCCGCCCAACGCCGGCCAATCTCTCGGCCGCTGCCATGGCCGCGACAAGCACAGGCTCCTCGGCCCATTGCTACTTCTCGAGCTTGCGTTGTATTCCCTCAAAGAGGAAAGGGTGATGCATCACAGTAGCGTGAGTATTTCCCTCAGTTTTTGAGAACCAAGGTATCAATCCAGTAGGAGACCACGCGCGAGTCCCTCGCACCTGCACAAACAAATAAGAACTTCACAGCCAACACGATAAGGGGTTGTCAATCCCTTTTACGGTCACTTACGAAAGTGAGATCTGAAAGAGATGATAGTTTGATATTTTTGGTATTTCTGGATATAAGGACAGAAAGTAAAAGCGGAAAAGTAAAGTAGATTGTAGATTGATATGTTGAGAATAGACCCGGGGGCGATAGGTTTCTCTAGTGGCTTCTCTCATGATAGCGGTATTCTACAGCACGTAAACAAATTACTGTCGAGCAATTGATAGAAAAGCGAATAATTATGAGACTATCTAGGCATGATCATTATATATAGGCATCACGTCCGAGACAAGTAGACCGACTCCTGCCTGCATCTACTACTATTACTCCACACATCGACCGCTATCCAGCATGCATCTAGTGTATTGAGTTCATAAGAACAGAGTAACGCCTTAAGCAAGATCACATGATGTAGAGGGATAAACTCAAGCAATATGGTACAAACCCCATCTTTTTATACTCGATGGAAACAATACAATACGTGCCTTGCTACCCCTACTATCACTGGGAAAGGACACCGCAAGATTGAACCCAAAGCCGAGCACTTCTCCCATTGCAAGAACTATAGATCTAGTAGGCCAAACCAAACCAATAATTCGAAGAGACTTGCAAGGATATTATGAGCACACATAAAAAGTTCAGAGAAGAAACAAATATCTTTCATAGATAACCTTGATCATAAACCCACAATTCATCGGATCTCGACAAACACACCACAAAAAGAGATTACATCGAATAGATCTCCTCGAAGACCGAGGAGAACTTTGTATTGAGATCCAGAGAGAGAGAGAAGAAGCCATCTAGATACTAGCTATGGACCCGAAGGTCTCTGGTAAACTACTCACAACTCATGGTGAGGGCGATGATGATGAAGAAGAAGGCCTCCGTGATTGGATCCCCCGCCGGTGGAGCTCCGGAACAGGCTCCAAGATGGGATCTCCACGGTAACAGAAGGTTGCGGCGGTGGAACTAGGGTTTTCTCTCTCCTGTGATGGTTTCGGGGTACGTAGGTATATATAGTAGGAAGGAGGGCACCGGGGGCCAAACGTGGGGCCCATGAGGCAGGGGCGTGCCCTGTAGGGGGGGCGCCCCCACCCTCGTGGACGCCATGTGTGCCCTACTCTGTGGTTCTCAAGTCTCCCGTGCGTATTATTCTCCAAAAATACCTTTCCCGAAGGTTTCATTCCGTTTGGACTCCGTTTGATATTCCTTTTCTGTAAAACCCCGAAATAGGCAAAAAAAAGCAATCTGGACTGGGCCTTTGGGCTAATAGGTTAGTCCCAAAAATAATATAAAAGTGTATAACAAAGCCCATTAAACATCCAAAACATCATAAGTAATAGCATGGAACAATCAAAAATTATAGATACGTTGGAGACGTATCAAGCATCCCCAAGCTTAATTCCTGCTCGTCCTCGAGTAGGTAAACGATAAAAACAGATTTTTTGATGTGGAATGCTAACCAACATAACTTTTAATGTAGTTCTCTTAATTGTCGCATGAATGTTCAGATCTGAAAGATTCAAGACAAAAGTCTATATTGACATAAGAAATAATAATACTTCAAGCATACTAACAAAGCAATCATGTCTTCTCAAAATACTATGGCTAAAGAAAGTTATCCCTACAAAATCATATAGTCTGGCTATGCTCCCTCTTCATCACACAAAATATTCATATCATGCATAACCCTGGTTTCAGCCAAGCACTTGTTTTCATACTCTATTCTTTCAAACCTTTCAATTTTCACGCAATACATGAGCGTGAGTCATGGATATAGCACTATGGGTGGAATAGAATGTTGGTTGTGGAGAAGACAAAAAGGAGGGAGATAGTCTCACATCGACTAGGCGTATCAACGGGCTATGGATATGCCCATCAATAGATATCAATGTGAGTGAGTAGGGATTGCCATGCGACGGATGCACTAGAGCTAAAAATGTATGAAAGCTCAACAAAAGAAACTAACTGAGTGTGCATCAAACTTGCTTGCTCACGAAGACCTAGGGCATTTGAGGAAGCCCATCGTTGGAATATACAAGCCAAGTTCTATAATGAAAATTCCCACTAGTATATGAAAGTGACTAAACATGAGACTGTCTATCATGGAGAACATGGTGCTACTTTCAAGCACAAGTGTGGAAAAAGATAGTAGCATTGTCCCTTCTCTCTTATCTCTCATTTTTTGGAGGGCCTTTCTCTTTTTTTAGCCCCTCTTTATTTTTTGGGCCATCTCCCTTTTTTTGGCATTTCCTCACATGGGACAATGCTCTAATAATGATGATCATCACACTTTTATTGATTTACAACTCGATACTAGAACAAAGTATGACCCTATATGAATGCCTCTGGCGGTGTACCGGGATGTGCAATGAATCAAGAGTGACATGTATGAAAAGTTATGCATGGTGGCTTTGCCACGGATACGATGTCAACTATATGATCATGCATGGCAATATGACAATATGAAGTGTGTCATATGAACGGAACGGTGGAAAGTTGCATGGCAATATATCTCGGAATGGTATGGAAATGCCATGATAGGTAGGTATGGTGGCTGTTTTGAGGAAGATATATGGTGGTTGTTTTGAGGAAGGTATATAGTGTCTGTTTTTAGGAAGGTATATAGTGGGTGTATGGTACCGGCGAAAGTTGCGCGGTACAAGAGAGGCTAGCAATGGTGGAAGGGTGAGAGTGTGTAATATCCATGGACTCAACATTAGTCATAAGAACTCATATACTTATTGCAAACATTTATGAGTCATCAAAACAAAGTAATCAACGCATGCTCCTAGGGGGGAGGTTGGTAGGAGTTAACCATCGCGCGCCCCCGACCTCCACACAAAGGATGACACTCTACAAATACATCATGCTCTAACTTCGTCACATAGCGGGTCACCATACGTGCATGCTACGGGAATCACTAACTTTAACACAAGTATTTCTCAATTTCATAATAACTCCACCAGCATGACTATAATATCACTATCCTCATATCTCAAAACAATTATCAAGCATCCAACTTCTCATCATATTCAATGCACTTAGTACGAAAGTTTTTACTACATCCATCTTGGATGCCTATCATGTGAAGGCTTGTTTTATAGCCAAAGCACATTACCATGCTGTTCTAATAGACTCTCAAAAGGATATAAGTGAAGCAGGAGAGATTAACAATTTCTTCAAAAATAAAATCACCACCGTGCTCTAGAAGATAAAAGTGAAGCACTAGAGCAAAAACTATTCAACTCAAAAGATATAAGTGAAGCATATATAGTGTTCTAACGATTCCTATGCCATATTTATCTCTCTCAAAAAGGTGTGTCCAGCAAGGATGATTGTGGAAAAATAACAAGCAAATACTCAAATAATACATGACGCTCCAAGTAAAACACATATCATGTGGTGAATAAAAATATAGTCCCGAGTATGGTTACCGATAGATGAAGACGAAAGAGGGGATGCCTTCCCGGGGCATCCCCAAGCTTAGGCTTTTGGTTGTCCTTGAATTTTACCTTGGGGTGCCTTGGGCATCCCCAAGCTTAGGCTTTTGGTTGTCCTTGAATTTTACCTTGGGGTGCCTTGGGCATCCCCAAGCTTAGGCTCTTGCCACTCTTTGTTCAATAGTCCATCAAAGCAATACTCAAAACTTGAAAACTTCACAACACAAAACTTAGACAAAAATCCCGTGAGCTCCGTTAGTATAAGAAAACAAACCACCACTCAAAGGTACTGTAATGAACTCATTCTTTGTTTATATTGGTGTTAAACCTACTGTATTCCAACTTCTCTATGATTCATACTCCCCAATACTACTCATAGATTGATCAAAATAAGTAAACAACACACGAAAAACAGAATCTGTCAAAAACAGAATAGTCTGTAGTAATCTGTAACTTTTGCATACTTCTGTAACTCCAATTTTCTTGAAATAAATTTGTAAACGTGAGGAATTTGTCTATTAATCATCTGTAAAAAGAATCAACTAAATAGCACGCTCTAGTAAAATCTGGTGACCATTCTAGCGAGTGCTAACGATTCTGTTCTTCACAGCAAGATCATATAAACTTCACACAAGTCTTCCGAAAGGTTCTACTTGGCACAAACACTAATTAAAACACAAAACCACATCTAAATATAAGCGGGATGCAATATTTATTCCTGAACAGAAGCAATAACCAAAAAAATAAAATTGGGTTGCCTCCCAACAAGCGCTATCGTTTTACGCCCCTAGCTAGGCACGATACAAGGATAGATCTACGTATTGCCATCTTTGGAAGGCAATCCATAAGTGGCTCTCATAATAGATTCATATGGTAATTTGATTTTCTTTCTAGGAAAGTGTTCCGTGCCTTTCCTTAACGGAAATTGGAATCTAATATTTCCTTCCTTCATATCAATAATTGCACCAGTCGTTCTAAGGAAAGGTCTACCAAGAATAATAGGACATGAAGGATTGCAATCTATATCAAGAACAATCAAATCCATGGGCACATAATCCTATTGGCAATAATAAGAACATCATTAATCCTTCCCATAGGTTTCTTAATAGTGGAATCCGCAAGGTGCAAATTTAAAGAACAATCATCAAGCTCATGGAAACCTAGCAAATCACACAAAGTTTTTGGGATAGTGGAAACATTTGCACCCAAATCACACAAAGCAAAGCATTCATGATCTTTTATTTTAATTTTAATAGTAGGTTCCCACTCATCATAAAGCTTTCTAGGGATAGAAACTTCCAATTCAAGTTTTTCTTCATAAGATTGCATCAAAGCATCAACTATGTGTTTGGTAAAAGCTTTACTTTGACTATAAGCATGCGGAGAGTTTAGTACGAATTGCAACAAGGAAATACAATCAATCAAAGAGCAATTATCATAATTGAATCCCTTGAAATCCAAAGTAGTGGGTTCATCACTATGCAAAGTTTTAATCTCTTCACTCCCACTTTTAACAATTGTAGCATCAAGATCTAAAAACTCAGAATAATTGGGACACCTTAAAGTAGACGCATCTCCAATCCCATCTTTATCAAGATTCATACTAGAAAACAAGGATCTAATAGGAGACACATCAATAACTTTCAGGTCTTCATCTTTATTTTCATGATAACTAGAAGAACACGCTTTTATATAATTCTCTCTTTTAGCACGCATCCTAGCGGTCCTTTCTTTGCATTCATGAATGGAAATTCGCATAGCTTTAAGAGACTCATTGATATCATGCTTAGGTGGGATAGATCTAAGTTTCAAAGAATCAACATCAAGAGTTATTCTATCCACACTTCTAGCCAATTCATCAATCTTAAGCAATTTTTCTTCAAGTAAAGCATTGAAATTCTTTTGCGAATTCATAAACTCCTTAACACTAGTTTCAAATTCAGAAGGCATCTTTCCATAAGAGTTATTGTAGGAATTTCCATAATTATTAGAGTAATTACTAGGAAAAGGCCTAGGATTAAAGTTTCCTCTATAAGCATTGTTACCAAAATTATTCCTACTAACAAAATTCACATCCAAAGATTCATTATTATTTTCAATCAACGTGGATAAAGGCATATCATTAGGATCAGAAGAAGCACTCTTAGCAGCAAATAATTTCATAAGTTCATCCATCTTTCCACTCAAAACACTAATCTCTTCAATAGCATGTACCTTTTTACTAGTAGATCTTTCGGTGTGCCATTGAGAATAATTAACCGTAATATTATCTAGGAGTTTGGTAGCTTCTCCTAAGGTAGTTTCCATGAAAGTGCCTCCTGCGGCCGAATCTAAAAGATTTCTAGAAGCAAAATTCAAGCCAGCATAAAAGTTTTGAATAATCATCCATAAGTTCAAACCATGTGTAGGGCAATTACATATCATTAATTTCATTCTCTCCCAAGCTTGTGCAACATGCTCATGATCTAGTTGCTTAAAATTCATAATATCATTTCTAAGAGAGAAGATCTTAGCAGGAGGGAAATACTTAGAGATAAAAGCATCTTTGCACTTATTCCATGAATCAATACTATTTCTAGGCAAAGAGGAAAACCAAGTTTTAGCACGATCTCTAAGTGAAAGCGGAAATAACTTCAATTTGACAATATCATTATCTGTATCCCTCTTCTTTTGCATATCACACAAATCAACAAAGTTGTTTAGATGAGTAGCGGCATGTTCACTAGGAAGGCCGGAAAATTGATCTTTCATGACAAGATTCAACAGAGCAGCATTGATCTCACAAGATCTAGCATTAGTAATAGGAGCAATCGGAGTGCTAATAAAATCATTATTGTTGGTATTGGAGAAGTCACACAATTTGGTATTGTTCTGAGCCATAGTGACAAGCAAGCAATCTAACACACAAGAAAACAAGAAGCAAGCGAACGGTAAACACACGGAAAAAAGAAGGGCAAATAAAAAGGCAAGGGTGAAGTGGGGGGAGAGGAAAACGAGAGGCAAATAAATGTAATGCGAAGGATAAGGGTTTGTGATAGGTACTTGGTATATGACTTTTGCGTAAGCCTCCCCGGCAACGGCGCCGGAAATTCTTCTTGCTACTTCTCGAGCTTGCGTTGTATTCCCTCGAAGAGGAAAGGATGATGCAGCAAAGTAGCGTAAGTATTTCCCTCAGTTTTTGACAACCAAGGTATCAATCCAGTAGGAGACCACGCGCGAGTCCCTCGCACCTGCACAAACAAATAAGAACTTCGCAGCCAACGCGATAAGGGGTTGTCAATCCCTTTATTGTCACTTACGAAAGTGAGATCTGATAGAGATGATATTTTGATATTTTTGGTATTTTTGGATATAAGAACAGAAAGTAAAAGCGGAAAAGTAAAGTAGATTGTAGATTGATATGTTGAGAATAGACCCGGGGGCCATAGGTTTCTCTAGTGGCTTCTCTCATGATAGCGGTATTCTACGGCGGGTAAACAAATTACTATCGAGCAATTGATAGAAAAGCGAATAATTATGAGACTATCTAGGCATGATCATTATATATAGGTATCACATCCGAGACAAGTAGACCGAAACGATTCTGCATCTACTACTATTACTCCACACATCGACCGCTATCCAGCATGCATCTATAGTATTAAGTTCATAAGAACAGAGTAACACCTTAAGCAAGATGACATGGTGTAGAGGGATAAACTCAAATAACATGATATAAGCCCTATCTTTTTATCCTCGATGGCAACAATACAATATGTGCCTTGCTGCCCCTACTGTCACTGGGAAAGGACACCGCAAGATTGAACCCAAAGCCAAGGACACCGCAAGATTGAACCCAAAGCCAAGCACTTCTCCCATTGCAAGAACTACAGATCTAGTAGGCCAAACCAAACCAATAATTCGAAGAGACTTGCAAGGATATTATAATCATACATAAAGAATTCAAAAAAGAACCAAATATTTCTCATAGATAATCTTGACCATAAACCCACAATTCATCGGATCTCGGCAAACACACCGCAAAAAGAGATTACACTGAATAGATCTCCTCGGAGACCGAGTAGAACTTGGTATTGAGACCCAAAGAGAGAGAAGAAGCCATCTAGATACTAGCTATGGACCCAAAGGTCTGTGGTAAACTACTCACAACTCATGGTGAGGCGATGATGATGATGTAGAAGCACTCCGTGGTAGATCCCCCCTCCAGCGGAGCTCCGGAACAGGCCCCAAGATGGGATCTCATGGGTACAAAAGGTTACGGTGGTGGAACAAGGGTTTTCTCTCTCCTCTGATGGTTTAGGACGTAGGTATATATAGGAGGAAGGAGGGCGCCGGGGGACAAACGTGGGGCCCACGAGGCAGGGGGCGCGCCCTTTAGGGGGGGCGCCCCCACCCTCGTGGACGCCACATGTGCCCTACTCCGTGGTTCTCAAGTCTCCCATGCGTATTTTGCTCCAAAAATATCTCCCCCGAAGGTTTCATTCCGTTTGGACTCCGTTTGATATTCCTTTTCTGTAAAACCCTGAAATGGGCAAAAAAACAGCAATCTGGACTGGGCCTTTGGGTTAATAGGTTAGTCCAAAAAATAATATAAAAGTGTATAACAAAGCCCATTAAACATCCAAAACATCATAAATAATAGCAAGAAACAATCAAAAATTATAGATACGTTGGAGACGTATCACCCATTGTCCGCCGCAGCACCGTTCCATAAGCTCATCTGTCACACACAAGACACCGGGTGTTCATCCTCCGTCGCCGCACAGCCATGGTACAGAGGCGTTGTCCATTGTGAAGATGGCGCGCGAAGGAAGTGATACGTCTCCAACGTATCTATAATTTTTTATTGTTCCATGCTATTATATTATCTGTTTTGGATGTTTAGTGGGCTTTAATATTCACCTTTATATGATTTTTGGGACTAACCTATTAACCCAGAGCCCAGTGTCGGTTTCTGTTTTTTCCTTGTTTTTTAGTATCGCATAAAAGGAATACCAAACGGAGTCCAATTAACCTGAAATCGCACGGAGGTAGTTTTTGGACAAGAAGAAGCCCACGGAGTACCGGAGATGGACCAGAAGAGTCACGAGGCCACCACGAGGGTTTGGGGCACGCCCTACCCCCCTCGGCGCACCCCCTATCTTGTGGCTGCCTCGGGGACCCCCCCTGACTTGTTCCCGACTCCAACACCTCTTATATATACCCAAACTTCCAGAAAGAAACCTAGATCGGGAGTTCCGCCGTCGCAAGCCTCTGTAGCCACCAAAAACCAATCGGGATCCTGTTTCGGCACCCTGTCAAAGGGGGAAATCCCTCTTCGGAGGCCATCTTCATCATCCCGGCGCTCTCCATGACGAGGGGGGAGTAGTTCACCCTCGGGGCTGAGGGTATGTACCAGTAGCTATGTGTTTGATCTCTCTCTCTCTCTCTCTCTCTCGTGTTCTTGAGATGGCACGATCTTGATGTATCGCGAGCTTTGCTACTATAGTTGGATCTTATGATGTTTCTCCCCCTCTACTTCTTGTAATGGATTGAGTTTTCCCTTTGAAGTTATCTTATCGGATTGAGTCTTTAAGGATTTGAGAACACTTGATGTATGTCTTGCGTGGGATATCCGTGGTGACAATGGGGTATTCTATTGATTCACTTGATGTATGTTTTGGTGATCAACTTGCGGGTTCCGTGACCTTGGGAATCTATGCATAGGGGTTGGCACACGTTTTCGTCTTGACTCTCCGGTAGAAACTTTGGGGCACTCTTTGAAGTTCTTTGTGTTGGTTGAATAGATGAATCTGAGATGTGTGATGCATATCGTATAATCATGCCCACGGATACTTGAGGTGACAATGGAGTATCTAGGTGACATTAGGGTTTTGGTTGATGTGTGTCTTAAGGTGTTATTCTAGTACGAACTCTAGGATAGATCGAACGGAAAGAATAGCTTCGTGTTATTTTACTATGGACTCTTGAATAGATCGATCAGAAAGAATAACTTTGATGTGGTTTTGTACCCTACAATAATCTCTTCGTTTGTTATCCGCTATTAGTGACTTTGGAGTGACTCTTTGTTGCATGTTGAGGGATTGTTATATGATCCAGTTATGTTATTATTGTTGAGAGAACTTGCACTAGTGAAAGTACGAACCCTAGGCCTTGTTTCAAAGCTTTGCAATACCGTTTATGCTCACTTTTATCATTATTTACCTTGTTGTTTTTATATTTCATATTACAAAAACCTATATCTACCATCATATTGCACTTGTATCACCATCTCTTCGCCGAACTAGTGCACCTATACAATTTACCATTGTATTGGGTGTGTTGGGGACACAAGAGACTCTTTGTTATTTGGTTGCAGGGTTGTTTGAGAGAGACCATCTTCATCCTACGCCTCCCACAAATTGATAAACCTTAGGTCATCCACTTGAGGAAAATTTGCTATTGTCCTACAAACCTCTGCACTTGGAGGCCCAACAACGTCTACAAGAAAAAGGTTGTGTAGTAGACATCAGAAGCAGCCCCGGTCATTCGCGTCGGCACACATGGCCGGCGCCCGCAAGCTGTTCGATGAAATGCCACCGCCGACGGAGACGATGACCTTCGATGACCCTTACTACGCCTCGTTCATGCATAACGTCATCTTTGAGGGCCTTGGGGAGGCGTTCCACGTCGACGGCCAAGAGCAAGCTTTCGATCCCGACTCGACCCAAAGCCAGGACGGTCGTGGTACCTATTATGACAGTCAGTTCGCCGGCCATGATGATGGTGATGAGGACGACCATGGTAATTCGTGGCATGACGATGACGACTTGTATTGTCAAGATGACGAAGAAGAGATCGACATTTCCGTGGATCCATTGTTGTTTATCGACTAGTCACCCAAAAGGCCGAAGCACAAAAGAGGAGGAAAATCATTCACACTAGATCATATAGCCAAGCTAAGGACACTTTGATTTGCGAGAGTTGGAAGGAAAATGGCCAATATCCAATCAAAGGTGTCGAGCAAAAAGGATCCACCTTTTGGACAAGAGTTCACAAGAAATTTCATGAGCGAAGAAAGCTTGCCCCCTACCAATTCACAAGCACCAGCGACATCAATTCAATTCAAAAAAGATGAAGATTCATCCAACAAGAATGCAACAAATATTGTGCCACGCTTGAGAGCGCCAAAGCCCCTCCCGTGAGCGGCCTAGGCCTTGGTGACTTGGTATGAACCTCTCGCATTTTCATCATGCATCCATTAATGTTGGCATGCCATTTAAGTTGCATGCATTGTATGTCCTTTCATGTTACAAGTGTGGCCGTATGTTTGATTGTGTAGGCATTCCAATCTTTGGAAGCCTTCAAGTCCCGGCACAAAGACAAGCCATTCAGTCTCACGCATTGTTGGGTGCTCATCAAAGATTGCCCCAAGTTCAAAGACCAAGACAATGCTCTTAAGAAGAAGAGAGGAGAGAAGGCGGCTGTGGCCGACGATGGAGACACGCCGAAGAGGCCAAGGGGTAAGACATGCTCCAAGGGTGACGAGAAGCATGATGCGTCTTCTATAGCCTTGCAAGGAACTTTGGAGAACTTGATTGAGCCAAAAGGAAATGCGGGAGGAGAGAAAGAGCAAAGGAAAGGAGGAGCAAATGAAGATATACTTATGTTGGGCTCTACCGTAGGGTGCTTCGACTGCAAATTTAAATTTTCCTATGCGAAGAACATCCGGGAACATGCTAGCGGAGATGGATCATAGATCGTTACCACTAGACGCATAGTGTCGTGCAACAGAAGTAAAGTTGGGGCAGCGTGTCTCCGGAGTCGTCTCCTCCTCGTCGATCTCCCTCGTAGACGATCGTATCTCGCGGACAGATTCGCCGGAGCGGTGCAAGTGCACTGCTTCTAGCGGTATCTGCGTGTGCAGGAGGAACGTCGTGCGGCGTACTGCTAGGTCCGATCACACAACCGGCAGCGAGTGGAGGTGGCTAGTTGCAACACATGGAAAGCCCTAATGACGGCGCCGAAGCGATCAACCAAATGAGTGTGCCGCACCTCCACTATATATTGTTGGAAATATGCCCAAGAGGCAATAATAAAAGTATTATTATCATGTTTCCTTGTTCATGATAATCGTCTGTTATTCATGCTTGAATTGTATTGTACGGAAACAGCGATACATGTGTGAATATATAGACCACAATGAGTCCCTGGTAAACCTCTAGTTACTAGCTCGTTGATCAACAGATGGTCACGGTTTGCTGACCATGGACATAGGATGTCTATGATAACGGGATCACATCATTAGGAGAATGATGTGATGGACAAGACCCAATCTTGAGCAAAGCACGAGATCGTATAGTTCGTAATGCATAAGCTTTTCGGTGTCAAGTATTTATTCCTTAGACCATGAGGTTGTACAACTCCCGGATACCGTAGGAATACTTTGGGTGTGCCAAACATCACAACGTAACTGGGTGACTATAAAGGTACGCATCGGGTATCATCGAAAGTGTCTGTTGAGTTGGTACGAACCGAGACTGGGATATTGTCACTCCATATGACGGAGAGGTACCTCTGGGCCCACTCGGTAATACATCATCATAATGAGCTCAAGGTGACAAAGGAGTTAGTCACGGGATGATGGATTACGGATCGAGTAAAGAGACTTGCCATGACGAGATTGAACAAGGTATCGGGAATACCGACGATCGAATCTCGGGCAAGTACCGTACCGATGGACAAAGGGAATAACATACGGGATTGAGTGAATCCTTGACACAGTGGTTCATCCGATGAAGATCATCGAGGAACACATGGGAACCAACATGGTTATCCAGATCCCGCTATTGGTTATTGACCGGAGAGTGGTCTCGGTCATGCCTGCGTGTCTCCCGAACCCGTAGGGTCTACACACTTAAGGTTCGGTAACGCTAGGGTCGTAGAGATACATGCACGTGGAAACCCGAAAGTTGTTTGGAGTCCCGGATGAGATCCCGGACGTCACGAGGAGTTCCGGAATGGTCCGGAGGTAAAGATTGATATATAGGAAGTCAGGTTTCGGCCATCGGGTGATCTTCGGGGGTCACGGGGAGTGTCCCGGGACCACCGGAGGGGCCCCGGAGGTCCACCGGGTGGGGCCACCCATCCCGGTGGGGCCCCTAGGCCGCGAAGGGGAAGTGGCCAGCCCTAATGGGCTGGTGCACCACATGGGCCCTCCTCCCCATGCGCCTAGGGTTGAAACCCTAGGGGGGAGGGGGCGCCACTTGCCTTGGGGGGCAAGGATTCCCCCCTTGGCCGCCGCCTCACCCTGCAGATCCCATCTGCAGGGCTGGCGCACCCCCTGGCCCCCTATATATATGTGGGGGGGAGAGGGCAGCCGCACCCTGGCCCTGGCGCCTCTTCCCCTCCTGTCACACCTCCGTCTCCTTAACGCAGGGCGCCCGGCGAAGCCCTGCAGGATTCTCCACTGCATCCACCACCACGCCGTTGTGCTGCTGGATCTCCGACGACCTCTCCTCCCCCCTTGCTGGATCAAGAAGGAGGTGACGTTGCTGTACCGGACGTGTGTTGAACGCGGAGGTGTCGTCCGTTCGGCGCTAGATCATCGGTGACGAAGAACGCGAAGAGTATGACTACTTCATCCACGTTTCTTCGAAAGCTTCCGCACGCGATCTACGTAACGGTATGTAGATGCACTCTTACTTGCTCGTTGCTAGATGTCTCCTTAGTTGGATCTTGGTGAAAGCGTAGAAATTTTTTGAATTCTGCTACGTTCCCCAACAGTGGCATCTGAGCTAGGTCTTATGCGTAGCATCTTGCACGAGTAGAACACAAAACAGTTGTGGGCGTTTGAGTTTGTTCAACTTTCTTGCCGTTACTAGTCAATCTTGATTCGGCGGTATTGTAGGATGAAGCGGCCCGGACCGACTTTACACGTACGCTTACGTGAGACTGGTTCCACCGACAGACATGCACTAGATGCATAAGGTGGCTGGCGGGTGTCTGTCTCTCCTACTTTAGTCGGATCGGATTCGATGAAAAGGGTCCTTATGAAGGTGATACGTCCAAAACGTATCTATAATTTTTGCTTGCTCCATGCCACTTTTGGGTGATATTGCTATGATATTTATACACTTCGATACACTTTTGATCATATTTGGACTAACCTACTAATCCAGTGCACCCCAGTGCCAGTTTCTGTTTTCGGCTCTTTTTGTATTTCAGGTTTTCACATTACGAGAACTGCCAGGAAAATTCCATAAAAATCATATAAAAAATCAGCGTTCCAGAACCTACCTTGCGCCCGAAGGACAGCCGGGGGGGGGGCACCAGGGCCCCAGGCGCCCTGGCGGCGCCCCCCCCCCCCCCCCCCCCGGGCCGCGCCGGGGGGGCGCCTGGGCCCCCTGAGCCCCGTCTGGTGCCCCCCTTTGGCATATATTTAGAGCTTCCTTCGAAACCCTCAGGACGGAAACTCTTTTTCGCGATCTCATCTCTGTTTCGCCGCCGCTGCTTCCAAGATCGGGAGCACCAGGAGAACCCTTCCCGGCACCCTGCCGGAGGGGAGGATCACCACCGGGAGCCTCTCCACCACCATGGACGCCTCCCGGATGAGTTGTGAGTAGTCTCCCTTGGACCATGAGTCCATGACCAGTAGCTATGTGATGTTCTCCTCCCGTTCTTGTGCTTCACTAATTAGTCCTCGTGAGCTGCCCTACATGATCGAGGCACATATGTAATCCTTATGCTGTTGCTATGTTGAGTTTGCTGGGATCCGATGGATTATGAGATTATGTTCAGATTGTGATTGAGTAATATATTTGATCTACCTCTTTTATATTTATGTTCATAAGTAATTCTTGCATGTTCTCCGTTGTTATTTATTGCTTTGGCCAAGTAATACGTAGTGACTCCAAGAGGGAACGTTATGCTCGATTGTGGGTTCATGCCCCTCGATGACTAGCTTGAGTGACAGAAACATGAGTCTAGGGGATGTGCTGTTGCCACAACGGGGAAAACAACGGTGCTTGTGCTCGCGGGTGCAAGGATTGTTTACTTTACGCAAAGTTCTTTTAATGCAGTTGTCTGTTGCATTGAGTTTACACTATGGGTGGGACTCGCAACTTAATACCAGCGAGATGTTCTGGATAGATATCTCAAGGTGGATGATTGGTAGTAGATATTGATGGATTTCGGTCTACTTACTTTGGCGTACCGCCCATGCTTTGAACCTCAACCTTTCTTGCAATGTAGTCAGCATTGGTTTGCGTTCGTGGTCCTGTCAATTGCCCAGCTATAATTCGTTTACCTCACATAGCTGTTTTATCGTCTTTTGGGAGAGAGACATCACTAGTGAACATCATGAGACTCCGGTCCATATTACCATCATTGATCACATCCGCTATTTACTTTTCGCTTTTATTTACTATTGCAAACATTATCTATCACTACTATCATTTGCGTTTAATCCTTTGTGAACTACAAGGCCGGAGGGATTGACAACCTCTCTATACTCGTTGGGAGCAAAGTTATTTGTATCTGTGTGCAGGTCCACGTTGATTGCTAATATCTGGCTCCGTTAGCAGTTGACACCTACTTGTTTGTGACGCCCGAGACCGACGTCCCAGAAGATTCCAGAAGCTTCCAGAAGATTCCGGATGTTCAGGGTTGCCCGTGTGTTCTTTTGTGCTTGTGTTTTTATTTTTGCTTTGCATCATGTCATCATGCCATCATGTCATATTTATTTTTTTTGCATCTCAACCTAAATAAACCGTGTGGACCTTCGGTCCATTTAAATCGAGGGAAGATTGTCTTCTCTTTAAAACATATAAAAGTCTCTCATTATTTTAGAGAGCTATAATAATTATTCCATTCGTTGGAATTAACCCAACACACTTGCATATTTTTCCCCATGCCTTTTCTTCTCAATCCCTTGCCTAGACCTCCTCCTCCTTTTTTTTCCATGTCTTTTGGAAGTGTTTGGTTGACCTAAGGATTTATGCAAGTTCGAGTTATTTCCGACTCGCATAAATTTGTAGTCTCTAAAAATTGCCAAAGCACTTTATTAAAATAGCCCACAATTCCAGGGTTGTAGGGATATTTTTTTATCTCAGTCTAAACCTTCTCCAAACTCTCTGGACTTTTCTTTTCTTTGTTCTTTTTCTTTAAATGAAAGAAGAAGAGAGCCCAGCCTTTTTTTTTCCTTCTCCTCTTTTCCCTCCACTTCCTGCGGCCCATTCTCCACAGGCCCATCAGGCCAGCCCGACCGCAGCTCCCCACCAAACCCTAGCGGACGCCCGCACCCCGATCCCTCGCTCGACCCGCTCACTCCCTTGTGCCGCCGCCAGAGGCCTGGAGCCCCGCTCCCTCTGCCCGTTTTCGCTTCGAGCGCAGGACCCTCTCGCTCCTCTCAGCCGCCGCACTTTTCCCTCGATCTCTCCCTTCTCTCTCCCGTCGCCCCTCGAGCAGGCCGTGCCCTGCCTCCTGCCTCCAGCTCGAGGCCAGCCAGCACCTGCGGCTCCCTCCTCTCCAGGCGAGCGCCGTCGTCCCTCCGTGCAGCACCTCACCTCCAGCGCCCGCTCCCTCCTCGAGAACAGCCCGGCCGGATCCCGGCGACCTTCATCGCCCTGGCCCCGTCGCGCGCCAGGAGCGTCCTCCTCTGCGGCCAGGAACCACCCCGACGCGCCGGCCGTCCTCCAGCGCGACCCGCCTGCCCTTCTCTAGCCTGCGCCGACCCCGTCCTGCAGCGCCAGGAGGCGGCCCGCGCCCGTCCCTCCGCCGTGGCCTGCGGCCTCCCTCCGGCCAGCCATGGCCACTGCCAGCCGCCGCCGCGCCAAGGCACCGGCGCCCGACGCGCCCCGACCTCCTCCTGCGCGCCCCGAGCGCCTTCCTCCGAGCTTCTCCAGCGCTGGACCGCCTCTGCCCTGCCTCTGCGCGGATCTCGCGGCCCTGCCTCGCCGTGCTGTTGCTGTGACCTCGTGGCCCTTCCTGCAGCGCCGTGCAGCCCCTTTTGTTTAGCTCCTGTAGTTTTGTTTTGTTTGTATTGTTGCCTGTGCTGTAATGTTTGGCAGGAGACCCGTGTACCCCTACGAAACATCTTCGACCAAGTACCCCGACGTCGCGAGTACAACGACTACCGATGACGTGAACAACTACCGACGCCCGGAAAACGACCTACTTCCACTACCGTCGCAAACGGGAACCCCCAAGTACCACTACGAACGCCGACGCGACAAGTACCCCGACATCGACGACCCGAACGACTACCGTCGCCGTGTACCACTACCGTCGCCCGGAAATGAGGAATTCGCCAAGTACCACGACACCCCGTGAATGACTACTTCCTCTCCGACCGCGAGTACCACTACGTCCCTCTACGATCTCGAACCCCTCCGAGAACGATGGTTCGAAGGTATAACCCCGTGAATGACCCGTGAGATGCATGCTTGCTTGTGTTGTATGAAATGTCTCCCGTGTGTGCACCGTGCCGTTTCACCTTTTGTCATGTTCCTCGGTTGCCTCGTCACCGACTCGTGGGAACCCGGTAGCGGGATTGCCCCACCTTTCATCTCGTTTGACTCGCTCACGCCGTCTATCTTTTGCATCGGACTCTCAACGAGTTACCGGAACCGATATGTTGCGTTGCTTCATTTTCGGATCGTTGCCGTGGCATCGTTTTCCCTTCCACCACGGTGACAATTGCTTCTTATCATCTTCTTGTTAACCTTTTAATAAAACTTGCATAAACTTGATCATGTCATCCGCATCATGTTAACAACATTATATATGTGTTAATTGTTGTTGCTTATAATTATTAAACATGCTCATGGGGATTTCCGGAGATGTTGTTGTTATTCTTCCGGCCTCATTTAAATTGCCTAGTTAGTGTAGTTTTATTATGCTTCACCTCTTGCCATGTTAAAAACATTTAACCTTGTCTTGTAAATAATGTGAGTCAACTAAATAATTAAATGTGGTGTTTCGTCGATATGCAACTCGTTGCATATTGAGCTCCACTTAACTTGTAGTGTTGTTTGTGCACTTGCCATGCCATGCATAATTAAACCGGACATGCATCATGCTTGCTTGTGCATCGTATGCCATGTTGATGCTTGTGTGTTTACCGCGTTGTTTGTTTTCTTTCCGGTTGCTTCTCTTGTTAGCTTCGGTTTCGTTCCGGAGTTGTGAGGATCCGCTCGTCTGTTGCTCCGTCTTCTTCATGGATCCGTTCTTCTCCCTTGTGGAATCCCAGGCAAGATGATCATACCCTTGGATACCTTTACTACCATTGCCATGCTTAGTTGTCTCGATGCTATCGTTACATGTCGCGATACCCATCTTTTATGTCAGCCTCTCCTTGTTGCCATGAAACCTCTAACATTTGAAACCTTCCTAGCAAAACCACTGTTTGGCTTTGTTACCCGCTTGCTCAGCCCCGCTTGCTCAGTCTCTCTTATAGCGTTGTTAGTTGCAGGTGAAGATGAAGTCTGTTCCAGGAGGGAACTTGTTGTTGGATATATCACAATATCTATAATAATTATTAACACACCTTATATACTGGGCATGGGTGGAAGGCTTGGCCTTTTGCTCGGTGTTTTGTTCCACTCATGCCACCTTAGGCGCCGATAAACCGGCATTATGTTCCTTGATTTTGTGTTCCTAACACGATGGGTGTAATGGGGACCCCTTGACAGTTCGACTTTGAATAAAACTCCTCCAGCAAGGCCCAACATTGGTTTTAATTTGCCCATAATAACAACTTAATTAAATAATTAAAATTGCATAGGGGGTCGCGTCCCCGAGGATTCTTAATTCTACATAGCAGGGGGGGCCAGTGCTGATGGTGTTGGTCCCAAACTAGAGCCACTTGCGGATGCCACCCAGTTCGCTGGGATCTTCGGTATCTGTACGTACTGCTCATCCGGACGTGGCCTGAGACGAGATACGCGCGGCTACTATCAGGGTGTCGGCACGCCGGGAGGTCTTGCTGGACTTGTTTTACCATTGTCGAAATGACTTGTGCTACCGGGATGCCGAGCCTGATCGGTTTTCCCTAAGATAAGGAGTGATGATATTATATTTATCACTTCAGCTAATCGTGAGAGCTTGTGATGGGCTAAGTTGGAACACCCCTGCAGGGTTATGAACTTTCGAAAGCCGTGCCCGCGGTTATGTGGCAGATTGGAATTTGTTAATGTCCGGTTGTAGAAAACTTGACAGAGGATCCGAAATAAAACACACAACTGTGTGAGTAACCGTGACTGTCTCTTTTCACTTTGAGAAGAGAACACGGTGGGGTTATGCTTGACCGTATGTAGTTAGGATCTTTAGCGATCACCTCTTTTGTGACCGTTTGCGTAGCTTCTCATCTTATTCTGGTACTCGTAAGTTAGCCACCATATTATGCTTAGTCGCCGCTGCAGCCTCACCACTTTACCTCTTCCTACCCACAAGCTTTGCTAGTCTTGTTACCCATGGTTATGGGATTGCTGAGTCCTCGTGGCTCACAGTTACTACAACACCAGATGCAGGTTCAGCCGAGTTTGAAGCAGAAGCTGGTTCAAGTTCTTCACCAGGAGCTCGATGAAGTTTGTGGCCGTTTGCTTGTGACGTTTCGACGATCAGTAGTGGTTTCTACTAGGATTCGATCCTGACCTGTGGCTTTATGTTGTTTTGGTATCTTTCTTTTGGATCTTCACCCGTAGTCGGGTTGTGATGTTTTGTATGATGTTTTGTTTATTTATTGTATTGTGTGAAGTGGCGAGTGTAAGCCAACTATCTCCTTTTGCATTTTAATCCCTCTTTTACATGAGTCGTGCAAAGATACCAAACTTGAGATCATTCTAGGATGGGCTTATACCTTTAAGTCGTGCCTCGACACGTAGGAGGTATAGTCCCATCCTGGGCATTACAAGTTGGTATCAGAGCCTTCTCCGACCTAGAAGCCCCCACTGATTGATCGAATCGTTGACGGTTGAGTCTAGGCACACACTGAAAACTTTTTGAGTCCTATATTATATCGGAGAGTAGGATTTCTTTGCTTCTCATCCCCTTTCTCTCTGGTGAGGACTCCTGACGATTACTCTTTTCTCTTCTACTTTCAAAATTTGCACCAAATTTTTTTTAGGATCCCGCGAGTATTCTGGGATTGTTTCGATGTTCTTGTGACAAGGATATTGTTCTCGATGCCTCCTGTTACCGAGGAGTTGAGCTTCGGGGTATCATTGACACAAGCATATCGCGGCAGTACTAAATACTTAAGACGGCCGACATCGAAAATCTCTCCTATACGGCCAGTGGCAAGATAACCCCGACATCACCCAGTACTGGGGAGGTAGTTCGAGAGTATTGCCATAGCTTGTTATAGTGGATGCTTTTCGAAGGTCCGAGGTAAACAGTTTCCGAGAAAGACTGGTTATGTGTTGAAGGATGGATACACCTGGATGTAGGTTTAGAGTTGATTGCGCGGTGCTTCCCGTGTATCCCCAACACCTGATTGCATAACTGAAAACTTTCGGAAATCTATAGGTGGGTTCATCAAGTAGTTCTAGGCATTCTTCCAACGGATGCTCGATATGAAGTTTGGGGTTCTACATTGAGTGAAGTGGTTTTATGGACTTGTTCTGATCGGGAGTTGCTTCTTAAAGGATCCTTGGCTATGCTGATCCGGGGATTGCAAAACCCTTTTGTAACATGTTCCATGAGCTTTCAGCACGAAGATGTCGAACGAAACTTCTATCTTGTATTTGTTCTATCTGATCCTTGTTCCTTTTTATTTACTTTTTTGTTCTCCTAGTGGCTTCTCGTCGAGCCGATGTACCTGCGGAATTCATTCGTTCAAGTCTCTGTTCGGATGATATTGTGAAGATTCTGTTGCTACATATCTATCCTTTGTTTTTGTTTTGATTCTGGTATTCGAGTTGCTTCGATGTCAAATGTTGATTCCATACCTTTCTTAATCGGTGTTCTCATATTTCTATGGGAGTGTTAGTCCTTCTTAACCATCAAGATGGCTATGTTAAATTCTTTTTCAACCGGTGTCCATTTTGTTCATCCCAAGTTGTCTTTGTTTTTCCCCACCCTCCCACCCTTCTTCTTCTCGGAGCAAGAAATTCTCAAATGAAGTATCCATGTTATTCATGTGATGTTTCTTCATTCTTTTCCTTCAATGTTCTTATCCGGTGCTTTATCGTGAAGATGCTCAAGAGCTTCAAGTTCATCATTCTTTTGTTCTCATATTCTTCCGGTGGATGTAATTCAAGATTTTAGTGTTGATCTTATCCTTTTCCTCATTTCACAATGCTTTCTTATTCCGGTGGACCAATTAATCATTCTCCTCTTGCTATTCATATCTGGAGAGTTGAAGATATCTCAGAAGATTCATAATTCCATTCTTAATCCGTTCAAGCTATTTTGAGGATTATCATCTTTCTAGCCATTTAATTCAACCGGTGCAATATCTCTTAAGCAATCTTTTTCAACGGTGATTCCTTTGAGTGGGCCCTAACCCATAGGTCTTTTCCCAGGATCTTACCTGACTCTTCTTTTCCGAAGTTATTTCGAAATTCTTTCAAATGTGACGTAAGAATGATTCCCATCAGTCACATGCCTTCTCCAAGTTCGCTTTCAAATTCTTTTCATCTTTGATTCAACCTTTTAATTCTTCATTCCGGAGTGCTCAACAATTCTTATGGCATTTCTCGTCTTCATTCTCAACATTTGGAGACCGGAGAAGTGTTTCTCTTAAATTTTGACCCGTTCTTTTGAAGATTTGTGGTTCTAGCTTCATGCCATCCTCATAATTGTTTTCGATTGTGAGGAGATCCTTTCATACCATCCGAAGCATTTCATGAATTCTTTCTTTGTGATCCTCCGAAGGCCATCATTTCAGAAGATTCTTCGCTCTCAGTTTTCAACTTCGTCCTCCAAATACTCTTCATTGATGTCTCTTCGTTCGTCTCCTAATTCTTACGGTGGTTCATTCAAGTTTTCTCTTCCGTTGTTATCGTTTTAATTCATTTGTTCTTTTCATAATCCTACCGGTGAGTCGTTCAAGACTATTCTCAGCTTGTGCTAGATCTCTCTATTAATTCTTTCCAACGAGAATAAGTAGTATGCCAAATCCTTTGATTGTCATCAATTTAACTGGTGAAGGAGATGCATAACATAATTCTTATTCTTATTCCTTCGAGGTGATTTAATTCTTTTGTCTGGAGCTTGTTCATCTTATCATATTCTCGGTTCTAAGTTGTTCATCTTGTTTTCCGGAGCTCCAAGTTATTTCAATTATATCATTTCAAGCTGCATCTAATTCACCGCAGGCCTTGAATCTTATTCTTTTCATCTTTCACTTCTCATGCTTTCATTACCGGAGTTCTTCATGGTGGTTCATCATCATGTTTTAATTCATCCTTGAAGTTTTCTTCAAGATTTTTGTTGGAGCTTAAGCATTTTTTTTTCATCATGCTTCCAATTGCAATTCTTTCTACCTTATCTTTTCAGATGGTGTTATGTCATTCTTGTCAATTCCTTCATGTTTCATGATTCACGAGTTATCAAGAATGAGATATTTAAACCCATCATTTTCCTTGTTCAGGAGATCTTTCCAACCATTCAATTTATTCATTGGAATTATCTTGGGTTGTATTTCACCTAAAGTTTTCCCTAAGGATTGTTGCTATTATGGTGCTTATAAATGACCCAAGTTCTTCATTTATCCTTCCGGTGAAATAAGTTTTTCATATCCTTGTTGATCTCAATCCAATCATTTGTTTTCGTTAGTGGCTGGTTGTCACCTCTTAATTTTGAGATGTTTTCCATAAGCCCACATCAAGCTTATTCTTTCGTTGTTGAATTCCAACAACTCTATTCAACCCTTCTTCGCAAGGATGCTCTTTCAAATTTCATTTTGAGAGAAGTTGTCTTTTTCTTCTCCGTTCTTTTCTTTCATTGATTTATATGCTATTCTGTCATTCCGGAGGCTTTGTGATGATCTCTCTTTAATCATCATCTTGTTTTCTTTTCAAGATCATGTTCTTTTCCTTGTTTATCATTTAACCGGAGTGTTGTATTCTTCATTCTAGTTCTCTCATCTTATCTAGTTTTGCCTCTCTTTTCAAGCGAAGTGCTGTCTGAATCTTTCTTACCTCTTGTGCCATTCTTTTAATTGTTTCGGAGGCAATATGTTGTTGTTTTCATCAAGTATCATCTCAACTTGGCAAGTTCTTGTTTATTCCTTCCATTTTCAGACGGAGTGCTGTCCAAATTTTGTCATTCTTATTCCTTGGCCATACCGTTGCAGTTTCATATTCTGTTGGTCCGTGACCTCTTGTTTCATGTCTTCAACCTACAAGGTTCTTGTTATGTTCCTTGTTTCTCTTTCCTAACGGAGTGTTTTCATCTTCGTTCATCTCCATTATATTCTTGTTCAACTTGTTTAACCTCTCAAGGTTCTTTGGTTTCACTCGTCTGTCAAAGAAGCAACTTTGTTTTACCTCTTTCTCTTCCATTTCTACCCGGTGATATCTCTAGGATCTCGGGTCGAGATCCTCTGTTAGTGTGGGAGAGTTGTGACGCCCGAGACCGACGTCCCAGAAGATTCCAGAAGCTTCCAGAAGATTCCGGATGTTCAGGGTTGCCCGTGTGTTCTTTTGTGCTTGTGTTTTTATTTTTGCTTTGCATCATGTCATCATGCCATCATGTCATATTTTTTTTTTTGCATCTCAACCTAAATAAACCGTGTGGACCTTCGGTCCATTTAAATCGAGGGAAGATTGTCTTCTCTTTAAAACATATAAAAGTCTCTCATTATTTTAGAGAGCTATAATAATTATTCCATTCGTTGGAATTAACCCAACACACTTGCATATTTTTCCCCATGCCTTTTCTTCTCAATCCCTTGCCTAGACCTCCTCCTCCTTTTTTTTCCATGTCTTTTGGAAGTGTTTGGTTGACCTAAGGATTTATGCAAGTTCGAGTTATTTCCGACTCGCATAAATTTGTAGTCTCTAAAAATTGCCAAAGCACTTTATTAAAATAGCCCACAATTCCAGGGTTGTAGGGATATTTTTTTATCTCAGTCTAAACCTTCTCCAAACTCTCTGGACTTTTCTTTTCTTTGTTCTTTTTCTTTAAATGAAAGAAGAAGAGAGCCCAGCCTTTTTTTTTCCTTCTCCTCTTTTCCCTCCACTTCCTGCGGCCCATTCTCCACAGGCCCATCAGGCCAGCCCGACCGCAGCTCCCCACCAAACCCTAGCGGACGCCCGCACCCCGATCCCTCGCTCGACCCGCTCACTCCCTCGTGCCGCCGCCAGAGGCCTCGAGCCCCGCTCCCTCTGCCCGTTTTCCCTTCGAGCGCAGGACCCTCTCGCTCCTCTCAGCCGCCGCACTTTTCCCTCGATCTCTCCCTTCTCTCTCCCGTCGCCCCTCGAGCAGGCCGTGCCCTGCCTCCTGCCTCCAGCTCGAGGCCAGCCAGCACCTGCGGCTCCCTCCTCTCCAGGCGAGCGCCGTCGTCCCTCCGTGCAGCACCTCACCTCCAGCGCCCGCTCCCTCCTCGAGAACAGCCCGGCCGGATCCCGGCGACCTTCATCGCCCTGGCCCCGTCGCGCGCCAGGAGCGTCCTCCTCTGCGGCCAGGAACCACCCCGACGCGCCGGCCGTCCTCCAGCGCGACCCGCCTGCCCTTCTCCAGCCTGCGCCGACCCCGTCCTGCAGCGCCAGGAGGCGGCCCGCGCCCGTCCCTCCGCCGTGGCCTGCGGCCTCCCTCCGGCCAGCCATGGCCACTGCCAGCCGCCGCCGCGCCAAGGCACCGGCGCCCGACGCGCCCCGACCTCCTCCTGCGCGCCCCGAGCGCCTTCCTCCGAGCTTCTCCAGCGCTGGACCGCCTCTGCCCTGCCTCTGCGCGGATCTCGCGGCCCTGCCTCGCCGTGCTGTTGCTGTGACCTCGTGGCCCTTCCCGCAGCGCCGTGCAGCCCCTTTTGTTTAGCTCCTGTAGTTTTGTTTTGTTTGTATTGTTGCCTGTGCTGTAATGTTTGGCAGGAGACCCGTGTACCCCTACGAAACATCTTCGACCAAGTACCCCAACATCGCGAGTACAACGACTACCGATGACGTGAACAACTACCGACGCCCGAAAAACGACCTACTTCCACTACCGTCGCAAACGGGAACCCCCAAGTACCACTACGAACGCCGACGCGACAAGTACCCCGACATCGACGACCCGAACGACTACCGTCGCCGTGTACCACTACCGTCGCCCGGAAATGAGGAATTCGCCAAGTACCACGACACCCCGTGAACGACTACTTCCTCTCCGACCGCAAGTACCACTACGTCCCTCTACGATCTCGAACCCCTCCGAGAACGATGGTTCGAAGGTATAACCCCGTGAATGACCCGTGAGATGCATGCTTGCTTGTGTTGTATGAAATGTCTCCCGTGTGTGCACCGTGCCGTTTCACCTTTTGTCATGTTCCTCGGTTGCCTCGTCACCGACTCGTGGGAACCCGGTAGCGGGATTGCCCCACCTTTCATCTCGTTTGACTCGCTCACGCCGTCTATCTTTTGCATCGGACTCTCAATGAGTTACCGGAACCGATATGTTGCGTTGCTTCATTTTCGGATCGTTGCCGTGGCATCGTTTTCCCTTCCACCACGGTGACAATTGCTTCTTATCATCTTCTTGTTAACCTTTTAATAAAACTTGCATAAACTTGATCATGTCATCCGCATCATGTTAACAACATTATATATGTGTTAATTGTTGTTGCTTATAATTATTAAACATGCTCATGGGGATTTCCGGAGATGTTGTTGTTATTCTTCCGGCCTCATTTAAATTGCCTAGTTAGTGTAGTTTTATTATGCTTCACCTCTTGCCATGTTAAAAACATTTAACCTTGTCTTGTAAATAATGTGAGTCAACTAAATAATTAAATGTGGTGTTTCGTCGATATGCAACTCGTTGCATATTGAGCTCCACTTAACTTGTAGTGTTGTTTGTGCACTTGCCATGCCATGCATAATTAAACCGGACATGCATCATGCTTGCTTGTGCATCGTATGCCATGTTGATGCTTGTGTGTTTACCGCGTTGTTTGTTTTCTTTCCGGTTGCTTCTCTTGTTAGCTTCGGTTTCGTTCCGGAGTTGTGAGGATCCGCTCGTCTGTTGCTCCGTCTTCTTCATGGATCCGTCCTTCTCCCTTGTGGAATCCCAGGCAAGATGATCATACCCTTGGATACCTTTACTACCATTGCCATGCTTAGTTGTCTCGATGCTATCATTACATGTCGCGATACCCATCTTTTATGTCAGCCTCTCCTTGTTGCCATGAAACCTCTAACATTTGAAACCTTCCTAGCAAAACCACTGTTTGGCTTTGTTACCCGCTTGCTCAGCCCCGCTTGCTCAGTCTCTCTTATAGCGTTGTTAGTTGCAGGTGAAGATGAAGTCTGTTCCAGGAGGGAACTTGTTGTTGGATATATCACAATATCTATAATAATTATTAACACACCTTATATACTGGGCATGGTTGGAAGGCTTGGCCTTTTGCTCGGTGTTTTGTTCCACTCATGCCACCTTAGGCGCCGATAAACCGGCATTATGTTCCTTGATTTTGCGTTCCTAACACGATGGGTGTAATGGGGACCCCTTGACAGTTCGACTTTGAATAAAACTCCTCCAGCAAGGCCCAACATTGGTTTTAATTTGCCCATAATAACAACTTAATTAAATAATTAAAATTGCATAGGGGGTCGCGTCCCCGAGGATTCTTAATTCTACATAGCAGGGGGGGGCAGTGCTGATGGTGTTGGTCCCAAACTAGAGCCACTTGCGGATGCCACCCAGTTCGCTGGGATCTTCGGTATCTGTACAACTGCTCATCCGGACGTGGCCTGAGACGAGATACGCGCGGCTACTATCAGGGTGTCGGCACGCCGGGAGGTCTTGCTGGACTTGTTTTACCATTGTCGAAATGACTTGTGCTACCGGGATGCCGAGCCTGATCGGTTTTCCCTAAGATAAGGAGTGATGATATTATATTTATCACTTCAGCTAATCGTGAGAGCTTGTGATGGGCTAAGTTGGAACACCCCTGCAGGGTTATGAACTTTCGAAAGCCGTGCCCGCGGTTATGTGGCAGATTGGAATTTGTTAATGTCCGGTTGTAGAAAACTTGACAGAGGATCCGAAGTAAAACACACAACTGTGTGAGTAACCGTGACTGTCTCTTTTCACTTTGAGAAGAGAACACGGTGGGGTTATGCTTGACCGTATGTAGTTAGGATCTTTAGCGATCACCTCTTTTGCGACCGTTTGCGTAGCTTCTCATCTTATTCTGGTACTCGTAAGTTAGCCACCATATTATGCTTAGTCGCCGCTGCAGCCTCACCACTTTACCTCTTCCTACCCACAAGCTTTGCTAGTCTTGTTACCCATGGTTATGGGATTGCTGAGTCCTCGTGGCTCACAGTTACTACAACACCAGATGCAGGTTCAGCCGAGTTTGAAGCAGAAGCTGGTTCAAGTTCTTCACCAGGAGCTCGATGAAGTTTGTGGCCGTTTGCTTGTGACGTTTCGACGATCAGTAGTGGTTTCTACTAGGATTCGATCCTGACCTGTGGCTTTATGTTGTTTTGGTATCTTTCTTTTGGATCTTCACCCGTAGTCGGGTTGTGATGTTTTGTATGATGTTTTGTTTATTTATTGTATTGTGTGAAGTGGCGAGTGTAAGCCAACTATCTCCTTTTGCATTTTAATCCCTCTTTTACATGAGTCGTGCAAAGATACCAAACTTGAGATCATTCTAGGATGGGCTTATACCTTTAAGTCGTGCCTCGACACGTAGGAGGTATAGTCCCATCCTGGGCATTACATTGTTGAACCTAGGAGTCTCTGGGGATTCGATCCTTGTCATCTTTGCTAAGGGAAAAACTTCCACAACACTGCATCTCACACCTTCCACTTGGGGTAACCAAAGAGGGGTTAGAGGCCCATCAGAAGGGTAAATAGAAATTGACAAATCACGTTGTGGTTTTGGCATAGGTAAGAAACGTTCTTGCTAGAAAACCTATAGAAGCCACGTAAAAACTTGCAACAACAATTAGAGGACGTCTAACTTGTTTTTGCAGCATGTGCTATGTGACGTGGTATGGCCAAAACGAATATGTGATGAATGATATATGTGATGTATGAGATTGATCATGTTCTTGTAATAGGGAATCACGACTTGCATGTCGATGAACTTGACAACCGGCAGGAGCCATAGGAGTTGTCTTAATTATTGTATGACCTGCGTGTCACTGAATAATGCCATGTAATTAATTTACTTCATTGCTAAATGTTAGCTATAGTAGTAGAAGTAATAGTTGGCGTGACGACTTCTTCAAGACACGATGATGAAGATCATGATGATGAAGATCATGGTGTCGAGCCGATGACAAGATGATCATGGTGCCCCGAAGATGGAGATCCAAGGAGCAAGATGATATTGGCCATATCATGTCACTTTAATTGATTGCATGTGATGTTTATCATGTTTGTGCATCTTGTTTACTTAGAACGACGGTAGTAAATAAGATGATCTCTCACTAAAAATTTCAAGAATTGTGTTTCCCCTAACCGTGCACCGTTGCTAAAGTTCGTTGCTCCGAAGCACCACGTGATGATCGGGTGTGATAGGTTCTAACGTTCGCATACAACGGGTGTAAGCCAGATTTACACACGCGATACACTTAGGGTTCACTTGACGAGCCTAGCATGTACAGACATGGCCTCGGAACACGGAAGACCGAAAGGTCGAACACGAGTCGTATAGAAGATACGATCAAACATGAAGATGTTCACCGTTGATGACTAGTCCGTCTCACGTGATGATCGGACACGGGCTAGTCGATTCAGATCGTGTATCACTTAGATGACTAGAGAGATGTCATTCTGAGTGGGAGTTCATTAAAATTTGATTAAGATGAACTTAATTATCATGAACTTAGTCTAAATTCTTTACAATATCTCTTGTAGATCAAATGGCCCACGCTCCAGTTTCCCTCAACTTCAACGCGTTCCTAGAGAAAACCAAGCTGAAAGACGATGGTAGCAACTATACGGATTGGGTCCGTAACCTGAGGATTATCCTCATAGCTGCCAAGAGATCATATGTCCTTGAAGCACCGCTAGGTGATGCACCTGCTCCCGATGCGGCCCAAGACGTTTTGAACATTTGGCAGTCGCGTAGTGATGATTACTCCCTGGTTTAGTGCGGCATGCTTTACAGCTTAGAGTCGGGGCTCCAAAAACGTTTTGAGCACCACAGAGCATATGAGATGTTCGAAGAGCTGAAAATGGTTTTCCAAGCTCATGCCCGAGTCGAGAGATATGATGTCTCCGACGCATTCTACAGCTGTAAGATGGAGGAGAACAGTTCTGTCAGTGAGCACATCCTCAAGATTTCTGGATTGCACAACCGCTTGTCTCAGCTGGGAATGAATCTCCCAGATGAAGCGGTCGTTGACAGAATCCTCCAGTTGCTCCCACCAAGCTTCAAGAGCTTCGTGTTGAACTTCAATATGCAGGGGATGGAGAAGTCCATTCCCGAGGTGAATTCGATGCTGAAATCAGCGGAGGTGGACATCAAGAAAGAACATCAAGTGTTGATGGTCAATAAAACCACTAAGTTCAAGAAAGGCAAGGGTAAGAAGAACTTCAAGAAGGACGGCAAGGGAGTTTCCGCGCCCGGTAAGCCTGTTGCCGGGAAGAAGCCAAAGCATGGACCCAAGCCTGAGACAGAGTGCTTTTATTGCAAGGGAACGGGTCAATGGAAGCGGAACTGCCCCAAATACTTAGCAGACAAGAAGGCCGGCAACGTCAAAGGTATATATGATATACATGTTATTGATGTGTACCTTACCAGCACTCGTAGTAGCTCCTGGGTATTTGATACCGGTGCAGTAGCTCACATTTGTAAATCAAAACAGGAGTTGCAGAATAAACGGAGACTGGGGAAGGATGAGGTGACGATGCGCGTCGGGAATGGTTCCAAGGTCGATGTGATCACCGTCGGCATGCTGCCTCTACATCTACCCTCGGGATTAGTTTTAAACCTTAATAATTGTTATTTGGTACCAGCTTTGAGCATGAACATTGTATCTGGATCTCGTCTTATGCGAGATGGCTACTCTTTCAAATCGGAGAATAATGGTTGTTCTATTTATTTGAGAGATATGTTTTATGGTCATGCCCCGCTGGTCAATGGTTTATTTTTGATGAATCTCGAACGTGATGATACACATATTCATAGTGTAGATGCCAAAAGATGTAAAGTTGATAATGATTGTCCCACATACTTGTGGCATTGCCGCCTTGGTCATATTGGTGTCAAACGTATGAAGAAGCTCTATTCAGATGGACTTCTAGAGTCTCTTAATTATGAATCATTTGACACGTGCGAACCATGCCTCTTGGGCAAGATGACCAAGACTCCGTTCTCCGGAACAATGGAGCGAGCAACCAACTTGTTGGAAATCATACATACCGATGTGTGCGGTCCAATGAGTGTTGAGGCTCGAGGAGGCTATCGTTATGTTCTCACCCTCACAGATGACTTGAGTAGATACGGGTATATCTATTTGATGAAACACAAGTCTGAGACCTTTGAAAAGTTCAAGGAATTTCAGAATGAGGTTGAGAATCAACGTGACAGAAAAATAAAGTTCTTACGATCAGATCGTGGGGGTGAATATTTAAGTCATGAATTTGGCACACACCTTAGGAGCTGTGGAATTGTTTCACAATTGACACCGCCCGGAACACCTCAACGTAACGGTGTGTCCGAACATCGAAATCGTACTCTGTTGGACATGGTGCGATCTATGATGTCCCTCACCGATTTACCGCTATCTTTTTGGGGTTATGCTTTAGAGACTGCCGCATTCACTTTAAATAGGGCTCCGTCGAAATCCGTTGAGACGACTCCGTATGAACTTTGGTTTGGCAAGAAACCGAAGCTGTCGTTTCTAAAAGTTTGGGGTTGCGATGCTTATGTCAAGAAACTTCAACCTAAAAAGCTCGAACCCAAATCGGAAAAATGCGTATTCATAGGATACCCAAAGGAAACGATTGGGTACACCTTCTACCACAGATCCGAAGGCAAAGTCTTTGTTGCCAAGAATGGATGCTTTCTGGAGAAAGAGTTTCTCTCGAAAGAAGTGAGTGGGAGGAAAGTAGAACTTGATGAGGTGACAGTCACCCCTCCTGGACCGGAAAGTAGCGCAGCGCAGGAAATTGTTCCTGAGGTGCCTGCACCGACAAGGGAGGAAGTCAATGATGATGATCATGAAGAAATAGATCAAGTTACTACTGAACTTCGAAGGTCCACAAGGGCACGTTCCGCACCAGAGTGGTACGGCAACCCTGTCCTGGAAATCATGTTGTTAGACAACGGTGAACCTTCGAACTATGAAGAAGCGATGGCGGGCCCGGATTCCAATAAATGGCTTGGAGCCATGAAATCCGAGATAGAATCCATGTATGAAAACAAAGTATGGACTTTGGTGGACTTGCCTGATGACAGGCACGCCATAGAAAACAAATGGATATTTAAGAAGAAGACAGACGCGGATGGTAATGTAACCATCTATAAGGCTCGGCTTGTCGCTAAGGGTTATCGACAAGTTCAAGGAATTGACTACGACGAGACTTTCTCTCCCGTAGCGATGCTGAAGTCAGTCAGAATCATGTTAGCTATTGCCGCATTCTATGATTATGAGATATGGCAAATGGACGTCAAAACAACATTCCTTAATGGCTTCCTCAAGGAAGAGTTGTATATGATGCAACCGGAAGGTTTTGTCGATCCAGAGAACGCTAACAAGGTATGCAAGCTCCAGCGCTCGATTTACGGGCTGGTGCAAGCATCTCGGAGTTGGAATATTCGCTTTAATGATGTGATCAAAGCGTTTGGATTTATACAGACTTATGGAGAAGCCTGT
Organism: Secale cereale; assembly: GCA_902687465.1. Lineage (NCBI taxonomy): Eukaryota > Viridiplantae > Streptophyta > Magnoliopsida > Poales > Poaceae > Secale > Secale cereale. The sequence continues at coordinate 124,298,445 of LR738715.1, read as the reverse complement.
ATCTACAAGAAAGTGAGTGGGAGCTCTGTGGCATTTCTCATATTATATGTGGATGACATATTGCTGATGGGAAATGATATAAAATTCTTGGAAAATGTAAAGGCCTACTTGAATAAAAGTTTTTCAATGAAGGACCTTGGAGAAGCTGCTTACATATTAGGCATCAAAATCTATAGAGATAGATCAAGACGCCTCATTGGTCTTTCACAAAGTACATACCTTGACAAAATATTGAAGAAGTTCAATATGGATCAGTCAAAGAAAGGATTCTTGCCTGTTTTGCAAGGTATGAGATTGAGCAAGGCTCAGTCGCCGACCACGGCAGAAGATAGAGAAAAGATGAGTGTCATTCCCTATGCCTCGGCCATAGGTTCTATCATGTATGCCATGCTGTGTACCAGACCTGATGTGAACCTTGCCATAAGTTTGGTAGGGAGGTACCAAAGTGATCCTGGTGAGGAACACTGGACAGCGGTCAAGAACATCCTGAAGTACCTGAAAAGGACTAAGGATATGTTTCTCGTTTATGGAGGTGACGAAGAGCTCGTCGTAAAGGGTTACGTCGATGCTAGCTTCGACACAGATCTGGATGACTCTAAGTCACAAACCGGATACGTGTATATTTTGAATGGTGGGGCAGTCAGCTGGTGCAGTTGCAAGCAGAGCGTCGTGGCGCATTCTACATGTGAAGCGGAGTACATAGCTGCTTGCGAAGCGGCACAAGAAGGAGTCTGGATGAAGGAGTTCATCACCGACCTAGGAGTCATTCCAAGCGCGTCAAGCCCGATGACTCTCTTCTGTGACAACACTGGAGCCATTGCTATTACCAAGGAGCCCAGGTTTCACAAGAAGACCAAGCACATCAAGCGCCGTTTCAACTCCATCCGGAATTATGTTCAGGATGGAGACATAGATATTTGTAAAGTACATACGGATCTGAATGTTGCAGACCCGTTGACTAAACCTCTTCCACGGGCAAAACATGATCAACACCAGAACTCTATGGGTGTTCGATTCATCACAATGTAACTAGATTATTGACTCTAGTGCAAGTGGGAGACTGTTGGAAATATGCCCTAGAGGCAATAATAAAAGTATTATTATTATGTTTCCTTGTTCATGATAATCGCCTGTTATTCATGCTTGAATTGTATTGTACGGAAATAGCGATACATGTGTGAATATATAGACCACAATGAGTCCCTGGTAAACCTCTAGTTACTAGCTCGTTGATCAACAGATGGTCACGGTTTCCTGACCATGGACATAGGATGTCGGTGATAACGGGATCACATCATTAGGAGAATGATGTGATGGACAAGACCCAATCTTGAGCAAAGCACGAGATCGTATAGTTCGTAATGCATAAGCTTTTCGGTGTCAAGTATTTATTCCTTTGACCATGAGGTTGTACAACTCCCGGATACCGTAGGAATACTTTGGGTGTGCCAAATGTCACAACGTAACTGGGTGACTATATAGGTACGCATCGGGTATCACCGAAAGTGTCTGTTGAGTTGGTACGAACCGAGACTGGGATATTGTCACTCCATATGAGGGAGAGGTACCTCTGGGCCCACTCGGTAATACATCATCATAATGAGCTCAAGGTGACTAAGGAGTTAGTCACGGGATGATGGATTATGGATCGAGTAAAGAGACTTGCCATGACGAGATTGAACAAGGTATCGGGAATACCGACGATCGAATCTCGGGCAAGTACCGTACCGATGGACAAAGGGAATAACATACGAGATTGAGTGAATCCTTGACACGGTGGTTCATCCGATGAAGATCATCGAGGAACACGTGGGAACCAACATGGGTATCCATATCCCGCTGTTGGTTATTGATCGGAGAGTGGTCTCGGTCATGCCTGCGTGTCTCCCGAACCCGTAGGGTCTACACACTTAAGGTTCGGTAACGCTAGGGTCGTAGAGATACATGCACGTGGAAACCCTAAAGTTGTTTGGAGTCCCGGATGAGATCCCGGACGTCATGAGGAGTTCCGGAATGGTCCGGAGGTAATGATTGATATATAGGAAGTCAGGTTTCGGCCATCGGGTGATCTCCGGGGGTCACTGGGAGTGTCCCGGGACCACCGGAGGGGCCCCGGGGGTCCACCGGGTGGGGCCACCCATCCCGGTGGGGCCCCTAGGCCGCGAAGGGGAAGTGGCCAGCCCTAATGGGCTGGCGCACCACATGGGCCCTCCTTCCCATGCGCCTTGGGTTGAAACCCTAGGGGGGAGGGGGCGCCACTTGCCTTGGGGGGCAAGGATTCCCCCCTTGGCCGCCGCCCCACCCTGCAGATCCCATCTGCAGGGCCGGCGCACCCCCCTGGCCCCCTATATATATGTGGGGGGGAGAGGGCGGCCGCACCCTGGCCCTGGCGCCTCTTCCCCTCCTGTCACACCTCCGTCTCCTTAACGCAGGGCGCCCGGCGAAGCCCTGCAGGATTCTCCACTGCATCCACCACCACGCCGTTGTGCTGTAGTATTCTCGGAATCCCGTGCTCAAGATACTCCGAACTAAGGTAAGGCTAATCCAGCAAATCCTCCCGGCGTGTCGACACCCTGATAGTAGCCGCGCGTATCTAGTCTCAGGACACGACCGGATGGGTGATGCTACAGGTGTATGCCAGATACCTCGGGTTTCCCCAAGGCGGCCCCGCAGGACCCCCATTTCGGACCAACACTCATGTGGAGCACTGGCCCGGGGTTGTTGATTAAGAAAGAGGGTTAATTACTCCCTATGCAAGTTTATTTAGTTATTAGGAAAATAGTACCAATGTTGGGACTTGCTGGAAAAGACTTAGCACTTAGCGGTTTATCGAGGGGGTCCCATACACCCCAACCGTGTAAGGAACGCATAATCAAGGAACATAACACCGGTTTAAACGGTTCCTAACGGCATGAGTGGAACAAATCACCAAGCAAAAGGCTTAGCCTTCCACCCTTGCCAATATATAGATGATTTCATTTTAAGCATTATATATAGTGTGATATAACCCAACAAACTTCAACATGAAGCAAGCATCTTCTACTTCACCTGCAACTAGCAATGCTATAAGAGGGGCTGAGCGAAGCGTACTTAGCCAAGCAACGGTTTGCATAGGTAGGGTGGTTAGACATGGACATGGTTACAAGTAGGAGGCTGACATGAAAGACATGGGCATCGAGGCAAAACTATAGATCGATACTCTAGCAATAGGCAAAGATAGTAATGTTATCGGGGTTCGGTCATCTTGCCTGAAGAGTAGTCGTTCGGATCGTAAAAAGGGTCCTCGTGCTCAACCTCGTTGGTAACCTCGTGCTCGTACTCGTACTCGGTCTCAGCTTCCGGCTCTAAACAATACAATCACACAAGGCACGAATCAACAAGATGCAATGCGCACACCAAAATGATGGATGCATGATGGATGCACTAAGAGAGCACACGGAGCACGGAAAATAAGCATTCAAGCAAAAGCTTCAAAACAAGATAACAATAGGAGATTATGAATGTACACGGAAAATCAATCAAGTTTCATATAAGACTCGCTAGAATCGGAGCTACGGGCTAAAAGTTATGACCGAAACAAGAAATAGGCGAAAGCTGAAAATTACAGCAACATAGCAACTTCGGAGCACTAGAAAATAAGCTACAACACTCAAACAACATGGCAAAGAGCATGAACATAAACTAGACATATCCTACAGCAAATAAGTCCAAAGGTGCACCCCCAAAGGAGCCACAGATCAACAGCAACAAGCTTGGACATATTGAACTTGACAACAAAATTCTGACAGCAGAATTTTATTGAAACTTTGGAGCAAAAGTTAACTATGCTACAGCCACTTAAATAAGCATGTGAGAACATGAATGGAAAGCCAACAATATCTACTACAAGGAACCATCAAGAGACACTCCAAAACTATCATGGTTTGTCCTAGAACAGCACGCAAACATGGCATCGGAACATTACAGATTTCAGACTTAGTGAAAATCCACTAAGTGTTAAAACAGCAGTTTCATCATGGCATCTAAAAGAGCAAGTTTAAGTCACCTCGAAACTAAACATGGCAAGTGGTAAGCACCACATCAAAGTATACATGATGGTGATTCCGAAACACACAAGCATGCATCATGGAGATTAACACAACGATAGCAATGAGCTCAACAAGATGGCATTTCATAACAAGTGAAACAACATCACAGCCACATAGCACTTTGCAACGAGGATATTCATGGCAAGAATAAATCTATCATGCAACCTAACACAAACAACATGTAGAGCATGGCAAAACGAACACGTGGACATGTCATTTGCATCATTCGGGTAAACGAGCTAAAAGATATCACTATGCAAAGATGGCATAAAAACAACACATAGCAACAGTTTATATCGGGATGCACTCTTGCAACGAAAAAAATAAGCATCTAGATGATCTCTAACATGCATGTCACAATGGAATGAATCGTAGTGCTAGTCACCACGAACGTCTGGACACCTCATTTGCGCAAAACGGAGCATCACACAAGAAGTTATTGCAGATCTAAAAATGCATCAGACACAACAAATCTGGGACTTAGAGGAATAAAAGAGGCAACCTCTCAGATCTGAAGAAAAGTCAACGCGGGCTCGGGCTTCGGCGGCTGGAGGTGGCGACGAAGTGGCCCGCCGAGATGGATCCGGCGGCCTGGCTCGGGCCGGCGTGGGGGACTCGGCCCAGCCGAGCGAGGCGGCTTGGGCCCGTGGCTGGAGGTGGCGACGGCCCGCTCGGGCGGAGAGGCGAGGCCGGCCTGGGGCGCCTGCGAAGGCGGGGCGGCCCAGCAGTGCTGGAGGGAGGCGGCCCAGCCTCAGATGCGGCGTGGAGGAGCGGGAACGGGCCGGCTCGGCCTCGGCCTGGAAGGCGATTGCGGCGGCTGGCGTCGGTCCTGCGGTGCTGGAAGGCGAGGCGAAGGCGCGGCCCGGGGAGGATGGAGGCGGACGGCCCCTGGCGATCGGGCTGGAGCGGCGCGCCTGGCGCAGGAGGGAGATCGGCCCGGGAGGGGAGAAGCGCTCGGACTGGCGAGCGGATCCGGCCGAGCGACGGCCCAGGCGGATCGATCGGGGCGGCTGGCGAGGGATGGCTAGGCCGGCTCGGGCGTTGACCGTTCTGGATCGATCGGATCCAGTCGGTCGGCTGGCTGGCGCCCTCGAGCTCTGCGGCGGCGGATCCAGCGATGCGATCTGACGGGGGGTGCTTCTTCGAAGGAAAACGGCTGCAACCTGCGGGATCCAGCCTCGGAGGGGATGGTGAGGTGAGAGGAGGTTGGTTGGGAGGATGAGGTGGGGTGTTCTACGGCGAGGAGGAGGTCTCCGGCGAAACTCCGGCGGAATTCCAGCGAAGTCTCCGGCGAGGTGGTGGTGGCTGGAGGAAGGAGAAGGTGGGGGCTAGGGTTTCCCTGTTTGGGGCAAAATTTGGGGGAGTGTACAAATATATAGGCACAAGTAGCTAGGGTTGTCCAAATGGAGTGCGGTTTTCGGCCACCGGATCAGATTTGGATGGCCTAGATGATAGAAGTGGCTAGGAGTGGTTTGGTGGGCTGTTGGAGGGGTGTCTTGGGCCTCAAAGTGGAGGCACTTTGAGCCCACGAGAATAACTGTTGGGGGAGCAAACGGACTCGAAACGCGACGAGATTTGACAGGCGGGTTACACATACCAAAACAACAACACACGACAAGTCTCGCGCCAAACCGGTAACGTTACACGCCCAAACACCAAAGTAGGCCTACGGGACGCCACGGACACGTGAGGGAGCTCCGGAACGCGAAACGGACAACGGGAAGGAACGCGTGGAACCGGATGCAACCGACAACACAAATGCAATGCGATGCACATGTCTACATGATATGAATGAATGCCACACACGCACACCACAAAACGACGAAAACCCGAAAGACAAAGAACCCGAAATGGAATAGATGAAGCCGAAGATATATTATATACCCAAAAGGGAAAATATTACATCCGGGGCATTACAAAAGCGTAGAAAATTTTTGAATTCTGCTACGTTCCCCAACATATATAGGCATTTGTCGAGGGCTCAACACTTGGACCTCGCACGGACCCTAAAGCCCAAAGTCTCTTCGGTCGGTATCCGAGTCCGAGTAGGACCAAGTCTGACTCATGGAATCGGATCCAACCTCACAGGTTCCTTCCCTTAAGCGTGCGACCCCTTAGGTTCAAGTCGACTTGGTCGCAGGTCAGATCACCTCCGACCTGTACGGTTGGTAGCGGCCTCTAGCAAAGCGTGCCGACCACCAAGCAGACTATGAAGCTAGCTAGCGAACCTGTACAACATGTCACACTTTCATTCCCTTTGCCACGTGATATATGTTGTCGGGCTCAAGGCGAGTTCGTCATCCTTGTGGACCTCTTTCTCGTTCCAGTGATGTCGACCCAAACCGGATTATCTCATAATCCTTGTCGCATGGCCATGCTTATCCTGGTCGGATCACACGAGGGGCCCAGAGTATATCTCTCCTCATCGGAGGGGAAAATCCCATCTTGCTCGACCACGTCTCGCAGCATGGGTCTGGACAAGCTCGAAACCTACCTTTGTAACTACCCAGTCACGGAGTAGCGTTTGGCCGGCCCAAAGCAAGTCTGTCACCATCCCGAGTACATGCGTCAGCTCAGGTCTTACGACATAAAACGTATGTTGTACTAGAGACTCACATATGACATATCGCTGCGTCTCATAGTTGGGTCTGTCCGACTCGGATCTTATCTCGACTCGGATCCGACCACGTCGAATCCGACCAGACCTTTCCAAGTCCATATTATCCGGTTAGCATCCAATGCCCCATGGCTAGTGAGACCGAGCCATCCACCGTGTCATATACTAGTCTAGTCCGACGTGTGCCCACACATCACTTACGACTAGGGACCATTTAGGATGTACCGTACAACACAAGATCTCGCAGACAAGTCACGTACTTGCCAACAAGTATCATTGATTACATCCAAGGACTATCTTTATTCATAAACACATAGGAAATATCATCATACATGATTGCCTCTAGGGCATATCTCCAACAACCTAGATCTTCAAACGAAGAAGCTTGACATGGAGGAGGCCATGAAGAGGAGGAAGCTTGACATCGAGGAGGCTGCTCAACGCAAGAAGCTAGAGATCGAGATCACCAATGCCGACACAAGAGCCAAGGAGGTGGCACTAGCGTTGATGAGCGCCGACAAAAACAACATGTCACCGGAGAGGAAGGCTTGGTTCACGAACTGGCAAAATGAGATATTCGCCCGCAACGGCCTGAACTAGGTGAGATCTCGATCGCGATGGTGGTCCTTTTTGAAGGCTGGCTGGTGTGTCGGCCGCTGGCTTGATTGCCGGCGACAAGACTTGTCCATTTTGAAGGTTGGTTGGTGTGCCGGCCACTGGCTTTGTTGCCGACCCAAAAACTTGTCCATTTTGAAGGTTGGTTGGTATGCCGGTCGCTGGCTTTGTTGCTGGCCCAAAAACTTGTCCAATTTGAAGGCTGACTCGTGTGCCGGCCGCTGGCTTCGTTGCCTGCCCAAAAACTTGTCCATTTTGAAGGCTGGCTCGTGTGTCGGCCGTTGGCTTTGTTGCCGGCCGAAAAACTTATCCATTTTGAAGGCTGGCTCGTGTCCCTGCCGCTGGCTTTGTTGCCGGCGTCAAACTTGGGGTGACCATTCTGTAGGTCGCTTTGTTGCCGGCCGACATGATCCAGCGTGGACGCGGCTGCTGGCGTGGACTATGAGCTACGTCTTTTTTTGCATGCACAGCGAATGAGATGCGGCTGAAATGCAGCCGCCCGTTGGGCGCACGGCCGCCGTCAAAAGGACGCCCGTTTGAGGTGTTGGAGTTGGCTGATGCCGGCAAAATTTCGTGTTTTGACCCTTTTTTGAAACCTATTCGAGATCTGACCCTAATTTGAATTTTTTTCGAGATCTGACACTTTTGCTACCGCCAGGGTCCATGGCGGTAGTGTGTAACAGCCTACCGCCAGGGGCCTTGGCGGTAGGAAATATACCTACCGCCAAACAGCCTGGCGGTAGGCTGTACACCCCTACTGTCAAGGTGCTAGTCCGTAGGTACGAAAACGTACTGTGTTCAATACTTAGAAGAAATTTGCGGTAGGGCACGCAACCCTACCGTCGGGGACCCTGACGGTAGGCTGTTATGCCCTACCGTCATGGACCCTGACGGTAGCAAAAGGGTCAGATCTCGAAAAAAAATCAGACTAGGATCAAATCTCGAATAGGTTTCAGAAAAGGGTCAAAACACGAAAATTTGCCGCTGATGCCCTCTCAAACTGTGTAGTGTGTGTTGCTGTGAAAATTTTCAAGTACAAGGGCCGTGTGTGTGTCAGGATCTTGACCGAAGAAACCACCCCCTCCTCTTGCACGATCAGACGCCTCTCGCAGGCTGCGGATGGGTGACCAGACCTTGCGCTGCCACCGCTGCGTCTCCTTTCTTTTAGCCTTTGTCGATGCAGTCAAAAGCAGCAGGGCGACATGACATGGTTGAAGTTTTTGGTGCAAGTACTGCCTTTGCTCGGCTGTCTTGTGCCTGGCTGGCAGCCGGTAAAAAAAAACACACAAAAAAAACATGTCGGCAACTAGGCTGACGCTGTTGGAATTTTATCTATCCCTCGTGCTTGTGCAGCCAGTAGTTGTTGTAGTACACAGCAGTGGCAGCACACGATGCTTGCCTTGACTGGTCAAAAACATCTGGTACGGCCACCGGGTGACAGTAGTGGTGATGGAAGCAAGCTGCCTGTGATGTGGAGATAAGCCTGAGCGCCAAAAGAAGCTAACTGCCAAGCCCCTATGCTGCTGCACAAGCACCCACACTGTTCTCTTGTGTAGTGTCTCTGCTCAAATGCTGACGGTGGCATTTGGATTGCAACAGATCCCTGGCCAAAGTGGCAACTTCCATAGAATCACGCTTCAGTGATAGTAACGCCACACCGGACAAGAAGAATGATTGAAATTTTTATCAATTTTCTTGGCTAAATTTCTGGGATTGGACGTTAAGGGAAACCTTATACACAAGCCAATCCAAACATCATGTAAAATCAAACAGATGTCTCCAGTACTTTAGATTGGTGCAAGCTTATATCAAATGATGCATATACAATTTCAAGTTCCGACATTCCAAGGAAAATAACATGAAGAAAAAATAACTACAAGGGTCTATTAAACACTTTTGAAGAATCGAGCCCACAGTCTTGGCTCATCCTCTAGATATCAAATGCAAAAGAAAAAAAGGCCATAGATTCAATTCATCACCTAGATAAAACGGATTAATAATTAATAGCAGAAAGAAGAGTTTCTTATGCTCACGACGGCGCCCAAACTGCGTTGGCATCGCCATCAGCCTGTAGTCCTACCACCTCACTTCAGTTCCTGACTGGAAATTAGCTGGCACCTCCTACTGAGAACCCACCGGGAAAAGCTTCACTATCGCGGCGATAGGCATGCCTATGAAGCCGATGACAATGCAGGAGAACCACTCCTTGAGTGACAGAGGGGTGGTGTTCGCGAAATCGCCAAGGAACTGCACTATGATGATCTGGAATATGACCGTGCTGCCGAGCACCGCGACGAACACGTTGTTGTCTAGAATGCCCTTGAATACATTTATCCTCTCCATCTCTCTGGAGCTCACCTCGTTGAACACCTGCATAACGAAAACTTCAGCTCGTTTTCACACACTATCACCCAGAAAAACTAGTGTAGTTCTGTTTTTCATTCAAAATTATCATTTGGAAATGAAGTCGTCAGACTTGTTGCTTTGTTAAGTGTTCATACTTTGCCATATTATGATAGTGACAGAACAGCATTATGGTCCTATTAATAAGGGTACATTCATTATATTTCTTGTACAGTAGTAATGGTTATGTATATTTAGTATTTTTGCTGAAACCAGTGTCTAGTTGATAAATACATACATAAATGGCATTATTGGAGCGGGGAACAGTGAAATCCTAAAACACTCTTCGCAGAAATCAAATGTATGCAATAGAAACTTTGAATTACCTGGCAGAACACAAAGCAATTGAAGATGAGCGTGTTCAAGACTAGATCCGAATTATCACCCTTAAGTTCAAACAACGTCTTTCCTTCGGTCTGCAGATACCAAATTACAAAGAACTGGTAGATTGCCTGTCCCATGATGTTCCTCCACATAACGTTGCTAATGAAGTTTCCTTTCCTTCCAACAGGGGTCCTCTTCATCAGTTCATTGTTTGGAGGTTCTGTGGCCAATGCCAATGCTCCTAGTGTGTCCATGATCATATTGACCCAGAGCAACTGAACAGCAGTAAGGGGAGCACTCCCTGACAATAGAGTGAAATATATGTCACAAAATAAACTATGGAACTAAAGCTTTGCTACATTAATATACTACTAGTAATTTCCGGGTGTAGCTTATCTTAATACTATTACATGTCCTGAAAGGAATATTTGTATCACAACTTATGAGTTAAAAACTTGAAAAAAAAACATGTAGCAGTTAGTTCCAATCAGGAGTTGGTTTATGATAATAACTGGAGCATGAAACAGCCCTAAAGGTAACAAACGAAATGACTAAATTAGAATTCAACTGTAGATTATTATTTTAATTTTTACAGAATCAAGCTGGTGGGGTAAAACCCATCCCTTTAATCAAATGAACTGATTTAGAGTTCAGTTGTTGAAGGTTATTCAATTTTTACAGAATCGGACTATCCCTTTTCTTTGCAGGTTAGTGCCAGCTTAAATGAACGCATCAAAGTTTCAGGTGTACCTGTCAAGCAAGCTGACGAGAAGTTCACAACGAGGGCAACCACGTTGACTGTCAGTTGAAACTGCACAAACTTCTGAATGTTGATGTACACAGATCGACCCCATTTGGCAACCGTGACTATAGTGGAGAAGTTGTCATCAAGAATAATGACATCGGCACTCTCTTTTGCAACCTTCAAACAAATACCAAAATGAGGCATACTGGAACTAAATAAGAAATGGATTGAGCAAATATGTACTTGACTGTGCAAATCATGATGTACAAGGCCTTATAGATGCTGCAGTGACATAATGATAGATCATAAACATGCTGACACACTATTTGGTAGTAATGACATTGGGAGACACTCAATGAGCCATAGCTAGTTATGTCAAAGAATTTTATAGTATTTTATATGTTAAATTGACACTACTATTTTTCCCCATACAAGAGATAATATTAATAATTTTCGTTCTGTGAAATTACCTCAGTTCCAGCAATGCCCATCGCAAGTCCAATATCAGCCTCATGAAGTGCGGGTGCATCATTTGTCCCATCACCAGTCACGGCAACAACTTCTTCATGTGTAGTCCGGAGATTCTTCACTAAGGTGTGCTTGTCAAGTGGTGAAGACCTAGCCATTACCTGACATGATACATACAACAACAGTATGTTGACAAATGAAATCCAGAAATGATAGGCAAGACAAATGGCAATAGCAGTAAACATACCTGTATCTTTGGTATCAATTTGAACATTTCTTCTGCACTCTTAGTTCTAAAATCTGGGCCTTCAATGGCAAGACCACCTTCAGTCAAAATGCCACATTCCCGGGCAATTGCCTTTGCTGTGTTAATGTTGTCGCCTGTGACCATCCTGACAGTAATACCGGCTGACCTGCAGATGGCGACAGATTCCTTCACACCCGGGCGCACTGGGTCTTTAATCCCGACAATGCCAATGCATGTGTACCCCTCTTCAGGAATCGCATCATTAACTGAGAACCCATCTGCAACTTCAATGTAAGCAAGGCACAGAGTGCGAAGTGCCTCATTTGCAAAGCTCTCAATCGTGTTATTCAAGTGAGCAATAGTTGCACTGTCAAGGGGGACGGCATTGCCTTGATCATTCAGGTACTTGTTGCAAGATGCCAATATGATCTCTGATGCACCTTTGCAGTGAGCACGGAATGCGCCCCCTGGCAGCTGGATGACCACTCCCATTCTCTTCTTCGCTGAGTTAAATGGCTCGACTTTGAGGAGGGTGGTTGCTTTTCGGACTGCCTGGAAATCTCCACCGAGTGACAGGCCAAGCTCTAGAATTGCTGTCTCGGTTGGTGTGCCCAGTATTTCCCGTTTGCCATCCTGGTTGATGACAACATCGCCACCAGTGTTGTTAAATATGGACTGTGAGAGCATTGTCATGACAGAATCCGGTAGCTCAGAGAATAAGCACTTGGTGTCTGAAGATTTATCCACTTCTTTAATTTTGCCACAGATGCAAGCCTTGACGACAGTCATGTGATTTGTTGTGAGTGTGCCAGTCTTGTCACTACAAATGGAGGTTGCTGAGCCCATGGTCTCACAAGCTGCAAGGTGTCGGACAAGTGCCTTGTCATTCATCATCTTCTTCATGGCAAATGCAAGGCTCAAGGTCACGGCGAGCGGTAAGCCTTCAGGAACTGCTACGACAACAATAGTAACAGCAATAGCAAAGAACTCAAGCAGCTCCAGTGCATCATCTCCACTCCAACTCAAGTACGAACCATCCATGATCTTGCGGCGGAACAGGCTTTCAGTGAGCACTGCAAATGTGACGACAGCAAAGACGAGGCCTATTTTGCCAATGATGGTTGCAACGCCGTTCAGCTTGACCTGCAATGGCGTCTCATCATCCCCGCCTTCACTGAGGGTGGCCATGAGTTTACCCCATTGAGTCCTCATGCCGACTGTCGTCACAAGCATCTTGCAAGAACCATCCTGCACTTTAGTTCCTGACAAAAGGAATGGGTTCTCGGCATTGACAGCAACTGGTTCACTCTCCCCAGTCAGGCTTGATTCATTAATCAGCAACGAGAATCCTGATACGAACAAACCGTCAGCTGGTACTTGATCACCAATGGAAAGGTGCACAATGTCACCAACGAGAAGCTCGTATATCGAGAGCTTCTGCCGGTACCCACTCCGGGTGACCTGCACCGTGATCTTCTTCTTCTCCTTGTCAAGGTCCTTGAACTGCAGGGATTGCCGGTAGTCGCTTGTCGCAGTGACAAACACAACCAGAAGAATACTAGCCACGATGCCGAGGCCATCATGCGCGCCCTTGGGCCACCCCTCGGTGGCAATGCCGACGACGAGTGAGAAGAAGGCACATGCAGCAAGGATCATGAGTGTCATGTCCTGGAGCGCCTCCCAGACAAAGACCCAGAAGCTGCGGGCCTCTGTCTCGGCGAATTTGTTGATGCCAAAGATCTCCTGCCGGGATGCAAGCTTGTCCTGTGATGTGCTGAGGCCATCCGACTCTGAGGTAGACACCTTTGATAGGAGGCCCTCGGTGCCGCCATGTGCTTTCAGCTTCTTGATGTCGTGGCTCTCGACAACAGAGCTCAGTTCCTCAGCACAGATGCCGTAGCCTGCTGCCTTGACGGCTGCAGGGACTGTGTACTCACTCTGGGGAGCAAGACCTGTGAAATTGTGTTGGTGGTAAGATTGACTGGGATCCAGAAGGAGAGGGATAAATGATGTTGATTAATTATATGGTATGCCCTGATATCATCATACCATGAATGAACTGAAGTGCAGCCTTTGAAACAAGCACAGCAACACGCAGCTTCTCCTGAAATAGGTATTAGTGTGGCGTCAGTCTCAAGAATAACAACTGTTCTCAGATTGCTTGAGGCTGAAAATGGCATACAGATGTACTAGTAAAAAGCACCAGAGAGAAATATGACAGTTGCCAGGCGATATTCAATGATATTTTAATATCTTGAATCCACTTGTTTATTGAAGGGAAACTTTGTTGGTTTATAACTTTATATTCACAGGAGTTGCGGCAGCAAAAACAACTCCACCAGATATTTAAAAAGACCACAACCCCATGGTCAGACGGTCGTAGAAGACCAAAAATAAAGGAGCCTGTTCTTCCAGAATAAAATAATGGAGATTCCTTTTTTTTTGGTTGAAAGATGCATTAGGAGCATCCACGTCGCGCAATGCAGCGTTTTTCACAAAGCTCTAGGTAGGCCTACTTCATTCCTCTGATAATTGTTCTAGCAAATGGGTAAAATCAACTATGGCAAGTTTGATATACTGCATAGAAATCCAAAAGTTATAGTGCAGGAAATGTAACTTTCGATTATATTTTACATACGATATCTTGATTTTCTTAACAATAAAGGCCTATTCTGAAACTTTTTACATACGTGCATTAATGAGAGTGATATAATTTCAATCTAAACAACACAGAATAATAATTACAGACTCATTCCAAACAGGTGTGTCGAACAATTAGAGGTGCATTGCAGATCAATATTTCTAGTAATATATTTTTCTGTCACTGCCCTCCCAGATGTCCACTGTCATGGCCTAACAAATGTTTGCTTTTTGGGACGAACCTCTGCATCACAACTAAGAAGGCATATGCTCTATCGCTCTACTACAACTATGGCATGTGCAAGCTGCGCTTTCTATGCGTGCCAACCAAAGGTTGGGGGAAACGCCTGACAATGGCAAGCGCGACCGCGACAGAAAACAATACTCCTAGACGAGAGATGCAAAGGGGAGATTGGATCATTTGCCCCATTTTATTTGGGCATTAGATGATTTGCCACACTTTACATACTATTAGATCACTTGCCCCACTTTTTATTTTTCTTTTGATGATTTGCCCTTTTCAATTACTGTAATCATTTTCGAAGCGCGACCGCGACAGAAAACAATACTCCTAGACGAGAGATGCAAAGGGCGAATCAAATTAATTCTCCGTTCCAGAGTTCTTGGTTCTCCAACAAAATCAGATGGAAATCGAGGACGGGGACACATATGTACCTGGTTGGTCCGCTTCATGGCGGCTGCCTCGGATCGCTTGCCGAGGTTGGCGGTGAAGCGGAAGCGGCGCTTGGGGTTCTTGACGACGCCGACGACCTTGCGCCATCGCCCCAGCGCCTCGTCGGAGGAGTGCTTGGGCTTGACGCCCCCGAAGTTCTCGTTGAGGTAGCTCTCCATGGCGGCGACTCTGCTGCTCTGCTCTCCCCGTCAAACGAAGCAAGGAAACCCTCTCCGATTTCCCACCACCACCACCAACTCCGCCGTGTCTATATATTAGCACGCGGCTCCTCGGGCCGGCATTTTCCGGGAAGGAAGCGCGTGGGGCAGCGAAGGTAAGGGCGGGACCGGCGTTGACGCGTCGTGGGTACGTGGGTCCGACTCCGGTGCTACCTCGATGGGCGATACTTTCATGGAAGTATTCTGTCCTTGGGGGTGGCTGATTTCATGGAAGGTGGCGAGTTTTTTAGGTAGGAGCGGTGGATGATTGATGGATCCGAGCGGGGCGGGGGCGGGGGCGGGGGAGGAAGAGGGGAGGGGCAACGGGTGGGAGGGAGGGAAAGGGAATTAAGCGGGTGGCGACGCGCCTCCTCCTTCGTTGGTCTGCTCTGGTTTGGGGAAAGGAGCGTGGATTCAGGGGTCAAACGGACGGAACGGGTCTCTGGGGTTGCTCAGGCCGATGAACGCTGCATGTCTGTCTCTCTGCGCGTGGGCCCGCCTGGGTTCCGAACAGTGGTGGATCGCGGGGTCTGTTGCCATGATTGTTGCGGGAAATTTACGGTGGGTTCGGCGAGTAGGACGGGAAAGGAGGGGAGACAGCGACGGTGCTTTCCATGGAGTGAGTTTGTGGTGGGACGAACACGCATGGTGTTCAAAAAAACGTTCTGCCATTCACAAAACAATTTAACAATTTCTTGATTGTATTTTTTTTCTAGAAAAACTTCCAATCTACTCCCCCCGTTTTCAAATATTTGTCTTTCTAGATATTTCAACAAGTGACTACATACGAAGCAAAATGAGTGAATCTACACTCTAAAATATGTCTACATACATGTGTATGTTGTAGTCCATTTGCAATGTCTAGAAAGACAATTTTTTGGAAACGGAGGGAGTATTATTCATCAAACATCATGACGGTACAAAGAACATGAAAAAAAATCCATGTATGTAAACCACCTAGCGACGGTTGCAAGCATTGGAGCGAGCCGAAGGCACGCCGCTGTCATCATCCCTCGCTTATCGGAGTCAGGCAAACCTTATTGTAGTAGATAGTGGGAGAGTAGTCGTGCTAAGACCCCCAAAGAACCATACCGAAACAACAACCATAGCCAATGAAGAAAAGCATAGATCGAATGGGTCCAACCCATAGACGCATGACCGCGGACGAACGAAGACCGATGAGGATGAGTATGCAGATGAAATGGCAATAATGCAGGCGGTCCTTGCAGACGGGGAGCATGCAGAAGCGCATGTTCTCCAATTTCAAGGGATCAATCAATGGTCATCGAGTGCTGAATCGGAACATGGCACGGGGGCATTTGACGTTAATGGACGACCACTTTACCCCGACGCCCTATTCATGGAAAAAAAATTGTCGACCCTTTTTAGATGCGGGAAAATGTGTTCGACCGCCTCTACAATGGTGTTCGGACCTACGATAACTACTTCATCTTGAAAAAGGATGTCATGGGAAGAATTGGATTCTCTGGTTACAAGAAGTGCACGATTGCATTACGAATGCTTGCATATGCCACGACTGCAGATTCGTGGGTCAAATACCTTCGGAAGTCTAAGAGCACATACGAAGACACAATGGCCAGATTTGCTATTGCGGCGGTCGAGGTGTTTGGACCTTGCTACTTGAGAGAACCAACTGTTGTGCACACCGAAAGGCTCATGGCACTCTTGGAAGCAAGTGGATGGTCGGGAATGCTCGAATCTCTTGGTTGCATGCACTTCAAATGGAAGAACTATCCATATGCTCTACAAGGGCAATATCAGGGCCATGTTAAGAAGCTCACCATCATTCTTGAAGCAGTTGCATCACATGACCTCTGGATTTGGCAAGCTTTCTTTGGCATGTCCGGCTCTCACAATGATATCAGTGAATTGCAGCAGTCTTCGTTGTTTACTAGGTTGATACAAGGACAAGCTCCTCTGTGCAACTATATTGTGAATGGGCGTGACTATAACATGGCTAGTACCTGGTTGACGATATCTATTCTCAGTGGGCGACCTTCATCAATACCATCTTTGAGTCAATCGATGAGAGAAAAAAACTCACTTTCCCAAAGGACGAGAAGGTGCTAGAAAGAATGTGGAGATGGCATTTAGAGTGCTCCAATACTGTTTTGCAATTGTTTGAGGACCTATAAAAAATTGAGATCCGGAGACCTTGTGAGAGGTGATGGTATGTTGTGTGATCATGCACAACATGACCGTGGAGGATGAGGGTAAAGATCATGGCACGGGTCTGGAATTTGAGAACATTAGTGATGTTATCCAACTTCCATGTTAGAATTCAACCATATTTGATAAGTTTGTCCAAATACATCAACAAATTCAGCACTGAGCACTCATGAGCAGCTTAAGAAAGATTTAATTGAGAAGTTGTGGACGCTTAAAGGGAACAACCAAGACATATTTGTGAGTTGAATTCAAGTTTGAACTATTTTATTATGAAACTTAGTTGGATTGTAGTATTTATATTTGAACTAGTGTAGTATTTGAATATTTTCACTAATCGAAGAATTGATATGCTATTACACCGAGTGTTGCAGAAGCAAACATGAGCGGGCATTTGAGGGACAGGCTTGGATGGCCGATTCCGTATCCGTATTCGCGGACGAGTCAGGACCAATTCGCTAACAAATAGTGGTGTTTGTTTTAAGTTCTGGCATTCAAGATGCCATGAGTGCATGACAGGGGTGGGACGAGAAAGGAGCGGATACACAAACATTGCCTTTTATTGGCGTTTGTGGTGGCACATCACAGGTGTTTCAGTTCTAATTAAAAATCAATCTGACGACATCTCCAAATTGAACCTTCAAATCGCCAACAAACATCTAGATCGCGTTGTCCTGACATAGTTTTGTTGGAAATATGCCCTAGAGGCAATGATATTGTATTGTTATATTTCCATTATTTAAGAGTTTATATTTCATGCTATAATAGTCATGATCTTGGAATATGCAATTCAGTGGAAAACTCATATTCACGTGTGAATTGATAAATGGTTAACAATAGGTTCCTGGTCTTGCCTCTAAGACTAGCTCAAGTGTTGTTGGTGATCATGTTTTCTGGATCTTAGGATATCGTTAAGTGTAACGATAGCCCTAAAACAACATTGAGGGCATGCCATTAGAAGAACGATCATACTGAATCGACCCAATACTTGTCTGTTATACTTTGTGATTATATCATCTGAAATCATTTGTTATAACATGGAGTGTTAGCATGTGTTTTAGTTCTCAGACCATGAGAGTATCTCGGTCACTTCCTATTGAACGGGGGCCTTGGGTTGCTCAAACATCGTATGTAACAAGGTGATCATAACGATAACTTTCAGGTTCACCGGAAAGTTTGACAAGTTACCGGATAACTCGACAGTGAGACTTGCTCCTCCAATGATGGAGAGATTTTCTCAGGGTCCTCTCGGTATGACATCATCCATCATCATTTGGCCAGACAGAGGTGACTGCGTCACAGGGATGCTGGAACACGTTAACGAGAAAGAAGAACAAAACCGGTAACGGGAGCAACGGTATAGTGAGCATGGTGATGACTCAGGAGGATACCGATGCACACCGGGTTTTGTAAAGTATCGTGAAGCAAAGGGAACATGACATGATAAATAAAGGTTCACTCGAATATCATTTGTGTAATCATAGGGACCGATATGGATGTCCACGGTTCCACTATCGGTCATTGAACGAAGGGGTTTCATTCATGTCTATGACTTACCGAACCTACGGGGTCACAAGGTTAAGGTAATCACGGTGTTGAGTGTTAGTGGTACGGGAGTAATGAGAATATATTTGTGGAATTGTTTTTATTAATATCTGGAATAGTTCTGAGAGGTTCCAGAAGCGGTTCGGGGTCACCAGAAGGGTTTGGGTGAATATCGGGTAATACCGGATATTACCGATTAATTATATATAGGTGGAAAATGTTTCCGGGGATGTTAAATTACGTATATAATGCTATGAAAATGTTTAGAACGAATATATATTTAATTTAATATCAATGGACCTAATAAGGCCAAGAGGTGGAGAAGGAATTGGGCCATAAGGGCCCAATAGGGAGCCCTCTTTCCCACTATGAGAGGCAGAATCCTACTAGGGATGGGAGTCCAACTCCCTCCTAGGCCGACACACCAAGGGGGACTCCTTCCTCCTTGGCGGTTGTCCCTCCCTCCTAAACCTATATATACTAGAGGATTTCGAGCCTATGATAACATAAGTTTTGGAGCCTCCTCTAGTTGATCTAGTGCTAGTTTTAGTTGGTCCTAGTTGACTAATTAGAGCTAGCCCTAACCACATATAATCCTCATAATTAGAGGCCTTGTGTGTTTCTAATCTCGTCCCTCTAATTCCCTGACAACGATTAGCTCTAGACGACTAAGCGATGTCGGATCGTGAAGACGTATGCTTGCAACCAAGTAGAGAGGCTGTGCTTTCGGTCTTCCGTTCGAGGGATCGTTCGAGGCCGATTTGCGGAATCGTCATCGAAGTTTGAGGGACTCCAAGTACGATCTACACTAACTCGTCTACTTCCATTGCACTTCGGAGTCAATAAAGATCGTTGATCCAAACCCGATATGCATTTTCATATTTTTCATGGGTGTTCATAGGGCAATTTGTTTTGTCTTGTACTACATTTCCCAACAAGTTTTCCATCCAACATCGCCCCGCATCGGTCCACTAACCAATCCGCTTGTCCATTTTCTCGCAAACCGCAACCTAAGGGGGCTTTGTGGGAGTATGGACCGCCGCCACTTAGGAGTCCGACACCCCCAGCCCACCCAAAACCACACATGAGCCGCACGTCTCCATCTTTTTTCGAAAAGGAGGATAACGCCCGGCCTCTGCATATGATGCATGCAGCCATATATTATTAATGGTGCAAAATCCAGCGGCCGAACACCATCGACCCAGAAATAAATCTAAAAACAAACCCTGAGGCCGTATACCTCGTGACAATACCTCCCGAGGTAGCCACTAATCCCTATTATACAAGACACCACATAAACAAAAAATACACAACTCCTAGGCTACGCCTCCGAGAAGGAATCACGGCACGTGCGCCGATGATGGTGAGTCCACCACAAGGTTGAACTATGGATTCTCATCTTCAATCTACCACCTTCGGCACGGACACGACGCATGTGCGCAATGACATAGCGTGATCAGAGATCTTGTGTTTCCACCGAAGTGTATAAACTCGTCATTGAAGCCGTCTGTACCATACGCCCTTATCCGTCTACCGATGCCTCATTAGCGAATACCTCTCGAAGAGACAACGAGAGACAAAGACATCCCATACCGCCTGCCTCCCGCTACTATTGCACCACCTTCGATCCAACAACAACATGCTAAATATGACACCTCTGTAGAGCCATCGTGCATCACTTGCCGGTAACAGGCATGACTTGACGTCTCCATATAAGATGTCGTGTGTACCATCCGCCAGTAGCACATCCACTGTTGGCTTCACCTGCCGGGGACATGCACCGCCCAACAACTCTGAAAGAGGCACATGTGTCACCTGCCGAGCCGCATCGAACCCGTTCTATTGGTGGAAGGGATGTCCCATACCGCCACCAGCCTCAGAAGGTCATCGCCACCTCACGATCCAGACTTCGAATCACCCACACGACCCTGGAGTCTGCCGCCGTTGATGAAGAGGGTTCGTCGCCCCAATTCTGGGCACTACAAGGAGCACCCATCGTCACATGAGTTGTTGTCTTCACCCATACCATGGCAACCGCCGCCATGATCCGCATCAAGCGTCGCCGACGCCGGAGGAAGCTCCGGCCACCACGCGTGTCCTGTGATGAGCCCAAATACGGGATCCAAAGATCTGTCGCCACCGTCCCCGCCACAAGGACCCACCACCTGACCCGTCATCCCGGGCGGAGGGGACGCCGCCACAAGGATGCACGTCTCCATCCATTATCTCTTTCTATTTCTCTGCTTCCTCCCTAAAGACGTCATCATGCCGACAAGTGTTTGGTGAAATGGTGGTGGTGATTTTTTGTCCCTTCTTTGAAGCAATGGATTAGAACATGGAGTACATGTATGAGCACTACGTTGAGTTGTCCCACACAGAGGATTATGCAGATGAAAGAGCGATGATGCAAATGGTCCTTGCAGACGCGGAGTGTGCAAAAGAGCATGTTCTCAATTTCAAGAGATCGATTAAGGGTTATCGAGTGCTGAATCGAAAGGCATCTAACGATGTGTATGACTACTTTGTTCTCGGTGCCCTATTCACGGGCAATTTCTGCCAGCG
The DNA here is from genome assembly GCA_902687465.1 of Secale cereale. NCBI lineage: Eukaryota > Viridiplantae > Streptophyta > Magnoliopsida > Poales > Poaceae > Secale > Secale cereale. Next base: position 124,277,113 of record LR738715.1, on the reverse strand, counting down.
CTTTCAGATGCGAAAAAATGTCTAAGATCGCCTCTACAATGGTGCCCTGTCCTATGATGACTACTTCATCTTAAATAAGGATGTCGTAGGAAGGATTGGATTCTCTAGTTACCACAGGTGCACAATGCATTTCATATGCTTGCATATGGCACGGTCGCATATCCATGGGATGGGTACCTCCGGATGTATGAGAGCACACGCGAAGGCGCCATGGTCAGATTTGCTACTATGGTGATCGAGGTGTTTGACCTTAGTACTTGAGGGAAGTAACTGACACAGACATCGAAAGTCTCTCGGCAATGTCCGAAGCAAGAGGGTGGCCAGGTTTGCTCAGATATCTTGATTCATGCATCGGGGATGAACGAACTAGACAAAAGCTCTACAAGGACAATATTAGAGTCATGTTAAGAAGCCCATCATCATTATTGAAGTAGTTGCATCACATGACCTCTGGATTTGGCACGCTTTCTTTGGCATGCCCGGGTCTCAGAATGACATCAATGTACTGCAACCGTCTCCATTGTTTGCTAGGTTGACTAAAAGGCAAGCTTCTCCTTCCAACTATACTATCAATGGACATCAATACAAATATGGGCTACTATCTAGTTGACGATATCTATCCTCCGTGGCTACCTTCATGATGACCATCTTTGGATCACTTGGTCAGAAATATCTCACTTTACCCAAAGATAAGAAATAACTAGAAATGATGCGGAGAGGGCATTTCGAGTGCTCCAAGCATGTTTAGGTGTTTGTGGATTCGCAAGACAATGAGCCCCAACGACCTTGTGTAAGGTGATGACATGTTGTGTAATCATGCCTAACATGGCCGTGGAGGATGAGAGTGAAGATGCTGCCAGAGTCTGAAGATCATAATTCAGCCATGTTTTATGAGTTTGTTCAAATGAAGCAACAAATTCGGCATCAAGCAACTAACCAGTTGGAGGAAAATTTGATTGAGCATCTGTGAGCGGTTAAAGGGGACAATTAGAACATATGTGCGAGTTGAATTGAAGTTGAACTATTTATTTGAAAACTTAGTTGGATTGTAATATTTAAATTGGAACTACTGTCACATTTAAATATTTCCACTAATCAAATATTTGATATGCTATATTTTGAGCCCGCAGACTTAAAAAATTAGAGACCGATGTTTAGATGAAAATTAGAACGTATGACCGAGTTGAGTTCAAGTTGAACTATTTATTTGAAAACTTAGTTGGATTGTAATATCTAAATTATAACTTGAAAGGATCGAGATGGACCTAGAGGGGGGTGAATAGGTACAATTACAAATTTTAATTGTTACTTAGCAATTTTAGGCAATAATGCGGAATATGAAAGTGAGCCTAACAATTGCAAGTAAGATGCTAAGCAAGGTAAGCTAGTAACACAAGTATGTAAATAAGCTAGCACAATAAGATACAAGTAAGAACTAAGAGACAAGTAACCACAAGTAGAAAGTTAGGGTTAGGAATAACCGCAACTTCGAGAGACGAGGATGTATGCCGATGTTCACTTCCTTGGAGGGAAGCTACGTCACCGTTTAGAGAGGTGGGTGTTACCACGAAGGCACACCAACGCCACAAAGGCTCACCATATTTTCTCTTTGAGATATCACCACGAAGGCAATTCCCAACCACTAGTGGTAGACCTTTAGGTGGCCTCCAAACCCTCACAAACTTTCCGGGGGTAATCACAACATTTTATTCCTCTCCGAATGACTCCTACCGCCTAGGAGTCTCCAACCTCCAAGAGTAACAAGAATGATGGGAAAATCTCAAGACTTGCTCAAATCACAAATTCCTTTGGTGCAAAGAAGGGGAAGGAGTGGATCTATCACTTGGGTGGATAACTTCTCTCAAATGCTTTCAAATCCTTCGGGGATCTAAGATTTGGTGTATGAGAGTGAGTGAGAGAGAGTTAAATGTGTTCTTGGGTAAGCTCAAAGTGAATGGTCAACCGTATCCTATGGGAGGAGAATGCTATATATAGTCGTAGTGTAAAACATACCAATGAGCCACTAAATGTTCTGCTAAGGTCGGACGTCCGGACAACATCGGACGTCCGGTGGCACACGAAGGACCGAACGTCCGCTGGAACCTCCGGTCATCCGGAGCCTGGGGATTCACCAAGCCAGGCCACGAAATGCACCAGATACACAGCCACCGGACGTCCGGGATGAGCCGGTCGTTCGATGACCGGACGTCCGGGATGAGCCAGTCGTTCGATGACCGGACGTCCGGAGGTGACCGGAAATCCGCTATTTCTTTCTGTGAAGGTGCACCGGACATCCGGAGTGTGCCAGACGTCCGGTAGGCAATGAGGGGCCAGACGTCCGAAATGTGTCGGTCGTCCGATGACCGGTCATCCGGCGAGGAGCGGAAAACCGCTATTTTCTTTTATGGTGATACACCGGACATCCAGAGAGTGCCAGACGTCCGGTAGACTATGAAGGGCCGGACGTCCGTAGAGTTCCAGACGTTCGGTGATAACAGAGCACAAAAAGCTCAGTTTCACACAGATCTTTGTGCTCATAATAGTAGAATAGTTAGGGATCAAGTAGAGATGTTGTGAGAGGATACTTTGTGGGTTTTGAGCAAGTCTTTCACGAAATCCAACGGTCCCCTCTTAATAGTGCAGGATCCCTACACTCAAGAACAAACTGAGAAAGAGCCAAAGCTATTGTCTTGTATATATGCTCTTGAGTGATATAACTTTGTCTGTATACATGATCCACACACACCCTTGAGATATAATCCTGAGATATACTTGATAAAAATGATTAGTCCCCTATATGCATGTTGTCATCATCATCAAAATAAGATTAAGGGCATGATTGCACTTTCAATCTCCCCCTTTTGGTAGTTGATGACAACATGCATGCACTTCTCAAAATGTAGTAAAAACAAACTTTAAATATCGAAATGATTTGTTGTGGAGCTCTCCCTAAATGAGTGCATGAACAAAATAAGCATGAACAAGGGAGCTCCCCCTCAATATGATATCAATCACAACCAAATCTCATAAACAAGATAACACAATACCATAATAAGCTCCATAGATAGATAGGTGCATTACACAACCCATAAAGGTTCAACACAAAACATAACATTGGTTCGATATAGGTCTCACAGTATTACATAATAGATAAGTGCTTATGCATTACATAAAAGATAAGTGCCTACTCCCCCTTGGCAGCAAGTACCCGAAAAGGGGGTCAGATCATCATAAAGCATCATCATCATCATCATCATCGTGAGCACCACTACCACCAGCCTCGTCAAAGAAATCAGACCACTCCGGACCTGAGGGAAAACGAAAGTCAGAAGGTGGATTATCAGGAAGAAGTTCATCATCACTCACATCAAAGACTCCAGAGTCTCTCAGACGAGCCTTCAGAGCATTCTTGGAAGTGACCATGCGAGTGACAACATCGTGATTTTGGGAGCACTGAAAGGTAAAAGCCTTCACCATGGCAGAGTGAGCTTTCCCAAGAAAGCGAGCAATGCGCCCAAAAGATGCAGATCCGGAAGGAGCAGTAGGAGGAACACAAGCAGTAGCTCAGCGAGGAGGAGCAGAGGAGGAAGAGGGCTTGACCCAGCCATCCGTCATGTGAGATGGAATGACCCATTGCTCATGCAAGTGAGTGCGGACAATGGGAAACGGAGCCACACTTTCAATAAATGCCTGAAGAAAGGGACCATGAGGAAAGGCCCGCTTGAATTGAAAAGAAGCGAGACGGATCTCATGCCACAGAAAGTGAGGAACATTGATCTTCCCTTTGGGCGCCGCATAGAGGCGATGCATGAGATCGATGCAATAGCTATTTCAAGACCCCTTGTCACCCATCTTAGGATAGACTATGTGAATGACACACTAAAAAATAATGTAGAAAGGAGAGCGCCAAATGGAAACTTGGTTTAGATTCTTTTATTGCTCCTCAATAGTCATGTCAGCGATGGGTTTGAGGAGATCCATGCATACATCAATGCCCTTGGGCTTATGGTTGGGGTCATCCTTATGAATTTTGAACCCAGTGTCAGGAAAACCAAGAGCAGCGACAAATTGAGAATAAGAAGCTGTAAGCATGGTGTGAGAGGTCATCCAAGTGACATTGTTATTAGGATGGAAGTAACACGTGGCATAGAATTGATGAATGGCAGCATGGTTAAAATCATGCTGAAATGCGAATGGAGCCGCAAGACCTGACGTCTCAATGAGCTCAATAGCCCCCGGATACTTCTCTGGATGAGTACGAATATGCTCTAAATTAATGCACATATGCAGAGACAGACCCTTAGGAAGGATGACAGTGGTAAAAATGTCTACCTCGACGTTTGTGCGAAAGCGGTCGTCCTGGGAGTCGCGAGCAACCGAGAATTGGTTTACATCGCGACGAAGCTTAAGATAGGAAGCAATGGGAACCGCATTGAATCGTTTAACTTTGCAGCCAAGAGGTAGAGGAGGTTCAAGGGAGATGTGACGGGCATCACCTTGAGGTTGCACCGGAGGAGGAGGCTTGAAACTGGGCCTCCGAGTTCCCGGCTTGGGTGTAGTGGTGTGAGAAACAACGAACTCGGCCCGCTCCATATCTTCCAGTTCATCCTCATAGTCGGATTCCTCTGTTGAGGAGTCGCTAGCGGGGCTGCTAGGCTGGACGACATGCTTTAGAGGACGAGCATGTTCATTTGAATCATCGTAACCTCCACGACGAGACGGACAAGAGGCCTTGGAGCCTCCTTGCGTGCAGAGTGCTTGATCTTCGGCATCCCGACCTCGGAGTGAAGAACGAGACGGAGACAGGCGGCGCTAGAGATGCAACGGCGACCGGGACGGCCCACGGGGTGGCGCCCGAGGCGCGACGTCGAGGGGCCCGGCCGGACTGCAGCCGCGCGGAGGGGATGGGGATAAGATGGGGGGCGGCGGTGGACATGAGAAGAGGATCATGGTTTTTAGGTTAAGAAAACTGCCCTACATGCACCCCGCCTTATATATATGGGTCAGATAATGACCGGACGACCGGTGAGTTCCGGACGTCCGGGGCTATAAAAATTAACGGATGTCCGATCATACCGGACGTCCGGCATGAGGATGACATAACAGATTTAACGGGCGTCCGGACCATACCGGACGACCGAAAGCTCTCGGGATACTGAACGTCTAGACCGTACCGGACGACCGGAAGCTCTCGGGATACCGGACGTCCGGACCGTACCGGACGACCGGAAGCTCTCAGGGTTTTGGGGTTTTCTAACCACTCATTTTTGTTTTTGGTATTATTATTTTGGGGAAAATGGCAATGGTAGTGAGATGATGATACCAGTATGAGGAGAAAACTAAGCAGTGAATACCCTACGTCCAAGAGACAACACGCTCAGATAATATTCTAGCGATAAGAGCGGTGGCCGATGCCACCATGTTTGAGTATATGTGATATGACACCGCAAGAATTTTGACTTTGGGTGCATAATCACTACTCCATCATTTTAAAGCACAATAGTTAGAACAACATGGTTGACAGTACTCATGAGTTGAGTGTCTCCCCCTAAATATATGCCTACATCAAGACTAGACATGAAGTAAATTGCATGCATGGGTGCGTGATTTCACATAATGTTGTCAAGCTCCAAGATACCAAGTTCACGCCTAAGTCGACAAAACCTTGCGTCATCCAATGGCATGGTGAAAATGTGTGCAAGTTGCATATCTGTACCAACATGAGCAATATCAATGTCACCCTTTTCCACATGATCTCTCAAGAAATGATACCTAATATCAATGTGCTTGGTGCAGAGATGATCTTTGGGATTCTCGGCAATGTTGATGGCACTTTCATTGTCACATAGAAGAGGCACATGTTTATAGGTGATATCGTAATCCTTCAAAGTTTGCCTCATCCATAGTAATTGAGTTGCACAACTGGTGGCGGCAATGTATTCAGCTTCGGCAGTGGAGAGGGCAATACAGTTTTGTTTCTTCGAGGACCAACTTACCAAAGAGCATCCAAGAAATTGACATGCACCGGAGGTGGACTTACGATCCACTTTGTCACTAGCCCAATCCGCATCCGTGTACCCAATGAGATCAAACTTAGCATCCTTGGGGTACCATAGACCCAACTTTTGGGTGTAAACAAGGTATCTAAGAATATGCTTAACCGCCTTATGATGGCTTTCCCTAGGTGAAGCTTGAAATCTAGCACACATGCATACACTAAACATGATGTCTGGTCTAGATGCACAAATATAAAGCAATGAACCAATCATAGAGCGGTAAATAGATGGGTCGAAAGGAGTACCATTTGTGTCATCAGTGAGGACAATTTTGGTTGGCATGTGTGTCTTACATGGACTAGCATTAGACATGCCAAACTTTTCTAGGATATCCTTGAGGTATTTTGCTTGAGACAAGAAAATTCCTTCTTGAAATTGTTGAATTTGAAATCCTAGGAAGAACTTCAAATCCACATTGAGTGACATTTCAAAATTCTTGGTCATGGAAGCCGCAAACTTCTTGCACAAATGAATGTTAGGAGAACCAAAAATGATATCATCTACATAGATTTGGCATAAGATCAAATCACCCTTGCGTCTCTTAGTAAAAAGAGTAGGATCGATCAACCCTCTCACAAATCCATCATCTAGCAAAAACTTCTTGAGATGATCATACCAAGCACGAGCTGCTTGTTTGAGGCCATACAAAACCTTATGAATTTTATACACATAGTCTTTGTTATCGGGATCAATGAACCCAGGTGGTTGTGATATATATACTTCTTCTTGTAGAGGACCGTTAAGAAAAGCACTCTTGACATCCATTTGATGCAATGTAAAACCATTGAAAGCAGCATAAGCAAGTAAGTTCTAGACGGGCAACAGTAGCAAAGGTCTCACCAAAGTCCAAACATTCAACTTGTGAGTACCCTTGTGCCACTAACCTTGCCTTGTTACGGATGATTACACCATTGTCATCTTGCTTGTTCTTGAAAATCCATTTTGTTCCAATGACATTGTGTTCCATAGTTGGTCTCTCCACCAAAGACCACACTTGGTTGCGTTCAAAACTGTTGAACTCCACTTGCATAGCAACAAGCCAATCGTTGTCCATCAATGCGTCTTGTACCTTGAGAGGCTCAACACTAGACACAAGCGAGAAGTGAGCACAAAAGTTTGTCAAATGTTTACGAGTGACTCTACCTTCCGATATGCCGGTGAGATTTTTGTCAACATCAACACGACCGGCCACTCGAGGCATGATGGAGGTTAGTGCTTCGCGAGGTTCAACTTCATGTCCAACATCCACGTCCTCAACATATGGATCATTGATGTGTGACGGAAGATCTTCTTCTTCATGTTGCATTTGGTGAGGTTCATCATCAATGATTGCAATTTCTTGTTCTTGTCCTTGGTGATGATCTTGCTCTTGGAGATGATCATGCCGAAGAACTTGATCTTCTTCTTTGAAGGAAATATGCCCTAAAGGCAATAATAAAGATGTTATTTGTATTTCCTTATATCATGATAAATGTCTTTTATTCATGCTAGAATTGTATTAACTGGAAACTTAGTACATGTGTGAATACATAGACAAAACAGAGTGTCCCTAGTATGCCTCTACTAGACTAGCTCATTGATCAAAGATGGTTATGTTTCCTAGCCATAGACATGAGTTGTCATTTGATCAACAGGATCACATCATTAGGAGAATTATGTGATGGACAAGACCCATCCGTTAGCTTAGCACTATGATCGTTTAGTTTTACTGCTATTGCTTTCTTCATGACTTATACATGTTCCTATAACTATGCGATTATGCAACTCCCGAATACCGGAGGAACACCTTGTGTGCTATCAAACGTCACAACGTAACTGGGCGATTATAAAGATGCTCTACAGGTGTCTCCGAAAGTGTTTGTGGTGTTGGCATAGATCAAGAATAGGATTTGTCACTCCGAGTGTCGAAGAGGTATCTCTGGGCCCTCTCGGTAATGCACATCATAATAAGCCTTGCAAGCAATTGACTAATGAGTTAGTCACGAGATGATGTATTACGGAATGAGTAAAGAGACTTGCCGGTAACGAGATTGAACTAGGTATTGAGATACCGATGACCAAATCTCGGGCAAGTAACATACCGATGACAAAGGGAACAACGTATGTTGTTATGCGGTTTGACCGATAAAGATCTTCGTAGAATATGTAGGAGCCAATATGAGTATCTAGGTTCCGCTATTGGTTATTGACCGGAGATGAGTCTCGGTCATGTCTACATAGTTCTCGAACCCATAGGGTCCGCACGCTCAACGTTTGATGAAGATTGATATTATGATTTTATGAGTTTGATGTACCGAAGGTAGTTTGGAGTCCCGGATGAGATCACGGACATGACGTGGAGTCTCGGAATGTCCGAGACATAAAGATTGATATATTGGACGACTATATTCGGACACCGGAAGTGTTCCGGAAAAGTTTCGGATTAAACCGGAGTGCCGGGGAGGGGGGTTACCAGAACCCCTCGGGGAAGTGTTGGGCCCTAGTGGGCTTTAGGGGAGAGAGAGGGCAGCAGCCGAGGAGGTGGTGTGCCCCCTCCCAAGGGGAGTCTGAATTGGACTAGGGGAGGGGGCGCGGCCCCTCTTTCCCTCTCCCTCTCCCTCATGGTGGACTCCTACTAGGAATATGATTGGAATCCTATTCCTAGTAGGAGTGGCCCTCCTAGGGCGTGCCATAGGGGCCGGCCGGCCTCCCCACTTGATCCTTTATATACGGGGGCAGGGGGCACCTCTAGAAACATAAGTTGATCTCTCCCAACCGTGTGTAGTGCCCCCCTCCACAGAAAAACACCTCGGTCATATCGTTGCAGTGCTTAGGCGAAGCCCTGCGCCGGTAGCTTCATCATCTTCGTCACCACGCCGTCGTGCTAACGAAACTCTCCCGCGAAGTTCTACTGGATCAAGAGCTCATGGGGCGTCATCAAGCTGAATGTGTGCTGAACGCGGAGGTGCCGTACGTTCGGCGCTTGATCGGTTGGATCGCGAAGAAGTTCGACTACATCAACAGCGTCACTAGACGCTTCCGCTTTCGGTCTACGAGGGTACGTAGACACACTCTCCCCTCTCGTTGCTATGCTTCTAGTAGATAGATCTTGCATGATCGTATGATTTTTTTTTTGAAATACTACGTTCCCCATCAGTGGCATCATGAGCCAGGTCTATGCGTAGATGATATGCACGAGTAGAACACAATGAGTTGTGGGCGATAATAGTCATACTGCTTACCATCATGTCATACTTTGTTTCGGCGGTATCGTGAGATGAAGCGGCCCGAACCGACAGTACGTGTACGCTTACGCGAGACTGGTTTCACCGTTACGAGCACTCGTTGCTTAAAGGTGACTGGCGGGTGTCTGTCTCTCTCACTTTAGCTAAATCAAGTGTGGCTACGCCTGGTCCTTGTGAAGGTTAAAATAGCACATACTTGACGAAAAATCGTTGTGGTTTTTGTATGTGTAGGTAAGAACGGTTCTTGCTAAGCCCGTAGCAGCCACGTAAAACTTGCAACAACAAACTAGAGGACGTCTAACTTGTTTTTGCAAGGCATGTTGTGATGTGATATGGTCAAGACATGATGAGTTATACGTTATTGTATGAGATGATCATGTTTTGTAAAGTTATTGGCAACTGGCAGGAGCCATATGGTTCTCGCTTTATTGTATGAAATACAGTCGCCATGTAATTGCTTTAATTTATCACTAAGCGGTAGCGATAGTCGTGGAAGCAATAGTTGGCGAGACGACAGCGATGCTACGATGGAGATCAAGGTGTCGCGTCGGTGACGATGGTGATCATGACGGTGCCTTGGAGATGGAGATCAAAAGCACAAGATGATGATGGCCATATCATGTCACATATTTTGATTGCATGTGATGTTTATCTTATTATGCTTCTTATTTTGCCTAGTACGACGGTAGCATTATAAGATGATCTCTCACTAAATTTCATGGTATAAGTGTTCTCCCTGAGTATGCACTGTTGCGAAAGTTCGTCGTGCCGAGACACCACGTGATGATCGGGTGTGATAAGCTCTACGTTCACATACAACGGGTGTAAGCCAATTTTGCACACGTAGAGTACTCGGGTTAAACTTGGCGAGCCTAGCATATGCAGATATGGCCTCGGAACACTGGAGACCGAAAGGTCGAGCGTGAATCATATAGTAGATATGATGAACATAAGATGTTCGCCAATGAAAACTACTCCATCTCACGTGATGATCGGACATGGTTTAGTTGATTTGGATCATGTGATCATTTAGATGACTAGAGGGATGTCTATCTAAGTGGGAGTTCTTTAGTAACATGATTAATTGAACTTTAATTTATCATGAACTTAGTCCTGATAGTTTTTGCATATCTATGTTGTTGTAGATCAATGGCCCGTGCTACCGTTCCTTTGAATTTTAATGCATTCCTAGAGAAATCTAAGTTGAAAGATGATGGTAGCAATTACACGGACTGGGGAGAATAGTTCTATCAGTGAACACTTGCTCAGAATGTGTGGGTACTACAATCATATGACTCAACTTGGATGCAAAGTTGACGAAGATAGTGTTATTGATAGAGTTCTTCAATCACTGCCACCAAGCTATACGGCTTCATGATGAACTATAACATGCAAGGGATGCAGAAGACAATTCCTGAGCTCTTCGCCATGCTCAAAGCTGCGGAGGTAGAAATCAAAAAGGAGCATCAAGTGTTGATGGTTAACAAGACCACTAGTTTCAAGAAAAGGGGCAAGGGAAAGAAGGGGAACTTCAAGAAGAATAGCAAGACAGTTGCTACTCCCACGAAGAAACCCAAGTCTGGAGCCAAACCTGAAACTGAGTGCTTCTACTGCAAAGGGACTGGACAATGGAAGCGGAACTGCCCCAAGTATTTGGTGGATAAGAAGGATGGCAAGGTGAACAAAGGTATATGTGATATACATGTTATTGACGTGTACCTTACTAATGCTCGTAGTAGTACATGGGTATTTGATACCAGTTCGGTTGCTAATATTTGTAACTCGAAATAGGGACTACAGATTAAACGAAGATTGGCTAAAGACGAGGTGATGATGCGCGTGGGAAATGGTTCCAGAGTCGATGTGATCACCGTCGGCACGCTACCTCTACATCTACCTTCGGGATTAGTTTTAGACCTGAATAATTGTTATTTGGTGCCAGCGTTAAGCATGAACATTATATCTGGATCTTGTTTATTGCGAGACGGTTATTCATTTAAATCTGAGAAAAATGGTTGTTCTATTTATATGAGTAATATCTTTTATGGTCATGCACCCTTGAAGAGTGGTCTATTCTTGTTGGATCTCGATCGTAGTGATACACATATTCATAATATTGAAGCCAAAAGATGTAAGGTTAATAATGATAGTGCAACTTATTTGTGGCACTACCGTTTAGGTCATATTGGTGTAAAGCGCATGAAGAAACTCCATAGTGATGGACTTTTGGAATCACTTGATTATGAATCACTTGGTGCTTGCGAACCATGCCTCATGGGCAAGATGACTAAAACTCCGTTCTCTGGAACAATGGAGCGAGCAACAGATTTGTTGGAAATCATACATACTGATGTATGTGGACCGATGAGTATTGAAGCTCGCGGTGGGTATCGTTATTTTCTGACCTTCACTGATGATTTGAGCATATATCGGTATATCTACTTGATGAAGCACAAGTCTGAAACATTTGAAAAGTTCAAACAATTTCAGAGTGAAGTAGAGAATCATCGTAACAAGAAAATAAACTTTCTACGATCTGATCGTGGAGGTGAATATTTGAGTTACGAGTTTGGTCTTCATTTGAAAGTTTGAAACAATGTGGAATAGTTTCACAACTCACGCCACCCGGAACACCACAACGTAATGGTGTGTCCGAACGTCGTAACCGTACTTTATTAGATATGGTGCGGTCTATGATGTCTCTTACTGATTTACCACTATCGTTTTGGGGATTATGCTTTAGAGATAGCTGCATTCACGTTAAATAGCGCACCATCTAAATCCGTTGAGACGACGCCTTATGAACTGTGGTTTGGCAAGAAATCAAAGTTGTCGTTTCTTAAAGTTTCGGGCTGCGATGCTTATGTGAAAAAGCTTCAACCTGATAAGCTCGAACCCAAGTCGGAGAAATGTGTCTTCATAGGATACCCAAAGGAGACTGTTGGGTACACCTTCTATCACAGATCCGAAGGCAAGATATTTGTTGCTAAGAATGGGTCCTTTCTAGAGAAGGAGTTTCTCTCGAAAGAAGTGAGTGGGAGGAAAGTGGAACTTGATGAGGTAATTGTACCTTCTCCCGAATTGGAAAGTAGTACATCACAGAAATTGGTTCCAGTGATTCCTACACCTATTAGTGAGGAAGCTAATGATGATGATCACGAAACTTCGGATCAAGTTTCTGCTGAACTTCGTAGATCAACCAGAGTACGTTCCGCGCCAGAGTGGTACGGCAACCCAGTTCTGGAAGTCATGTTACTAGACCATGATGAACCTACGAACTATGAGGAAGCGATGATGAGCCCAGATTCCACAAAATGGCTGGAGGCCATGAAATCTGAGATGGGATCCATGTATGAGAACAAAGTGTGGACTTTGGTTGACTTGCCCAATGATCGGCAAGCCATCAAAAATAAATGGATCTTCAAGAGGAAGACCGACGCTGACGGTAATGTTACTGTTTACAAAGCTCGACTTGTTGCAAAAGGTTTTCGACAAGTTCAAAGATTTGACTACGATGAGACTTTCTCACCCGTAGCGATGCTTAAGTCTGTCCGAATCATGTTAGCAATTGCCACATTTTATGATTATGAAATCTGGCAAATGGATGTCAAAACTGCATTCCTGAATGGATATCTCAAAGAAGAGTTGTATATGATGCAACCAGAAGGTTTTGTTGATCCTAAAGGTGCTAACAAAGTATGCAAGCTCCAGCGATCCATCTATGGACTGGTGCAAGCATCTCGGAGTTGGAATATACGCTTTGATGAGGTGATCAAAGCATATGGTTTTACACAAACTTTTGGAGAAGCCTGTATCTACAAGAAAGTGAGTGGGAGCTCTGTAGCATTTCTGATATTATATATGGATGACATATTGTTGATTGGAAATGATATATAATTTCTGGATAGCATAAAAAGATACTTGAATAAGAATTTTTCAATGAAAGACCTCGGTGAAGCTTCTTACATATTAGGCATTAAGATCTATAGAGATAGATCAAGACGCTTAATTGGACTTTCAAAAATCATATACGTTGATAAAGTTTTGAAGAAGTTCGAAATGGATCAGTCAAAGAAAGGGTTCTTGCCTGTGTTGCAAGGTGTGAAGTTGAGTAAGACTCAATGCCCGACCACTGCAGAAGACAGAAATAAAATGAAAGTCATTCCCTATGCCTCAGCCATAGGATCTATCATGTATGCAATTGTGTGTACCAGACCTGATGTGTGCATTGCTATAAGTTTAGCAAGGAGGTACCAAAGTAATCCAGGAGTGGATCACTGGACAACGGTCAAGAACATCCTGAAGTACCCGAGAAGGATAAAGGATATGTTTCTCGTGTATGAAGGTGACAAAGAGCTCGTCATAAACGGTTACGTCGATTCAAGCTTTGACACTAATCCGGATGACTCTAAGTCACATATCGGATATGTATTTTTATTAAACGGTGGAGCTGTCAGTTGGTGCAGTTCCAAGCAGAGCGTCGTGGCGGGATCTACGTGTGAAGCAGAATACATAGCGGCTTCGGAAGCAGCAAATGAAGGAGTCTGGATGAAGGAGTTCATATCCGATCTAGGTGTGATACCTAGTGCATCGGGTCCAATGAAAATCTTTTGTGACAACACTGGAGCAATAGCCTTGGCGATGGAATCCAGGTTTCACAAGAGAACAAAGCACATAAAAAGACGCTTCAATTCCATCCGCGATCAAGTCAAGGAGGGAGACATAGAAATTTGCAAGATACATACGGATCTGAATGTCGCAGACCCGTTGACTAAGCCTCTTCCACGGGCAAAACATGATCAGCACCAAGACTCCATGGGTGTTAGAATCATTACTTTGTAATCTAGATTATTGACCCTAGTTCAAGTGGGATACTGAAGGAAATATGCCCTAGAGGCAATAATAAAGATGTTATTTGTATTTCCTTATATCATGATAAATGTCTTTTATTCATGCTAGAATTGTATTAACCGGAAACTTAGTACATGTGTGAATACATAGACAAAACAGAGTGTCCCTAGTATGCCTCTACTAGACTAGCTCATTGATCAAAGATGGTTAAGTTTCCTAGCCATAGACATGAGTTGTCATTTGATCAACGGGATCACGTCATTAGGAGAATGATGTGATGGACAAGACCCATCCGTTAGCTTAGCACTATGATCGTTTAGTTTTACTTCTGTTGCTTTCTTCATGACTTATACATGTTCCTATGACTATGAGATTATGCAACTCCCGAATACCGGAGGAACACCTTGTGTGCTATCAAACGTCACAACGTAACTGGGTGATTATAAAGATGCTCTACAGGTGTCTTCGAAAGTGTTCGTGGTGTTGGCATAGATCAAGAATAGGATTTGTCACTCCGAGTGTCGGAGAGGTATCTCTGGGCCCTCTCGGTAATGCACATCATAATAAGCCTTGCAAGCAATTGACTAATGAGTTAGGCACGAGATGATGTATTACGGAACGATTAAAGAGACTTGCCGGAGATTGAACTAGTTATTGAGATACCGACGATCGAATCTCGGGCAAGTAACATACCGATGACAAAGGGAACAACGTAAGTTGTTATGGTGTTTGACTGATAAAGTTCTTCGTAGAATATGTAGGAGCCAATATGAGCATCTAGATTCCGCTATTCGTTATTGACCGGAGATGAGCCTCGGTCATGTCTACATAGTTCTCGAACCCGTAAGGTCCGCATGCTTAACGTTTGATGACGATCGGTATTATGAGTTTATGAGTTTTGATGTACCAAAGGTAGTTCGGAGTCCCGGATGAGATCACGGACATGACGAGGAGTCTTGGAATGTCCGAGACGTAAAGATTGATATATTGGACGACTATATTCGGACACTGGAAGTGTTCCGAAAAAGTTTCGGATTAAACCGGAGTGCCGGGGGGGTTACCAGAACCCACCGAGGAAGTATTGGGCCCTAGTGGGCTTTAGGGGAGAGAGAGGGCAGCAGCCCAGGAGGTGGCGCGCCCCCTCCCAAGGGGAGTACAAACTGGACTAGGGGAGGGGGGCGTGGCCCCTCTTTCCCTCTCCTTCCTTCCCCCTCTCCCTCTTGGTGGACTCCTACTAGGAATAGGATTGGAATCCTATTCCTAGTAGGAATGACCCTCCTGGGGTGCACCATAGGGGTCGGACGGCCCCCGCCTTGCTTCTTTATATACGGGGGCAGGGGAGCACCTCTAGAGACACAAGTTGATCAAGTTGATCTCTTCCAACCGTGTGCGGTGCCCTCCTCCACAGAAACACACCTCGGTCATATCGTTGCAGTGCTTAGGCGAAGCCCTGCGCCGGTAGCTTCATCATCACCGTCACCACGCCGTTGTTCTGACGAAACTCTACCGCGAAGTTCTACCGGATCAAGAGCTCGTGGGGCGTCATCAAGCTGAACGTGTGCTGAACGCGGAGGTGCCGTACGTTCGGTGCTTGATCGGTTGGATCACGAAGAAGTTCGACTACATCAATCGCGTCACTAGACGCTTCCGCTTTCGGTCTACGAGGGTATGTAGACACACTCTCCCCTCTGGTTGCTATGCTTCTAGTAGATATATCTTGCGTGATCATAGGAATTTTTTTGAAATACTACGTTCCCCATCATTCTTGTACTTGAACTGTGGGCATCGGTTGAGCATTTGGATCTTGTGGTGGTGTGGGTGTTGTAATGGTTGGATATATAGGGAGTTGTGCATCGTCTTCCACACCATCATGGGGTTCTTGTTCGATTGGAAGAAGATCACCAACACCCATATTCAAGATATCTTGAGAAGAGTCTTCATCACCTGCATCACTTAGATCAACTTGCTCCCCATCAGAGCCATTAAATTCATCAAACACCACATCACAAGTTTCTACGATACATCCATTGGATTTGTTGTAGACCCTATAGGCGTGAGAGTTTGATCCATAACCAACAAATATACCCTCAATAGTTTTGGATTGAAATTTTCCTAACCGTTCTTTCTTGTTGAGAATGAAGCACTTACACCCGAACCCACGGAAGTACTTGACATTTGGCTTGTTCCTTGTTAGGAGCTCATAAGGGGTCTTTTCCAAGATATTGCGGAGGAAGAGACGGTTTGATGCATGACATGCGGTGTTGACGGCCTCGACCCAAAAGCTATGTGGTGACTTGTACTCATCCAATATGGACCTTGCCATCTCCACAAGAGTACGATTCTTTCTTTTGGCTAGACCATTTTGTTGAGGAGTATAGGGGGCGGAGTATTGATGCTCAATCCCCTCATCACTGAGAAACTCTTCCAAGGTGTAGTTCTTGAACTCAGAGCCATTGTCACTTCTTATTGCCATGATTTCTTTGTCAAACTTGCGTTGAGCTTGCTTGGCAAAATCAATGAAGGTGATCTTCGTCTCGTCTTTGGACTTGAGGAAGAACACCCATGTTTATCTTGAATAATCATCAACAATGACAAGACAATACTTTTTCCCACCAAGACTATCCCATGAAGGAGGCCCAAAGAGATCCACATGAAGGAGCTCTAATGGCCTTGATCTAGATACAATATTCTTGGGTGGGTGCTTTGATTGATGTTGCTTCCCGGCTATGCATGCACTACACACACGATCTTTCTCAAAAGAAACATTTTTTAGTCCAAGGATGTGATTTCCCTTTAAGAGATCTTGAAGATTTCTCATGCCGACATGGGCTAGGCGGCGATGCCATAGCCACCCCTAGTCAGCTTTGGCCATTAGACAAGTTGCATGGAAGGTACTCTCTTTCGAGAAATCAACCGTGTAAAGGTTGCCATCCAATTTTTCAACAAAGGCCACTTCAAGAGTATCTCTCCTAAAGACTTTCACATCCATTAGTCCAAATAGTGTATCATAACCAACAGAAGCCAATTGACGAACGGAAAGTAAATGATATTTAAGGGATTCGACAAGCATGACATTTGCAAGTGACATGTCATTCGTGATAGCCACCTTCCCAATCCAAGTACCTGTCCTTTTGATCCTCCACCAAACACAATGCTCATAAATGGTTGAATGGCTTCCATGAAATCATAGAGCAATTTGCTGTCTCCGGTCATATGGTTTGTGCATCCACTATCGATCACCCATTTGACTCCACCGGAGAAGGCAACCTACACGCAATTCACGACTTGGTTAGAGGCACCCATTTTGCAATGGGACCTCTCACATTAGTCACAAGGGTCTTAGGAACCCAAATAGCATATAAACGGAATGCATTACGAGGACCAACAAATTTAGCATAAACCTCTCCATCCTTTGTCTTACGAAGCACATAGGATGGAGGCATGAAACCCTTAGGTTTATTGGGAGTGGGCATGCCCCTAATGGCCTTCCCACTCACAACCTTGTCGACTTGACCTTTCCCTTTCTCCTTGTGCCCTTCACCTACAAATGTCTCCTTGAGAGGAGTGGTGCACTTTTGAGAGGACGTTTTCTTCTTGATTGTGCTTGGGTCGTACCCAAGTCCTTCCTTTGCGAAAACTTCATTGTGTCGGCTCAATACCTCATTAAGGTACTTTTGTCCTTGAGCACATGTCATGAGTCCTTTCTCAAGTTGTGTTTTTAGAAATCGATTCTCCTCAAGAATAGATGTTAGATCACCACTAGAGTTAGTAGTACAAGCATCAACATTTATAATAGGAGAGGAGTAAACCTTGGCTAGAGTTTCGAGATAAGTAAGTTTGAGTGTCTCAAAGCTCTTTGTAAGAAGGGTGAGCTCCTCTTCCTTAGTCTTAAGAGACATGGATAGAATCTCACAATCCTTAGAGAGAGTAGCATGAGACCCCACAAGCTTACTCTTATCATCCATCAACTCCTTGAAAGAGCTCTCAACCTTTTCCAAGGAGGCAAGTTTCTTGGCATGCTCATCAAGGTTTGTACCAATTTTTATGCATAGTTCATCATTTTTTGCTTCCTCATATAGGACTTTCCGCTCAAGGATTTCATAATTTTCCTTTTCCTCGGTAACGAGGGTTTCGAGTTCCTTAATGGTGACGGTGTGCTTACTCACCATCTCCATAAGCATACGAAACATAGTGAGCTTCTTTCCTTTGAGGGAACACATAAATTTTTCTAGTTTACCACACATAGGATCATTCACATCATTATCATCCTGATTATCCTCCGCATCAAGATATTCATCACTAGGAGTAGGCAGAGTGAAGAGAGGAGGATCTGAACGAGAGGTTACCTTAACCTTGTGTGAGGGGGTTTGTTGCTCACCGTCCTCAACCACGGCTTTGGCCATCAAACACTTGTGAGTGTTGCCCTTGTAGTCTTTCATGTAGTTGTAGGTGACAATCTCTCCACTTTTGTTGACTAGTCTCAAGGTGTTTTGAGGATCTTGAGCTACACCGGCAACACCTCCAACATCATCGGGATCGGAATCTTCTTGGGCAATCATAACCCTTCCATCTCTCTCCTTAAGCTTGGAGTTCATAGGGTTTGGCAGTTTCTTCTTTATAAAGTTCTTGGGAAATCTTGGTTTATCTTCTCTCTTCTCATATGGGCACTCATTGGAGAAGTGATTGGTCTCTTCATAGTTGTAGCAACTTCGGACCTTCTTCTTTTGAAATCTTCCCTTGAATTTTCCCGCGCTAAACTTCTTCACAAAGAGAGCAATGTCTTCATATTAAGGGCCCTCATCTGAGTCACTTTCATCACCTTCTTCATCATCATCTTCTTCACTTTCATCTTCCTCACACACTTGTTTAGCCTTCAAGGCTAGGTTGGTCACGGAAGTTGAATTTCCATGCATAGCAAGGTGTCTTGTAGCATTTGCCTTAGATTCTTCAAATAGTTGAAAGGTGGATATGATGTCATCTGGAGTCATTTCCTTGAATCCATGGTGTTGCTTTATGTCCCACACCATTTGGTGATGATACGGACCAAGAGCATGTAGCAACTTGTCCACAAGGAACCGCTTCGTCAAGTTGAATCCATCTTGTGTCTTGTCGCAATCACAGGTTGGTTGGGGGTTTCACCTTTCTCCATACAGAAGTTTTGCAATTGACCTTTGGCAATTTAATATTGAGCAAGCCGGAGAGTGGAGGTGCCGGTCCTGGATCTCACAACGCTATCCCATAATTCCTTGGCACTTGTGATGTGTATGAAAGGTCTCCTTTGCTTCTCACTCATTCCTTTCCTTATTAACATGGTTGTGGTGTCATTGAGATGCTTGTTATATACTGTATTTCTCTTGGTGCGAGGTTCTTTGGATCGACGGGGTTGTAGCCATCCTCCAAGATGTCCAACGTCTCATCATTCGCGTACCTAAGATGATCCTGCATAGCAATTCTCCACATAGAAAAAACAGCCTTTTATCAAGCACGGGAGGTTCACCCCCATGCTTATACTTTGGTTTATCATCTTTAGGTTGTGCATAAAGCCATGGAACACTGGAGTGACCACTGTTAGGAGGTTGTTGGTCAAGAGAAGGAATAGGCACAGTTTGCCTCGAAGCCACACCACCCGAATTTGGGAGTAGTGTGGGATTCGTGGTTAATGCGGCTAACCGAATTTGGGAGTAATGCAGGCCATGAAATGCACCAGATACACAGCCACCGGACGTCCGGGATGAGCCGGTCGTCCGGTGACCGGACGTCCGGAGGTGATCGGAAATCCGCTATTTCTTTCTGTGAAGGTGCACCAGACATCTGGAGTGTGCCGGACGTCCGGTAGGCAATGAGGGGCCGGACGTCCGGAATGTGACGGTCGTCCGGTGAGGAGCGGAAAACCGCTATTTTCTTCTGTGGTGATACACCGGACATCCGGAGAGTGCCGGTTGTCCGGTAGATTGTGAAGGGCCGGACGTCCGTAGAGTTTCGGACGTCCGGTGATAACAGAGCACAAAAAGCTCAGTTTCACACAGATCTTTGTGCTCATAATAGTAGAATAGTTAGGGATCAAGTAGAGATGTTGTGAGAGGATGTTTTGTGGGTTTTGAGCAAGTCTTTCATGAAATCCAACGGTCCCCTCTTAATAGTTCGGGATCCCTACACTCAAGAACAAACTGAAAAAGAGCCAAAGCTATTGTCTTGTATATCCGCTCTTGAGTGATATAACTTTGTTTGTATACATGATCCACACACGCCCTTGAGACATAATCCTGAGATATACTTGATAAAAATGATTAGTTCCCTATATGCATGTTGTCATCAACATCAAAATACGATTAAGGGCATGATTGCACTTTCAACTATCACATTTAAATATTGTCACTAATCAATGATTTGATATGTTATTATTTTGAGCTCACGAACGTTCACTAATCAAAGAGTATTTTGAGGACAAAGATGAATGGCTGTCTCTCATAACACTGTTCACCAATCAGTCCAGACCAATCCATGGACAAATACAATGTGTGTTGGAGAGGCCTAATTCCTAGTCTGCGAATGATGGCACAAACTTGTGAAGAATTGGGTTGATTTGCAACTTCGTAATTCTTTCAAACGCACGAAACTTCGTCTGAATTTTCTTCATGCAATTCTTTATATAATTAGTTGAGCTTTTCTACCGCATATTTTGACTTGGAGAAATTATTATTACTATATCCAGTACAAATTAATTGACGCACACTTACTACAATTTTGTAAACCCTAAATTATTATCATGTAAATTTCTTTGAACTACGTCGCATAAGAGCTTCCCCATTAGCCCTCGAAACTTTTAGAAATACTCTTTCCTTCTTTGGTAATACAATCAAACAACCTTCTGTGCAAACTCGATTAAGTATACTTCAATGGCATGACATTGATCTTGCATTCGTCTAGTGTTGTAGGCATCCAACCTTTGAAAACAGACCCACGGTTGCATACCTCTTAGTTTGCAAGTCCTAGCAACAAAACAATATATCATTTTATTATTTGGGTCTCTTGTTAATCAGGCATAAGAAAAATACAACAAAATCACAGAAAATTGTGAATTATACAAAACGTAACATGTTGTATCGTGCAAGTTCCACGCCCGCTCCTCTTCCTATCTATGCCCTTGCTACATGCTCCCCGATTTATCACCCCTATTCCAACCAGTGAAATTAACTTGACCAAGGACCGTCTTTAAAAAAATGAGGAAGAAGAACTTTCCCCTCGCCTCCCGGGTCGCACGCGCGTGCGGCTCCGGAGGCTCCTAGAACAGTCGAGCCCTCAGATCGCCTCCTCTGGCCGCCGCCGCCGGCGGTGGCGGCCGCCGAAGGCGGTGGGTGCTGGCGGCGCCCCCCGAAGGATCCCCTTCGCGCGGAGCGGGACGTCTCCGGGGCGGCCATGGTGGTGGGGTGGCGGGCGGCCTGATTCGCGACGATGGTCGTCGGCGCACAGCGGAGAGCGGGATGGAGTGGCGGATCCAGGCGAGCTGCTGCAGAGTGGTGGAGGTTGGTGGTGCGCGGGCGCTGATGGTAGCGACGGCGCAAGCTCAGCCATGGAGGCGGCGGCGCCGAGGAGGCCCAGCCAGGAAGGAGTTCCTGCGGGCGGCCGGCGGCCTCCTCGTGAGGGGCTGGTGGTGGTGCTCTCGGAGGCGTGGGCGCTGGATTGTGGATGGAGGTGCTGGCCGGATCTGAATCGTCTCAGATTTGATCTAGGTCTTTGGGGATGTTTCCATCGCCTGGTAGTCCTCTGGTGCGGGTGAAGGCCGACGTGGTGGAGTAAGCCCTTGCACGGCGTGGTAGGAAGCGGCAACTCCTCGTCTGGTTTGTTGGTGGCGTGTTCTCTCTGCAATGCTGGTGTGGGAGAATCACGGCTGTGCAGCTTCGTCGGCAATTTGCTGCGGTGACGGCGGTGCGAGGATTCATGGACAATGCTTCCCCAAACCTTGACGTGTGGAGATGAGTGACATTACGGATGAATACTGGCCGGTTCTGGCCGGGCCGGCGGCGATGACACCTGCGGGTGTCGTTCCCCTCCCTGGAGGCGTCGCCGAGTGTGTCGCCATGTCCCTTGTCTTCTTGGTGTTGGCCGTTGTCTTTGGGCGAAAGCCTTGATTTGATGTGGGATCGGCACGATGGCGACGTCTTCGATGTCGTCTCTATGTCGGGAGCATTGTGCCAGGAGACATGGTTTGGAGGTCATATGTTGCGCTCCACCGGTGTTCGCCGCTGCCCTAGTTCGTTCTTCTCCGGCGCAATGTACGGTCGTCGGTGGTGAATCCAAGACGGTGCCTTTCTCGGGTCGGATTGAGTCCTGCCATCCTCTTGCCACCTTCTTCAGGCATTAAGGGGGGTTGGTGCGTTGACGAGGGAAGCTTGGCGACAACTGCTGTTCTTCGGAGGTGACTGACGTCGGTCGAGACACGACGAGGTTTTCGAATTAGGGTAGGGTCTTTTGCGTCGTAGTTCTGTTGTCGTTGCTGGCTGTCTTTGGACTAGCCAGTTGTGAAGTGGGTGCTATGCTCATTGTTCGTAGCGAGTGGTAGTCGTCTTGTACTTGAAATTCTCTTCCTTTATAAAGCTATATGGTACGTAATTTGCGTACTTTCGGAAAAAAAAAACAGGATGAATGAAGCAGCCCGGGAGGTACTTTCAAGGGTAATTCTACGATCTATGGCTCCATGAAAAAAAATCCACTATGGAAATCCAGTCCTATGCAAAAATCCAAAAAATACATAGTACTCCTGTAGTATATTTCAACGAGCCCTCGTCCTTTTAAATCTGCAAGTCTGGTCGTGCGGAAACGAGCGCCCTGTTGATGGCTTGATGCGCAACCGCAAGAGAAAGCAACACCCATCTCTTGGAGCACGGAGAGGCTCCATGACATACTGCTAGTCAGGTAGAAGCCGAGACGCAGCGTTGAAAACGACGTGCAGGCAAGGCAGCTTAGCAGCATGTTGTCGTGCAATGATCATACACACCGTGCATGGAGAGTGGCTCAAAAGTGGGCTGCATTATCAGGACGCAAACAGACACGACCTCCATTCTTTCCTCGACCCGGAGTAGTCTAATCTGAATCTAATATGTATCTATTGGCGGGCGACTCAGTGTGCCAAGGTCAAGATGCGCCGCGTGGTCCTTTTGTCCGGTTGATGGTGCCGAAAGTACACCGCGTCTACTCCGCGGGGAGCTTCGGCCGCCGGGACGTGAACACAAGCCCCCCGTGGGCACGGCACGTCGAGTTGTTTCTTCACCGGTACCTCCACCAACTCGAGGCCCAACAGAAGCGAGCCCTCCACTACGGCCCTATCAATCCAGCAAGGCGCTTATGGGCCGTGCGAGGTTTGCTGACATAAATAATTCGAAATACGGGCGCTGCTGTGTCTCGCTCGTTGCCAACGACACGCACGTTTATCCCCAAACCCTAAAACCTCTGGCGGCGCTCGAGGCGGCTAGGGTTTGACGTGGATCCAACTTTGCCCCACGACTCGTCGCCGGTGCAAGAGAGATAGAGAGAGGCAAGTGCTCCGGCTCATGGCTGCGCCCAGCGCTGCCGCGGGCTCGGGGGAGGGGAGCGATCCCCGGACGGGCTGCGCCACTAGGAAGAAACTCGAGGAGGCCCTCGGAAGACTTGACATATCTGAGGAAGAGGCTACTCCTCTGATCCTTGACGATCGCGTCGAGGGGGGGTCGGAGAAGTGGCTCTTGGTCGGGAAAGTGCTCCATCGGAACCAAGTTCACATCCAAACCACCACTAATGCACTTCGGCCGGCATGAGGCAACCCGCGTGGTTTGAAGTTCAGATCAGCGGGCGTAAACGTGTTTGTAGCAGAATTTGAGAACCAGAGAGATAGAGATCGGGTGTGGGGCGGCTTGCCATGGCATATCAGCAAGAACGCCGTGGTGCTGGCTGAGTTTGATGAGTGTATGCGGCCTGATGAGGTCCAGTTCAATCGTCTGCAGATTTGGGCTAGGGTTATGAACCTACCCTATAACCTGAGGGATGAGGCGTGGTGGATGCCTATTGCTAAGCAGATGGATAAGAACGCTTAGTTTGTTAATTTTGACCGCAATGACGGTTTTCTGCGAGCAAGGATATCAATTGAGGTAGATAAACCTTTGAGAAGGTGGATTTTGATCGATTCTGCCAGGAGGAAGAAGACGGACGTCTATGACATTCAATATGAACAGCTGCCCTATTTTTGTTTCTCATGTGGTAGATTAGAGCACTCAGAGCTCTATTGCGCTACTCCAGGCTCCCGCGATGCCAAGGGTGAGCTCCCGTTTGGCTCAAAGCTTCGTGCTTCTGATGATGCTAAGAAGCCGCCGGCCAGCGACAATTCCTCCAGGGAGCCGAAGACTCGTAGCAAGCCAACCACGAGGAATTCTAGCACTAACAAGGAACCTGGGGAGGAAGTTGTATCTCCTATGAAGAACAAGCAGCCACCGAAGCGTAAAGATGCTCCAAATCAAGATTACAGACCCGTGGCAAAACCCTTGTTGCTTACTGATGGGAGTTTGGGAGATACTGTTGGGGACACGAGTGAAAGCATAAAAGACCCATCTTCAGCTAGTAATGATACAGAGGGGGGTGACTTTTCCCGTGAACCAAAGAAGAAGAAGCCCACACCAGATAATTCGGCAGAGACCGCGGCGCGGTCCTGCAAGTCACAGTGAGTTGTTTGAGTTGGAACTGCCGGGGGCTTGGGAACCCCGAGGCAGTTCGGGAGCTTCGCAGTATTGTGAAGCTTGAAGGACCCTCCCTTCTCTTTGTAATGGAAATGAAAATCAAGGCAAAAAGAGTTGAGGATCTGAAGTATACGCTTGGTTTTACAGGCAGTTTTGCTGTTGACAATGTCGGCCTTAGTGGCGGCATAGGTCTTTTTTGGTCCAGTGATGTGACCGTTGATTTAAAAAAGTATAGTAAGAATCATATTGATGTACTGGTTCATAGCAATAATCAGAACACTTCTGTTTGACGTTTCACTGGTTTTTACGGAGCACCGCGAGGGGAAGATAGACATCACAGTTGGCGGTTCTTGCGTACTTTGCATAGCATACCCCATAGCGCATGGTTGTGCATGGGAGATTTTAATGAAACTTTGTATGCATGTGAGCACTTCAGTAGAGCGGCACGATCTGAAACTCACATGAGAGCGTTCCGGGAGGTTGTGGATGAGATCTCCTTCCAAGACTTGGGCTGGTCTGGCCCGACCTTCACATGGGATAATCATCAAGCAGGAGATGCAAATGTCAAGGCACGGTTAGATCGAGCTTTCGCGAACGAGGATTTCCGTCAGCTTTTTCATCACATTCGGGTTAGACATCTCCCTTCATTTGAGTCTGACCATTGTTTTGTGATAGCAGAAATAAAAGAGGTACTGTCAGATAGGCCTAGGGCCAAGAAACAATTCCGTTATGAAAACGTTTGGCAGACTCATTCTGATTATGACCGTATGGTAGCTGAAACCTGGCGGGGCATACCACGGACTCCGGGCCTTCAAGGCATTGCATAATCACTTGGCACTTTGTAGTCAACCTTGGAGCCGTGGAGTTTGAAGGAGTTTGGGTGTCTGGCTCGTACTGTCAGGAAACTCCAACAACGCCTGAACCGTGTCCGGTGTTAGTCTATAGGTCCTGGGCCTTCGGATGAGGAGAAAAGCATCTTTACAAAGCTGAAGGAGGCTTTGCATCAAGAAGAGGTATGGAATCGACAGCGCTCGAGAGTTCAGTGGCTCCGCGAGGGCGATCGTAACACATCATATTTCCAGGCACAAGCAGCGCAGCGCAAACGAATGAATAGAATCTCAGGATTGCGCCGAGCTAATGGCACCATTTGTGCTAGTGGAGATGAGGACAAGGTGGAGGTGCAGACTTTTTATCAACTTTTATATGAATCACAAGGTTTTGCCGACCCCCAGCTGTTGTTATCGCATGTGCCGGTCAAGGTGACACAAGCAATGAATATTGAACTTTCCGAACCCTACACCCCGGAGGAAGTAAAAGTGGCGCTGTTTCAAATGGCTCCATCGAAGGCCCCCGGTGTTGATGGTTTTACTGCAGGTTTTTATCAGCGTCATTGGGACTTAGTTGGTAATGACGTAACCCTGGCAGTTCTTGATTTTCTCAATGGGGGGGGGGCTACCGTCAGGATTGGATGACACTTCCATTACTCTCATTCCCAAGGTCAGACACCCCCAGTCAATCTCGCAATACCGCCCTATTGCACTGTGCCCAGTTTTTTTACAAGATTGCAGCAAATGCGATCACCAACCGCTTGAGATGTTTTATGGACGAGGTTATCAGTGAAGAGCAAAGTGCATTTGTTCCCGGCCATCTCGTCACTGACAATGTTCTAGTTGCATATGAAAGCGTACACACGATGAGGCGGAGGAAGAAGGGTAAGAATTTCTCATGTGCGGTCAAGCTTGACATGATGAAAACATATGACCAGGTCGAGTGGCATTATCTCGAAGCAATACTATCCCGACTGGGTTTCTGTATGAGCTTTGTTAGATTAATAATGAAGTGTGTCTCCTCTGTTCGGTTTCAGTGCGTGTCAACGGTGAACTATTGCCATACTTCACACCATCCAGAGGATTCCGACAAGGTGACCCAGTTTCACCTTATCTTTTTCTGCTATGTGCAAAAGGATATTCCTCATTGTTAAAATATTACAATGGAGTAACTATTGATAGGGGCGTGAGGGTGAGTTACAGATCACCATGGGTCACTCATTTATTATTTGCAGATGATAGTCTTATTTTCATCAATGCAAGTAATCCAAGTGCTCTCAGATTGAATGAAATTCTCAGGATTTATGGAGAGGCTTCGGGCCAAAGTGTTAATCGTGATAAAAGTTCAATATATTTCAGTACTAACACTCCTGATTCGTTGAGGCAGGTTCTACAAGCAACTCTGAATATTCATGTGCAAGCCTTCAGCCAGAAATACCTGGGGCTCCCTACTACCGTGGGTCGGATCACCAGTGGTATATTTGATCATATCAGCAAAAAGGCTCGTGGGAAAATACAAGGCTGGTCGGAAAAAATATTGGTGTGTGCAGGCCGAGAGACTCTACTCAAATCGGATGTTCAATCTATTCCTACCTATCCAATGAGTACTTTCCTACTGACCAAGAAAGTTTGTAAGAGTCTTACTTCACCAATGGCTAAATATTTTTGGAGTAGCTCTCTTGACAAGAAGTCATTGCATTGGGTGTCCTCGATGGAGCTAGCCACACCCAAGTGTAAGGGCGGGATGGGTTTTCGAGACCTGTATCTTTTTAATCTTGCTATGCTGGGCAAACACGGGTGGCGCTTCCTCACCAACCCGAATTCCCTTTGTGCAAGAGTTTTGAAGTGCCGCTACTTCCCCGACATTGATTTCATGCATTCTACTATACCCAAGTCGGCGTCGGCCACTTGGAGGGCGATCATGGCAGGGAGGGAAGCCCTTGGATCCAGACTGATCACTCGAGTGGGCGATGGCTCCTCCATATCGGTCTGGAATGACAAGTAGATACCACGTACAATATCTATGTCTCCTATTTTCCGGCCACAACATACCACCATTGAGCGTGTGTCCAAGCTTATTGATCCATCTAACTGGTCGTGGAGGCAAGAGCTTGTTCGGCATACTTTCATTGCTCCTGATGCTGAAGCAATATTGAACATTCCTATTCGGCAAGGAGGAGGAGATGATTTTCTTGCATGGGCATTCGAAAGATCGGGGAACTATGCTGTGAAGACGGCGTACCGTGCTCTCGTGACTCACAAAGAGCGTGTTGCTCTACAGGAAGGGACGGCTACCAGAACCTCAGAGAATGATACACAGTTGTGGAAATCTCTATGAAAATTGAATGTCATTCCGAAAGTTAGAGTGTTCTGGTGGAGGGTTCTACGTGGAATTCTCCCAGATGAGGCCACTCTCAACTATCGACATATTGCAGAGATTCGTCGATGCAAAGTTTGTCTGGCTATGGACGAAAATCTGGAGCATGCACTCATACATTGTACACATGCAAAAGGCTTCTAGGAAGAAGCCTGTGCTTGGTTTGGTCTCAGATTACCTCATCTTCATCCAGATTCATGGGCGCGGGATATCACATGTGATCCTCGGTTTACAGATGATGATCGCGCCAAGATCACCACGATAATGTGGTCTATATGGCACTCCCGGAACCGGATCAAACACGGCGAAGAGGGGAGGGATCCTACGGAAACGATCAGGGCCACCAAGGAGGCGATCGCCCTCCTTCATCTACCACGATGAGATGCGATGATCTTGCCTGGATTCGGTTGGAGGCCACCAGATGATGGTGTCATCAAGATCACTACGGACGGTGCCTTAAACTTAGCAGATGGCAGGGGCGGTGCGGGAGGGGTGGCTAGATCCTCTTCGGCGCTCCTGGGAGCATGGTGCAAGCCATACTTGGGCATCTCTCATCCCTTGATTATGGAGGGTTTATCACTACGAGATGGAGTTCGTTTCGCTTCACTTCGAGGATTCTCGCACGTGGTAATGGAAACTGATTGCTTGGAGATTGTGACGCTCTGAAACACTCGTCACAATTCTTGTTCAATTGTGGCTCCTTTATTGTTAGAGATAGGAGGGCTATGTAATAATTTTACTTCGTTTGCTATTCAGCATGTAATCAGGTCAGCTAACCTCCCGGCACATCTTTGTGCTAAGCGTGCTTGCACTTTGAATGTGGCCGAGAGCTGGCTTGAGGAGACTCCTAGCTTTTTGATGACTAACTTATTGGCTGATTGTCCCAAGAATGCTTTCATATGAATAAAGCTCTTTGATTTCCCCGCAAAGAAAACGACACAGGCATTTAGGCCAGTGCTATTTGGTGCATAGGTCATTAATTAGCGGGAGCTACCATCTGCTGCAAGGTTGTCGCCCGCACGCACAGGCGGGTCTATGCGTGGGCTGCCCCGTGAAGGTAGTACAGGCTGCGAACGAATATTGTAGCTCCAAAAAAGGCGCCGATGCGCTACTGCCGGTTGAGCCAGCGAGCTTTACTGGTCAAATAGCATCATAAAACAATAAGAACCAAACCCCATCGCAAATGCAAATATTTTAAATTTTTCTAAAGCATTTTTTTCTGAAAATAAAACCTGAATGTTTTGTGAAACCCAAACACTTTTGAGTTTGTGAACATGTTTTCAAATTGCACAAACATTTTCAAAAATCAAGTTTTTCTTGAAAATCATGAACAGTTTCTTGAAACGGGCACACTTTTTGAAATTTCAAATCCAAATTTGGAAACACGGACAAAATTTAAAAAATCCCAAATGAAAATAGAAAACACGACCATTTTCTAAATTTTATAACAACTTGTTAAAACGACAATGTTTTTTGAAGCTCCTAAGAAAGAAACATGAACATTTTTTAAATTTGAATAGCATTTAAAATTCCAAACATTTTTTGAAAAATTGTGAAAAATTTGGACAAAAACAGTGTGAACAATTTATAAAAAAATGTAACATTTTATTAAAATGAAGAACAGTTTTTCAAAAATGCTAACATGTTTTTCATAATTCTAAACATTTTCCAAAAGAACATCCTTTTTAAAAAATGGCGAACATTTTATGAAAGCATGAGAATTAAAAAAATTCAAATGAAAAAACATAAAAAAGAATAAGTAAAAAGAAAATTACGAAAAAACAGAAAGAAAATAAAATAGAAAATAAAAAAAAATAGGAAAAAGAAACAGGCAAAACAGTGAAAAAAGTTCAGGGAACGGAATGGATATAGCTGTACGTGCGCTGTCTATGCAAATGGGCTGGGCCGTCGTGTCGCTGGTCGCTCCTGTCTGTCTGTAGCGCCGATAGTTTTAGGCCGCGGGAGCTATGTCTCGCATACAGCGAGATATATGGATTTCTTGCTGATGCATATGTAGTCATTGGGCCAGCTCACTAACGATTTAGTAAAAAAGGGAGCGCATGGGGAATTAAAACTTGGACCTCCTGGTTGCTTCAACGCAATGATAGCAACTGAGCCAACATGGAATTCGGGTTAAATAACTTGTACGCAACCTCTTAGAACGAAAAGAGCTGGTTTTACACTAGGTGTCTGTTTTGTTTTTGTTTTTTTCTCCATTTTCTATTGTTTAATTTGGGTTTTTTCCTCTCCTTTTTATTTTTTTCATTATTGTTTTCAATTTTTGATATGTTTCTTCGGTTTTACCCTTTATTTTATTGTTTCTTCTTTTTTCCGTTTTCCCCTTTTTTGTGTTCTTTTTTTGTTTTGTTTTTCATTCTACATTTTTTTGTATGTCAACAATATTTTTCTAGTGCACATTTACTGTTATTGCAATAGAATTTAACATTTTTTAGTACATACTCAGCATTTTTCTATACTCATTCTTTTAACATTTTCAAATACAAGCTTAAGATTTTTTAATGCATACTCAACATTCATCTTATACACACTTTAAACATGTTTCAAATGCATGATTAATATTTTTCAAACACAATATTAAGATTTTTCAAATACATGGTTGTCGTGGAATTAACACGGCAGATGTCCGGTTTAACGGACTTAGTTGAGGAACCATCGCACGGGTTAGCTTGAAGGGGTTAAAAGCACACAAAGGACACAGAGGGTTTATATTAGTTCGGCCCCTTCGAGGAAGGTAAAAGCCTACGTCTAGTTTGGTTTGGTATTGCTTGGGCGTCGATGAACAGGGAGCGGATCACTTGCCTGTGTCTCGACGGGTTGTTTCTTGTCTTTGAACCGCCGCCGGGTCGTCCCTTTATATAGAGGCGACGCCCGGTCCGATTTACAGAGTCCCGAGGCCGGCTCATACTTGTGTCCGCCTCGGTCTCTGCTCTTTCTTCCTTATCTCTCAAGTTACATGATCAGGCGGTTTACAAACCGTAACTCTACACACGGGCCCTAAGCCTTCATGGGCCGTAACCTCTATTGGGTATTATAATTATACAACTAAATTACCATAATCCGGTTTACACTAGCCGGTTTATAGCTGCTAGTAATATCCCTCACAATAGGCCCCAGAATGATTTGAACTTGTTCACATCAATCTTCTCAGTCTTGCATGATCTTCTTTTCCTGTGTTTTCTCATTCTTGTAAACCGACAATGACGTCATCCTTGGAAGTCATTTAATTCGACCGTGACATCACTTCCGCATTTAACGCGCGCAGCTGTCTATCACTTTTGTTTAAAGGTCATCCCGAGAATCGAGGCGACAGGGAATCTTTATCCAACCTCTCTCTTCCTCAAATCTCGCGCCTGTCGTTTCGTCTCTCCCCCTTTATAAATACTGCCTCCTCTCTTCCTCATCTCCTTTCGCTCGTTCTTCTTCCTCCGTCGCCCGAGCTCAAGCCTCCGCCGTCGTCCGTCAAGCTCGCCGTCGCCAGCAAGTCCGGCCGCCGCATCAACCTGAACGTGACCAGATATCTCCGCCGCTGTCTCCTGCTGCCTCAGGTAACCTTTCCCCTTTGCTGTAGATCTGTAGCTTAGGGTTCTTCTTACGCCTCCGCCATTGAACCTAGAGAAAACTTCATCTGTTCGTCCTAGACGTCAGGCTCGTAGTGGTTTCAATCCTTTAGATTTGTCTTCGAAATCTGCTTCTGCTCCGCTGCCTTATGCTTAGATTTTTGGCATTAGATTCAACCTTTAGATTTGTCCGCTCTGCATAAGATCCTTGTAGTTCTTCCTGTAATAGACCTGTATAATTTTTCTTTTTTCTTACTGTTCAGATCTGTTTTACCTTAGCTTTCTGTAGAAACTTGTTTCTTCATCCTTTAGATACGTAATAAACTCGCCGGTTTAGTCAGTCAAATATTGTTTCTGTAATGCATCGACAATGAACACGACATCAATAATGAACACGACGGTTTAGCTCCTCTTTTTTGTTATCATGAACCGGTAGTAGTGCGTTTCCTGCTTACTGCCGGGTTAATAATGTCATTAGTCCCTTGTCTAAACCGTCATTGTGTCCTCTGCATATATCTTCCGGTTTATGCCACTGCACCCGAATGATCCGGAGTTTATACTTTATCCTTTCAGCACTTTCATTCTGCTACTATGGCTGCCAAACAGTTTGTTGCTTGCGACTGGGTCCCCTCCATTATCATGTAGGAAGATTTAATTAACGCTGCTACAGTTGGTACTCTGGGTCCTCACTCCGTTTTAAAATGGCGGGCCCCAGGAAATGGATGCCCCCCTAATCCAAAAGAAGGGGAAGTTATTGTCTTCTTTGATCACATGGCCCGATGTTTTACTCCCCCGGTTCGAAATTCTTCCGGGACGTGCTTGCCGCTTTTCAAATTCACCCTCAGGATATAGGTCCAAACTCTATTTCAAACATCTGCGATTTTCAAGTTTTCTCAGAGGTGTATTTGCAAGAGGAGCCATCAGTCGACTTGTTCCGGGATTTTTTTCATTTGAATCGGCGCACTGAAATTACTGGCGGACCTCATCAAGAGTTGGGAGGGGTCAGCATCCAAAAGAGAAGGGATGCAGTCTTTCCTCATGCCGCTCTCCATACACACCCGAAGGATTGGAATAAGTCTTGGTTCTATTGCATTGACACTTCACCTGAAGGGGAAAACCCACTGCCGGGTTATCGCGAGCATCGTCTTCCTGAAGATCACCCTTTGCCGCAACGTCTCAGCTCCTCAGAACGGCCCCGGTTTGCTTCTCAACTTGCCAGGCTCAAGGCCTTTATGGCCAACGGATTAACCGGGGTCGATTTTATGCGTTGCTGGCTTTCTTGGAGTATCCTCCCTCTGAGTCCGCGCTCCAGTTTGATGTGCAAATATTCTGGTAAACTGGATGATCCTCAACGGTTTTCTAAGGACAAACTTTCTGAATCGGAAGTCATTGAGTCTGCTAAGAAGATGCTCAATGTCTCCTTGGAAGAATGTAGCCAAACCGGATTGGCTCCGTATTATCAGAAGAACAAGATGCCTGCAGTAAGTCTTACTTTCTTCCGTATGTTTGTAATCCGTTCATGTAAATCGTTTTTCAATTATCTTTCACCTTTTTGAATAGGCTGATGATCCTTTTTGGAAGAGGAAGCCTCAAGAGAAGGCTGGCAAATAGCCACGCCGGAAAACTTACGCTATCAAGAAGAAAAAGGCGGCTGCTGGCTCCGGTTCACATGCTAAAGATGATGATCCGGACTCTGAGGTATGCGTTAATCCGGCTATGATTTGTTCACCTTTATCCAGACTTGTGTTAACGGTGTCTTTTCACAGGATTTGGCTGAAGGAGATAAAGCGGTAGAAACTGAGGTAATCACTCTTTCTTCAGATTCAGAACCACCTCCATCAAAAATTCGCCGGACAGTTCGGAAATATCAGTTTTCTCACCCTTATGCTCAACTGGACCCCAATTTTCTTTTGAAGAAACAGCAACATGAAGCTCGCCGGTTTACACGTCATAGTGGTCTTGTGGTCGAGTCTTCTGGAATATCTCTTACTCCGGCTCGGAGGCGCCGCTCTGAGGTTATATTCTCTCCAACTCTTCTTCATCCCAAGGCCGGGCTTATACGCAAACCGCTTAAACCGTCTGACCCTAATTACCAGGAGACTCCCTTATCATCCTCTGGCAAATCCACTGCCACACAAGTCCCAGCCTTGAAGACTGTCCCTGGGTAAGTCCTTTATCTTATCCGGTTTATCTTTGCATTTGTTTTATAATTCTGACCTCTTTTTCAATTTCTTTCAGCAAGCCTAAGCCTAGCAAAAGGGCAAAGGTCAACAAAACAACTACTGAGACTGCCACTGATGATCCGGCGGTTGACCCAGATACAATTGTCTCTTCGGAAGGCGAGCCCACAGTTCCGCTTGAAGATCCTGCTCCTATGGATCATACTTATGCCACTGCTCCTGAAAATCCCAACACTGAGAACGTCCATGAACCGGCGAGTCCTGCCCGGGCCAACCATCCTCGGACTAGCCCGGCTCCTGCTAGTCCGGTTCATACTGCCACTCCACCAGCAGCTGCTCCTTCTCCAGATGTTCAAGTAACTGGTACAGCTTACACCGCTCCTGCTGAGCCCACTGTTTTGGCTAAGCATACAACTAAAGTGGAGAAACTGCATCAAGAAAAGGGCAAGTGGAGTACTGAATTGTCTAGTTTCGTCGACATGAGTGCCCATGAGCTCTATTCCGGGTATTTGAACCGGCTTCATACTAGTCGAGACTATGAAGCGGGCTTGGTCAACATGATGAAGGACAAGTATGAGGTATCTCTTTTGCCTTTGATTTTTGCCTTTGTTACACTTCTGTCTATATCATGGTAGCCCACAAGTTCCGGTTTAGCTATGTTTAGAAGGTGAACCGGTACTTCCAATTCGAGCAAATAATCTTACATTAGCCCCCAAGTGCTAGGGGCATAATTTGGTTTATGCGTCCGGGACTTGTCTGAATCTTCCCTTTGACGTTTCAACTATCCATTAGCCCCCAAGTGTCAAGTAGACAACTTGTTTGTGTGCTTGAGACTTGTTTTGAATTGTAACTCCTTGATACCTCAATCGTCCATTATCCCCCAAGTTTCAAGTGGATAACTTGGTTATGTGCTTGAGACTTGTCTGAGTTTTGCCCTTATTCCACTTGATTTTCCTTGCAGGCTGATTTGAACCGGAGGGCTGAAGAAATCACTGAACTCCGGAACAGACTTGCCGAAACTGAATCTGCTGCTGCTAAGGCCAAGAAAGACTTGGCGGTGAGCTTAACTACTGCTGAACAGCTGAAGAATTTTTTTGAAGAGGAGCGGACAGCCTTTGAAGTGCAAAAGAATGATCTGGAAAAAAGAGCAAAGGATGCTGAGGAAGCCCTTAATCCGGTGACTGAAGAGCTAACTGGTTTAAAGCGGCAAATAGAAATGATGACTTCTGCTGTCTTCGGTAAGTACTTAATCTGTACACATGCTTTCATCCTTGCAATCTGTATTCCGGTCCTGTTTAACTGTACCGATCATATGTAGGTCGTCGTGTTTCCCATCTTGGGGATGATTTACGGAAGAAACTCAAAGCGTCTTATACTCTGGTCGAGCAGTTGTATTCCGGCGCTCAAAGGATCATAAGCGCAACGTCTTTCAAAAACCGCCCCCATCACTATCCAAGACACTTTAGAGAAACTTTCCGTCTTGCCAGTACGCTTGGAGGAAGTGAAGAAGTCTGCTGCCCGAGCCGGTTCTCTCATGGCGCTTACCAGAGCCAAAGCGTGGGTTCCAGATTTTGATCCGGAAGAAGCCTTGAATGGGTATCCCAGCACCAAAGAAGACGGATCAGCTTTCACTGCCAAAGATCTTCACGCTTTGACTAAGGAGATGCGTCCTCTCGCTAGCAAGCTTGCTGCCGAATCAGACTTGTCCAGGTATCATCCGGGGTATGATTTACAGAACGAGCGGATGGATCGGCCGGTTTATGATACCGTAAATCTAATCCCACCAGTGCGCCCTCATACTTTCGCCCCAGATATTGATCCGTCTGAACTTATTATGGAAGAGATGTACTTCCGCACTTTAACGAAAATCGACTGGTGCGTCCCTGACTTTCAGCCGCTTCAAGAAGAAGAAGAAACTCCGGAACAAGTTGATCCTCAGCCGTCGCAGCAGGAGGAAGCATAGGCCACATCTTTATCTTTGTAGTTGCAGTCTCATTTTGCTGGAAAAACTTTAATCCACTCAGGCCTGTTGTGCCTTGTAATAGGATAGACTGAAATATTGTTCGCTTTGATCCGGATATCCCAACTTCTTGCTTTGACGTTTGCCCATTTAAATCTGGCTTGATGTGGTTGACCTTGCATATTATCTGTTTCTGCATGGATAACACTTAAAAGATGTCCTAGCGGTTTACCGCTGGACTAATTAAATTGCTCACAAAATACATCAAACAAATGTTTGTTTGTACCAGAAATAACTTCATACCTGTGATCAAGTATGCTTGATATTCTTAATCCGGCGAAATTTGTAATTTTCTGATGGAGCCTGTGTGATAGACCCAATAATAATTCCGGGCTTTATAGAAGCTACCGGTTTAGATCATGTTGGAGTTCTGTCCAGACTTTTGAATATACGTGGTCAACTCTGGAGTTGTCCCACTCCGGATCAAAGAACCATAAAACACAAATACCAAAAATGCAAGTTTGCAAATAAAACCATGTAGTCGAGGCTTTTTGCGAGCTGCCAGGCTCCAAAGCAAGGTTCAGCCAAGCAATGGATTCGGATACGATCCATTGAGCTTATGGTTCGGATACGACCACATGAACCGGACCACAGGGGCTAAGCTAGGATTTGGATACGATCCTGCCCCCTGCTGGCCCAAATATTTAGCCAAGCAATGGATTCGGATACGACCCATTGAGCTTTATGGTTCGGATACGACCATACAAAAAGTTTGGGTATGTTCTCTTTGGTTCGGATACGACCTATGTTTGAACAGTAAGCCCGTCATGTTCTCTTTGGTTTGGATACGACCTATGTTTGAACAGTAAGCCCGTCAATAAGTTTGGGTATGTTCTCTTTGGTTCGGATACGACCTATGTTTGAACAGTAAGCCCATTAAGAAGTTTGGGTATGTTCTCTTTGGTTCGGATACGACCTATGTTTGAACAGTAAGCACGTCAAGAAGTTTGGGTATGTTCTCTTTGGTTCGAATACGGCCTATGTTTGAACAGGAATCCCTATGCCCTCTTTGGTTCGAATACGACCTATGTTTGAGCGGGTCGGCTGTGCTCTCTTTGGTTCGGATACGACCAATGTTTGAGCAAGAAGCCTATTAGTGATCACAGCTCCAGAGTATATCTACGACAATTGTCCTGCACAGCCTGATAGACTGATCAAAGCATTGTAAGATAGGACACATAATAAGAAACATAAGTTGTAGATGGCTATCACCATAAGATAATTATATTAGAAAAAAGGATGAGCCCCCGGTTTACCGAGGGTGCCGGTTTATTCATTAATCATAATATATACATGGGATACAGCAGAGCCCCTGGCTCAGGTATAATAGGGCCGCAAGAGGGCGATGTTCCATGGCCTCTTTGTCTCTTTCTCTGATGTCCGTGAGTCCTTGTGTTCTCGAACGTCCACCAGGTAATATGAACCGTTGTGCAGATTCTTGCTGACCACAAAGGGCCCTTCCCAAGGCGGGGATAGCTTGTGCATATCTGTTTGATCTTGGATGATCCGGAGTACCAAATCTCCCTCCTGGAATGTCCTGGTCTTGATCCGGCGGCTGTGATATCTGCGCAAGTCTTGTTGATAAATTGCAGACCGTGCTGCTGCTATATCACGCTCTTCATCCAGCCGGTCCAAACTGTCCTGTCTCGCCTGCTCATTGGCCGCTTCAACATAGGCCGTAACCCGTGGCGAATCATGACGGATATCACTTGGAAGGACTGCTTCAGCGCCATATACCATAAAGAAAGGTGTATAACCTGTGGACCGGTTTGGCGTAGTATTGATACTCCAAAGGACAGAAGGTAACTCCTCAACCCAGCACCCTGGTGTTCTTTGCAAGGGAGTCATAAGCCGGGGCTTGATACCTCGCAAAATCTTCTGATTTGCTCTTTCAGCTTGACAATTGGATTGAGGGTGAGCTACAGAAGATATGTCTAGTCGAATATGCTCGCGTTGACAAAACTCTTCCATTTCTCCTTTAGATAAATTGGTGCCGTTGTCTGTGATGATGCTATGTGGAAAGCCAAACCGGAAAATTACCTTGTTGATGAATTTAACCGTTGTTGCCGCATCACACCTGCTCACATGCTCTGGTTCAATCCATTTTGTAAACTTATCCACAGCCACCAGTAGATGAGTTTTTTGATCTTGGGATCGCTTGAAGGGCCCAACCATATCAAGCCCCCAAGTCGCAAACGGCCAAGTAATCGGTATCATCCAGAGCTCCTGTGCCGGAACAAGCGCACGTCGTGAAAACTTCTGACAAGCATCACACTTCCGGACTAGATCCGCCTCATCAGCATGGGCTGTCAGCCAATAGAACCCGTGTCGAAAAGCTTTAGCCACCAAGGACCTTGAACCGGCGTGATGACCACAATCCCCTTCATGGATCTCACGAAGAATATCACAACCTTCCTCAGCTGACACACACCGCTGAAACGCTCCAGAAACGCTGCGATGATGAAGTTCTCCATTTGCAATTGTCATGGACTTAGAGCGCCGGATTATCTGTCTTGCTTCGATCTCATCGTCCGGCAGCTCTCCCCGGCTTAGATACGCCAAATATGGTTGCGTCCAATCCGGAATAACATGAAGTGCTGCAACTAGATGTGCCTCCGGATCAGGTACATCCAGGTCTTCCTCCGATGGTACTTGAACTGATGGACTGTGCAGCTCATCCAAAAAAGTATTCGGTGGTACCGGTTTACGTTGAGAACCCAGTCAGCTCAAAGCATCGGCCGCTTCATTCCTTACCGGTCTATGTGATCCACCTGATACCCTTTGAAATATCCTGCGATCGCTTCAACTTCTCGTCTGTAAGCTGCCATGAGAGGATCTCTTGAATCCCACTTACCGGATACTTGCTGTGCCACCAAATCTGAATCACCAAAGCACTTGACCCGGCTCAAATTCATTTCCTTGGCCATCCGTAAACCATGAAGCAATGCTTCATACTCTGCTGCATTATTAGTACAAGGAAACAATAGACGGAGGACATAACAAAACTTGTCTCCTCGCGGGGAAGTTAAAACAACTCCGGTCCCCGAGCCTTCTAACTGCCTTGAACCGTCAAAGTGAATCATCCAGTATGTAAGATCCGGCTTCTCCTCCGGCGTTTGCAGTTCTGTCCAATCATTGATGAAATCCACCAATGCTTGAGATTTAATAGCGGTGCGTGGCACATATTTCAATTCGTGTGGGCTAAGCTCAATGGCCCACTTCGCCACTTTGCCCGTAGCTTCCCTGTTCTGGATTATATCCCCCAATGGTGCTGAACTAACAACAGTTATTGGGTGGCCTTGGAAATAATGTTTCAATTTCCGGTTTGCCATGAACACACCATATACCAGCTTCTGCCAATGTGGGTACCTTTGCTTGGACTCAATGAGAACTTCACTGACGTAATAGACTGGACGCTGAACCGGGTATTCCTTCCCTGCCTCCTTGCGCTCAACCACGATTGCCACGCTCACTGCCCGTGCATTGGCGGCGACGTATAACAGCAACGGCTCATTATCAACAGGGGCAGCAAGAACCGGCGGCTGCGCCAGTTGCCGCTTCAAATCCTCAAACGTAGCGTTTGCCTAATTGCTCCATATAAACCGGTCTGTCTTTTTCAGCATCTGATAAAGCGGAATTGCCTTCTCTCCCAATCAGCTGATGAACCGGCTTAATGCTGTGATCCGGCCGGCGATACGCTGAACATCATTGATACAAGCCGGTTTAGTCAAAGATGTGATTGCCTTGATCTTCTCCGAATTAGCTTCTATTCCTCTGTTTGACACCAAGAATCCAAGGAGCTTGCCTGCCGGAACGCCAAAAGCGCACTTCTCTGGATTAAGCATCATCTTATAGGCTCGAAGATTGTCAAAGGTCTCCTTGAGGTCCTCTATCAGCGTCTCCTCCTTCCTTGACTTCACCACAATATCATCCACGTAGGCATGAACATTCCTCCCTATCTGCCCTTTAAGACAATTCTGTACACAACGCTGATAAGTTGCTTGGGCACTCTTGAGCCCAAAGGGCATAGAAACATAGCAAAACGCACCAAAATGGGTTATGAAGGACGTCTTCTCCTGATCTTTAACTGCCATCTTGATCTGGTGATACCCTGAATACGCATCCAAAAAACTTAGCCGCTCACATCCTGCTGTAGCATCGATGATCTGATCAATGCGAGGGAGAGCAAAATGATCAGTTGGACAAGACTTGTTCAGGTCCGTGTAATCCACACACATTCTCCACTTTCCATTTTTCTTTAATACCAGCACCGGATTAGCCAACCACTCTGGGTGAAAAACTTCAACTATGA
Organism: Secale cereale; assembly: GCA_902687465.1. Classification (NCBI taxonomy): domain Eukaryota; kingdom Viridiplantae; phylum Streptophyta; class Magnoliopsida; order Poales; family Poaceae; genus Secale; species Secale cereale. The sequence continues at coordinate 124,236,985 of LR738715.1, read as the reverse complement.
ACCCTGCGGCCAAAAGCCTGGCCACTTCTTCCCCTATAGCCTTGCGCCTTTCTTCGTTGAAGCGGCGCAGATACTGCTTGACTGGTTTAAACTTCGGATCAATGTTAAGACTGTGCTCAGCGAGTTCCCTTGGTATACCTGGCATGTCAGAAGGTTTCCATGCAAAGATATCCCGATTCTCACGGATGAACTCGATGAGCGCGCTTTCCTATTTAGGATCAAGGTTAGCGCTGATAGTGAACTGCTTGGATGAATCGCCTGGCACAAAGTCAACTTGCTTGGTCTCCTCTGCAGACTTAAACTTCAACGCCGGATCATGCTCTGTAGTTGGCTTCTTCAACGGGGACATATCTGCCGGATCAACATTGTCCTTGTAAAACTTCAACTCCTCCGTAGCGCACACTGCCTCCGCGTAAGCAGCGTCTCCTTCTTCACACTCCAATGCAATCTTGCGACTTCCATGAACCGTGATGGTTCCTTTGTGACCCGGCATCTTGAGCTGTAAATAAACATAACACGGCCTGGCCATAAACTTGGCATAAACCGTCCTTCCAAACAGAGCGTGATAGGGGCTCCGGATCTTGACAACTTCAAAAGTTATCATCTTTGACCTGGAATCCTGTTCATCTCCAAAGGTAACTTCTAGGTCAATTTTCCCAACTGGGTAAGCTGACTTACCTGGCACCCGTCCATGAAACACCGTGTTGGACTGTCTTAGCTTCTTATCCGTCAGCCACATGCGACGGAAAGTCTCATAATACAAGATATTGATGCTACTGCCGCCGTCCATGAGAACTTTGGTGAACTTGTAGCCACCCACCTGTGGCGCTACCACCAAGGCCAAGTGGCCCGGATTATCCACTCGTAACGGGTGATCCTCCCTGCTCCACACAATAGGCTGCTCTGACCAGCGCAGGAATTGCGGTGTCGCCGGTTCAACCGCGTGGACCGCCCGCTTTAAAACTTTTTGATCCGTTTTGCACAAACTCATAGTGAACACATGATACTGCCCACTACTCAATTCCTTCGGATTACTCTGATATCCAGATTGCTGCCGCTGCTGCTGACGCTGCTGATTGCCTTGGTTATTGTGATTACCCTGACCCTGCTGTTGGTTGTTTTGGTTATTGTAACCACCTTGACCATGCTGCTCACTGCCTTGGTTATTATAACCGCCTTGACCATATTGGTTATTGCCTTGGCTATTATAACCACTGTTGTTGCCACGATATCCTGATCCGGCGCCGTTCCCTTGGTGACCCGGACCGTAAAACCCGGGGCCTGATCCGCCGCCCGGTGGCCTGTTGTTAGGTCTGAACCGGCTCATGGCTTCCATCATGGCCTTGCATTCTCCTATGGTGTGTTTAGCTGGACGTCCTCCTGATCCGTGTTTCGGGCAAGGCTCATTCAATTCTTGCTCCCAGGTAGTGGGCCCTCCGCCGGTTTGTGGAGGCGGTTAACCCTTATTGCGCTGAAAGCCCCCTTGAACTTGGGTATTGGCCACGAAATCGGAGCCACCCTCCGCCTTTCGCTTGCCTAAGAAGCTTGTACCGACCGGACTAGCCTGCCCCGGTTTACCTAATTTATTTGCCTTTCCAGATTTATCTCCATCCGCTTCAGGATACTTAGTGCTGTCGGAGTCCCCGTACTTTACCAGAGCACTCATGAGAGTTCCCATGTCATTACAATCCCGTTTGAGCCGTCCCAGTTTTAACTTCAGAAACTCAAACCGGCAATTGTTTTCCAGTGTTACGATCGCCGTACTGGGGCTGATATCATTCGAAGAGTGTAAGATTTCTGATACTCGTCGTACCCATGCCCCTGTAGGCTCATGCTCCCCTTGTATACATGCTGCTAAGTCCACCACTGACATTGGCTGCTTGCACGTGTCCTTGAAATTTTTGATAAATTGGCGGCGTAACTCCCCCCATGATCCGATGGAATTAGGTGGCAACCCCTTTAGCCAGGTCCGGGCTGTTCCCTCAAGCATCATGGTAAAGTATTTCGCGCAAGCCGCTTCATCCACATCCAGCATCTCCATGGCCATCTCATAACTCTCAACCCAAGCCTCCGGAGCCAGGTCTGCCGTGTAATTAGGCACCTTACGTGGACCCTTAAAATCCTTGGGCAACTTCACGCTTCGTAAAGTGGGAACAAGACACTGCACCCCGAAGGAACTCGTCGTGACTCCTGTTTCTGCTGTGGCTGTGTGAACCGGCGTCGTTTGGCGGACCTCCTCGCGAGTTACAGATCTAACCCGGTTCGCCTCTTGGGCTGGTGCCTCTGCGCCCGCCGGATTATCCTGTCTGTGACGGTGTCGCCTCCGTTCACTACTGGACACCTCTGGTTCTTCCCAATGCCTAGTATAACTCCGGCTGTGGTGTGGTGTTGAATGAAGCCTCTCCCTGCTATAAGAATATGCTTGCTGTTGCGTTAATGCCGTGTTAAGTAGATCCTTAACCCTGCGCGTTTCCATTGCTACGGGGGATGTCCCCTCAATGGGTAAAGCGGCCAGGCGCGAAGCAGCAGCAACAATATTATCCAAAGGGTTTGAATAATGACCCGGAGGGGTAGGGATGTGAGGCGCCGACATAACCCGCCGATCTTGCTCCGCAGTGGGCTGTTGAACCGGCTCGTCCCTCACCGGGGCCGCCCTCCGGTTTACCGCCGGATCATTGCTGGTCCCCGCTCCTGGTGTCCTGAAAAGATTCATCGCCTCGTAAACCGGCGGTAGACGAGATTGGTACTTCCGACTCCTTACTCCCTGTGCAGAGGCCTGTTCAATCCTTAGCTGAAAAGCCTGATCATCCAACTCTGCTTGCCTCATTGCTTTCATAGCCTTCTCCGCCTTTAGATTTTCTTTTGCTTGATCGATCCGGCCCTTCAGCTGAAGGAGCTCTGCATCGTGTTGCGCCTTGTCTGCTGGAGCCACCTGCCATGGCTCGGGTTGTGAACTCCTCGACTAAGGTGGATAGAGCGTCAGAGGGCGAGAGGGCCTGGTCGCTCCCCCCTACACTAGCTTCCGCTGTCATCGCCCCGTTCACCGTGGACTGCAGCGTAGGTTGTGAACCGGCCATAAAGACAGCCACTCGGTTTGGCGGATCAAAGGGGTCCGGAATACTGTCTCCGTCGGACATACCCTCAGACCGGCCGTCCCGCAACTGATACAAGGACTCAGTCTCTATGGAGGAAGATTCGTCGTCGGAATAGATAACTATCTCGCCACCGGACTCCGATCCGTCCTCGGTTTGAACTCTGTGAAGTGCTCCAACGAAAACGCGCTTCATGGCAGGCTGAATCCGGGCCGATCTCGCACGTTGAGCCGGCTCGATGATGTTGGGGAAGACGTCCGGCTCAGGTTCCGGTTCACCAATCTTGCCGATGAAGACGTGGATGCCGCCGAAGGGAACCCGGTACCCGTATTCAATTGAATCGGCCTCCGGTCCCCATCCTGCGTCGTCGATGTAGATCCGACCGTGGCGACTCTTGGTCATCCGGCCGACCGCGTAACCCTTGAGCCCCTCAAAGCTGCCCTTCAAGAACTCGAAACCGTCATGCGGAAGCCCCACGGTGGGCGCCAACTGTCGGGGAATTAACACGGCAGATGTCCGGTTTAACTGACTTAGTTAAGGAACCATCGCACGGGTTAGCTTGAAGGGGTTAAAAGCACACAAAGGACACAGAGGGTTTATACTAGTTCGGCCCCTTCGAGGAAGGTAAAAGCTTACGTCTAGTTTGGTTTGGTATTACTTGGGCGTCGATGAACAGGGAGCGGATCGCTTGCCTGTGTCTCGACGGGTTGTTTCTTGTCTTTGAACCGCCACCGGGTCGTCCCTTTATATAGAGGCGACGCCCGGTCCGGTTTACAGAGTCCCGAGGCCGGCTCATACTTGTGTCCGCCTCGGTCTCTGCTCTTTCTTCCTTATCTCTCAAGTTACATGATCAGGCGGTTTACAAACCGTAACTCTACACACGGGCCCTAAGCCTTCATGGGCCGTAACCTCTATTGGGTATTATAATTATACAACTAAATTACCATAATCCGGTTTACACTAGCCGGTTTATACCTGCTAGTAATATCCCTGACAATGGTCAAGATTTTTTCTATGCACATTTAGAAAATTTCAAATGCTTTATCAACATTTTTTGAAATGCAAGTTTAATATTTTTGTAATGGATGGTAAACATTTTTTCCACACACATATAATATTTTCCAATTGCTTGATTAGCATTTTGATTATTCAACATTTCTTCAAATGCTTGATTAACATTCTATATACAATGATAAAAAAATTCATTATTTCCTAATGCATGGTTAACATTTTGACTAGACACATTTAACTCTTTCCTAATGCTTGGTTATCATTTTTTAAATACTTGTTCAACTTTTTTCAATTACGTTATTACTCCCTCCGTTCGGATTTATTAGGCCTAAATACAATTTCTCTTAGACCAAGATGCATAGTAATTTGCTTACATTAATTCTTCCATTCCACTCCCAATGCACTCTCTCACATGCATGCAACCAATAAAAAAGCAGGCATGAAGTGTATTAATTTCCCAGTCATGGTACCAACAACAATGGCTTTCAATGCAACCAATGAAATGGTTGCATGCATGCACATTTCCAAAGCGAAGCCTTATAAAATGGGATATGCTTGTGATGCTGAGAGGCCTAATAAATCCGGACGGAGGAAGTAATATTTTTATATGCATGAACAAAAGGACATCGTCATTTTTTAATACGTGGTCAACATTGTTTTACACACATTCAACATTTTTCAAATGCATGATTAACATTTTTCAAAACATTATTTCGCAAAAACACATTTTTGAAAACATTGCGTCAGGTATATTTTTGTAATTTATATTTTTAGAATATTTAAAAGTGCAAACAAAAGAAGAAGAAAACAGAAAACAAGATGAGGCATTGTATTATTTTTTATTAGTTTTCAATCGACGAACATTTTGGAAAGTGGTAAACATTGTTCAAAAATATATTTCCTTTTTGAATAAGCATTTTTTAAAATTTATGATTTTTTATTTCAAGAATAGTTGTTCTTAAATGGTTTTATTTATATTCTGAACTTTTTTTGTAATTGTCTTTTTTATCAAAATATAAATAAATTTTATAAAAATCATTAACAGTGAATTTGTTTAAATTTATATTGAAATTTATGAATATTTTTTGAATCAGGCAATATTTTTTGATTTGCTGTACTTTTTTTTCAAAATTTACATTATGTATGAAAATCTATACCTTTTGATATCACAAATTATTTAAATAAGAAAAATATAAAGGTAAATTGAAATGCTAATTAAATAGCAAAAATAAAGAAAGTAAAATGTTTTTTTTCTAGAACAAGAAATGAAATAATATGGGGCGTCCTCCCCACACATCGGACGGTCCAAAAGGGGCATGGAGGGAAGAGCGTGCGCTGGCTGGTTCTCCAGCATGCAACGCGCTAATTTGTTTTTTCAGATTTTGAACCATTATTAAGTAGCAATGTTCATAGGAATACAAATATTATCGGACAAAACAGAAAGCCACACATGACGCCCAGTAGAAAGAGAAGAAGATGCCGTTGCAAGAGAATGAGCTTGTTTGTCTCAAAAAAGAAAGAGAACGAGCTTCTCCATTGTGTTCCCACCTTTCATGAATTATCTCGAGGGCTGGATAGGACTCTTCGCGATGGTTGATTCTTGAAGAATTGTAGCGTAGCGAAATGGAAAAGATGCATGGATGTTCGCCATCACTTCCGTGCAGCCAAAGTTTAGAGCTAAAATGAATATCCTTAGGAGGTCATGCGCGCGTCAGCTATGTGTCCCGCGCATCGGCCGCTTATCATGCGTGAGGTGGGTCTAGCCCATCCAGACAGCACACTCTGTTTTTTTTTTTATCTCATTTCGTTTTTTTCGGCAATTTAATTCATAATTTTAATAATTCGCCAACACAAATACTTAAAGTTATGAATTCAGAAAAATGTCCACATCTATTAAAAATGTCCACATCTATTAAAAAATGCTCGTTGTTCGTAAAAAATAAGTAAATAAAAAATATTGGTTCATGAATCTAAAAAGTGCATGAATATCCACACAAATACAAAAAAAACATAAATTTAAAATCATGAGTATCGAAATGAACTCCACATTTTTTCCGAATTGAATTCAAAAAATGTTCATGAATTCATTTTTTTGCGAATTCATAAACTGTTCAATAGAATACAAAATATGATAAATAATTTGAAAATGTTCGTCAAATTCAAAAATAAATAATGAATTCATAGAATGTTCGTGAATTAAAAAAACACATGAATACAACAAAATGTTCCGATCAAAATTTAAATTCTCAAATAGTTTTAAAAATAATGAACTATTTTTTACATTTTACTGAAATTTGAGAAATGTGAACAATTTTTAAAATTTGTCAACATTTCTTGAAATTCTAAACAAATTTCGAAATTTTGAACATTTTTTGTAAAGCGAAAATAGATTTTAGAAACATGAACAATTTTGGAAAAGATACGAACAATTTTGAATATGTTTCAAAATTTTGAGAGATAAGAGAAGACATGAAGAAAATACAAGGAAATAAAAAACCGAAAGAAACAAAGAGAACAAAGAAACGACAGCAATAAGGATAATAAAACAGCTCAGAAGCTTCGCAAAACCAATATGGAAGGTTTCATAACGTTCCCAAAACCGACCGTTGCGAGCGGTGCGTGGCATGATTGAGTGGGCCGGCCCACGGAGAGCGCACTTAGGCGATCGAAGCCTTAGTGCTCGTAGGGGGCGATACATATTAGTTGCGTCGAAATCACTGCTTAAGAACACTTATGCAAAGGTTACTTTTAAGCTCTGTTACGGAGATAGGTGGTGCATCTCACATCACTTGTCACGAGCAAATTGACTTGTCGATAAATCGGGACGAGAGCACACCAGGACATACATTAAAGAACCGGCATCACTAGAATAAGTAAAATTTGATATATACTCAAGCTCCTCATCCGTACTAGGACATTAAGAAGATGATAATTTGATTGAGGAGCAATAGGATGGGGGTGAGATCACCATGCGTGTTGCTAGTGTTGCTGTTATCGTGGTCGACCGAGGCGTTGTACCGTCGCTTGCTTTGGTCTGTGCCTCCGTTATCGTCACCTTGTGTAGTGAGATTGCTAGTGGAACATACTCCTTGATCTCCTGCGTGATCTCCCACGGGGTGTCGCCTTCTGTGATGGCCTTCTATGGTTCCTCAAGGCTTTTCAGGCCTCATGGCTCCTTTGAGGCTGGTGGAGCCGTCACTTTGGCGGCTTCGTTAAATTCCGGTGAAGCCGGTTCGATGTCAACGTCCTCATGGTCAGAGAATGATAGTAGATCGGTTGTGTCGATGCTGCAATCACAATGGTTTCATCAAGGAAACAGTCCTCTGGTGCATGGTTGACGTGGCAATTGTCGCAGACCATGGTGATGAACTGTATGTGTTTGTGGGGGTGCTGACGGAGCTCCGGCTGATACGCAGGCCCCGAGTTTTGTAGTCCGAATGGGAAGAGGTGGTTTAGTCCATATGGTAAGGTCACCGAGATTGGAAACTTGTCTCGTGTCTCGTGTTGAATAGTTTTGGTAGGCACAGTCGGAAGTTTCCACGAGCGTTGGTGGTGAAAGGCGACGTTGCCGACGTAGATTGCGCATACAGGGTGGGCCGGTGGATCGATGTTGACCCGACCCGCCACGTGAACATGAGAGAGCCAAAAGTCAGGCTCTCCCCCCCGCGGAATGTAGCCCGAGGTAGAATAAGATAAAATCTAAGATCGATCTCCAACTGGTTCCGCAAGTGCCTGGCGCGCCAACTAACGATGCAAAATACCGTCAGATCCCATAGTAGGGGTCCAAGCTCAGTTGGAAGTCTTAGATCGGAGGTCGCGCAGAGGCTTTATCCAGATTCGGGCTTCCGTAGAGTAATACCCTACATCATGCTTCCTTCTGTTATTCATGATGGAGGGATACTTTGTGCGAGGGGTTACAATGGTGAATGAGATTGCTACTGAGAGTTGTTATCCGAGATGATCTGCCCTAGAGAGTTGCCTGACCTTCCTTTATATAGACATGAAGGTCTAGGGTTACATGATAGTAGATGCAAGCTAGGGAATCGCCACCCTTGCCTTGGAGGGCACGAAGGTCACCGATGCACCCTTAGGGTTCCATCATTGTCCCAAGCTAGGTCGGCCCCGAGTAGACACAAAGGCCAAGCTCCCTTGTCAAACTTTTTGATGATTTTGTAAGTTGTCGTTATGATCACTGTGTTGCATGTGACGTTTGAGCAGCCCAAAGCTCACCGTATGGTAAGAAGTGACTACGATACTCTCATGGTCTAAGGAGAAAAATTACATGGCTAAACTTCGTGCTATTACAATTGATTATAGACGATATTACTCAATTCATAACAGACAAATTTGGGTCGATTAAATATGATCATTCTTCCAATGTCATAATCTCAATGTTGTTTTAGGACTATCGTTTAACACTTTAAGCAATATCCTAAGATCCGAAAAACATGAACACCAAGAACACTTGAGCTAGTACTAGAAGAAAGGCTAGGAATATTATATTTAATCGTTTATTATTTAACACGTACATTTGAGTTTTCAACTGAATCGCATATTCCAGGATCATAGGAGTTATAGCATAGAATATAAACTCTATAACTATGAGTATGGAAATATAACAATACAACTATTATTGCCTCTAGGGAATATTTCCAACAGCCTCCCACTTGAAGTAGAGTCAATAATCTAGTTTACATAGTCTCTTTGACACCTAGGGCTATTCGGTGTTGCTCATGTTTTGCTCGTGGTAAAGCCTTCGTCATCGTGTCTGATACATTCAAATCCATGTGAATCTTGAGAATCTTCTCATATCCCTTCTTAACATATTTTGGACAATGTGATACTTGCGTTCAATGTGCCTCATCTTCATGTGTGATCTTGGTTCCATTGCTTGAGCAACAGATCCACCATTACCATAATAGAGAGCCATTGGATTCATCACACTTGGGACTACACCTATTTCTTCAATAAACTTGTTGCTTCAGAACGCCTCCTTTGAAGCTTCCAAAGAAGGAATAGACTCTGCTTATGTTGTAAAATCTGCAATGGTGTTTTGTTTGAAACTTTTCCAAACAACTGTACCACAAATAAGTGTGAAAAGATAACCTGATTGAGATTTATAATCATCTATATCAGTCATGAAGCTAGCATCGGTGTAACCATTTACAACAAGTTCTTCATCTCCTCCATAAACAAGGAGCATGTCCTTTGTTCTTCTGAGGTACTTAAGAATGTTCTTAAATGTTGTCAAGTGAGCCACTCCTAGATCACTCTGGTATCTACTACTATCACTTAGTGCACAAGAAACATATGGTCTTGTACATATCATAGCATACATGATAGAGCCAATAGCATAAGCATATGGTACTCCACTCATTTGCACTTGTTCATCAACTGTCTTGGGACATTGATTTATGCTAAGTGTTATGCCATGTGACATTGGGAAAAAACCTTTCTTAAGCATTTTCCATTTTAAAATCCTTTAAAACCTTGTCAATGTACGTCCTCTCTAAACCCAAGTTTAATTCATGCTCGTCCTTGGGTAGCTAAATGATAAAAATACAATTTTTGATGTTGAATGCTACCTTACATGTTTATCATGTAATATTTTTCATGGTATAAATATAGAGAAACAATGAAATAATTGATATCAACATAATAATATCCATGAATACTTGAACATAATCATTACTTTTTAAATATATATGATGCTTAACGAATGTTATGCCTACTAATTTAATTACGTAAGCATGGCATGACTCCCTCTTCGTCACACAAGTACAAATCATGATCACCCTGTTATCAAGTCAAGCAATTGGATCATACTTTTTAATGCGCTTTAGCATTTTCAAGTCCAGTCCATACATGAGCGTGATCCGTGGACATTAGCACTACGGGTGGACTAGAATGCGGTGGTAGAGATATAAGGAAGATATAAGGAGGCTTATGTGTGATAGAGCGTATCATACCATGAGGTTTAGATCCACCGGTTAAGTTTGCACCAACTCTCGAGGTGAGAAATAACATTACACGGTACTGGTGAGGCTAGCAAGTGGCAGAAAGGTAGGAGTGTGTATAATCCATGGACTCACATTAGCCATAGAGAACTCACATACTTATTGTAAAAGTCTATTAGCCCTCGAAGCAAAGTACTCCCCGCATGCCCCAAGGGAGGAGGTTGGTAGGATTTAACCATCATGCGCCCCCAATTATAACGACACATAGGATTTCAATCAGACCTAAGAATGCTCGGGCTTCCCCACCGTGCCATGACCAACACTTAGATGGGAAGTTAATAACAAGCTTTAATACCGATATTTCTACTAACCAATGATCATGAACCTATATTCTTTCATATTACGACATCAATATCATTGAACCATGCATTTCTTATTTAGTGATCTACATGATTTTTTTATTATACCCCCCTTGAATACCTATCAATTCCGAACTAGCTTTATAACTTGTAATAATTACCACTTACTATTTATGGACTCTCAAAATGATATAAGTGAAGCATGAGAGTGCAATTATTTATATAAAATACAACCACTCTCATGTTCTAAAAGATATAAGTGAAGTTGTCACACCCAACATTTTGTAACATGTCATTTGCATTAATAAATCATGAAAATTTGGATCAACAAACACTTTTGCATTATTTGGCTTTTTATTTGAGTTGGATTTTTGTCTATGTTTTCAAGTGCTCTTTAACGTCAACATAGCTCCACCTTCTCTACTACACCCCCTTGATCCAAACTTTTGCCCAATGATCATGCCATGTGTATAGGGTAGGATAGTATATTCTTACAAAAAGAATTTGGCCAAAAAGACTTTTCCAAATTAGGTTTTCCAAAAAATCCTGAGTTGAGGCTTGCACTACAAGTACTTAATTTGGGGTATGAAAAATCTTTCAAAGAGTATATTTGACTCCTATTAGGTATAGGACTGTGGGGACCCCGACTTAGAAGTCGAGATCACCGATTGCACGTGTACAGTGATCCCAGAGATCAATGCTCACTGAACACACAGAAGCTGAATAATAAGAGTCTTACATCCATACATATCGTCTTACACAAACTATGGCCATTATGGCCAAGTCTTACATGGATAAAGCCTCACGGGCTGAATAGCAAATAACTCAAATAGTGGAAGTCTTCGATGATAGGTAGAACCCATGCCATCTGCCTTAACCCTACAGGCATTCTAACTGGGATAGCGTCCTAGTTCGCATGATCGTCTCCAAAGAACTCTTCCTCATGTTCCTGTTCCTCCATGCCTAGCCAATTAAATAACCAGTGGCAAGCCAATGAGTACTTTGAATGTACTCGCAAGCAACCCATGATGTGGTTCAAAGTAACAATGCAATTGAACAATAATGGGCAATCTAGCAATGGGCTAGAATAAATATTCTACAATCAAGTTTATGCATCAATAAACTCATGCAACCTCAAAGATAGGTTACCGATATCAACATGAATATGATTCATCTCATCAAGTCAAGTCACCACCTTGACTCATCATACACCCACACAAGGTTTCGCAAACATTGGACGTAGCCCAAGAGCGGTTACCCAACTGTCCTTGACCGTGGACACGGCTATTCGAATAGTTTTACACTCTGCAGAGGTTGTACACTTTACCCACAAGATCCGGGAAGCTTTCATGTCACCCATGATCCCGCAGTACCTCAAGTACTCGGGGGAAGCACCCGGTCATTATCTTTCCTTAGACGACACTAACATAGAGTCCACTCGTTAGTACACGACCCTCGAGTACAACCAATAGATTACGGGACTTGCCCTAATTTTAATGTCACGCGTACCCGAAGGGACCAATGGTGTTTCCGGTGCCCTGTGAAAACAGTCATGGCTGTCTATCCAAGCACGACCCCGTCCCGGGAAAGACCTCAAGTCTTCCCGTCACTAGTAATGCGGGCACCATGCTAGTATCGGCCTAAGTAATTAATAACGCCCCGTCCCATAAGGGGTAGAGTGGTTGCACATGTATGGTTGGGATAACGGTCGCAACTTAAACCAATCCATTTGAAAAAAACACACACTTGTCTCGGTACACCACTTCGTCATCAAGTGGTTACCCAACTCATCATCTCCCTCGGGCATGAATGGCACCCGACGGGGTTTTATGCAAAGATTTCAACCACGAAGGTTCATGTCACACATGCATCACTAAGCATCACAACTAACTATTTGCATGTCATCTAGCACATAGCAAGATCAAGATCAAGGCATGCATCATGTGGTGGTTCAACTAGGTCACCATCGTAATGCTATCATCATGCATCGGTAACAAACGGGTTCCGAAGAACAAGTGTATCATGGTCAAGGGGCTGCTTGCCTGGATTGGCTTGGTCTTCAAAGTCTTCAAATCCTTCTCCTTCTCCTTCTTCAGCAACTTCGTCAAAAACGGTATCTATACGTCGCATAATAACAACGGAAAAATAAGACCACAAATAAAACAGAGAAATCAAAGTGCTCAGAAAAATGTCAACTTATTTTTGTTAAATACTAGAGGGAAAACTAAGATGGAGAAAATTCTTTGTTGGAGTTTTGGAGTTGCAGAATGGAATCTTAGGATTTTAGAACAGGAGTTTAATTGCTCAAATTTGAATTTAAATTTGAACAGAACAAAAAAGTTTCATAGATATGTGTGAAAGTGATACCATTAAATAGGTTGGAATATTACAAGATTTTAGGAGTTGGAATTATTTCATTTGGACTAATATTCATTTCTGTAAAATTAATTGAATTAATTACAGAAAGAATAAAAAGAAATGGCCCTGTGCCACTGGGCCAGAGCGGCCACAGTGCACGGCCCAGGGCATCCAGCCCAGCCGCTCGGGCGCCAGCGCGCGCACGTCAGGGTTTTAAACCTGACGGGCGGGGCCCAGCGGTCAGCTGCAGCGAGAGGAGAGAGGGAGCGGTGAGGATGACAGGCGGGGCCCGCCTGTCATCTTCAACCTCTCGGCCACGACGACGGCGAGCTCACCGGCGTCGATTCCGGCCACGGCGAAGGCAACGGAGGGCAGGGACGGGTTCAACGACGAGTCGCGGAGGTAGTGGGGGTGGTGCGGATCGCCGGGGAGGTCGGGTTCGTCAGCGGCGAGGTGGGACGGCGGAGGAGCTTCGGGAGGTCGTCGCTCCGGCTGATTCCGACTGCTACAGAGAGGGGAAAGCGAGGGGAAAGTATCAGTGGTGTGTGGTGGTTCCAAATCGGGCAAAAGGAAGGGCGGAGGAGGCCTGTACTGCGAGATCGCCGGCTGCCCGACGCGGCGGAGCTCCGGTCGATCCCGAGCACTGGGGCTCTTCGGGGATGAACTAGCAGTGCTGGAGGACTAAAGGGGATGTGGTGAGGCTGTTGGTGCTGAGTGGGGAGCTCGGGGGGG
>LR738715.1:124213154-124223324 GCA_902687465.1 Secale cereale | reverse complement strand
GGGGGGGGGGGGGGGCTTATATAGCCGCGCCCACGGTCCATCGTGGACTCGTGCGCCGGCGAGGTTGCAGGCGTGGCTAGAAGGGGTTTTGGTGCCTGTGATCGAGCCGGGGAGGATCGTGGACGTGTTCCACGTCTAGTTGAGGGGAGAGGAGGAGCGAGGAACGCTCCAGACCGTGCGCGCGTGTGAGGCCGAGGAGTGGACGTCGCAGGCGGCCGGTGCGCGTGTGGAGACGGCCACTGGAGGGCACAGGAGGAGGAGGACAGCACCGGTGGAGGCTGCGGACGTCGAGGCGCGTTGGGAGGCGCGAGGGGAGAGCTCGAGGCTGTCGGGGGCAGGCGATTGGGTGAAGCGACAGTGCGGTGGCGCACTGTAGCACGCTCTGGAGCGCCCTTATCGCATGCCATGGCATGCCCTTGGCCCTCTGGACGCGGCCATCGTGTCTGGGGGGTCCAGGGTGATGCAAGCACTACGGATGAGGCTTTGGATGCTCTGGAGAAGCTGTGAGAGAGAAGAGAGGCTGGTGACTTGGTAGAAAATGGCTGTCCAGCAGGGTGAACTAGAGTTTTTACCCCTCAATCATGGAGCTGGAGACATGGGAGAGTTACTGGGGGTAGCTAGTAACCAGATGAAGCTGTGGTAAAAAGTTGAGGCCAAGGTAAATTGTAAAGTGATCAAGAAGAGGGTTTTAGTAAAAAGCCAGAAGGTGTTTGATCATGTTTTGGTCAAGCAAATGATCTCCACATGCCATGACACTTAACAGGATTAAATGTCATGTGAAAATAGGGTGTTTCACCAAATTTGGGCTCACTTGAAGAAACTAGCCAATGTGACTTTGGTGAACCCTAGAAATCAATAGAAATGGCTTCATCTTGTTTGAGTCAAGCTAATCATCTCCCCTTGATGCACCACTTGGTGTAGTTTCATCATTTGGGGTATTGATCATGCCCACAAAGTTTGAAGCTCCAGGTAAAAAGTTGGTAATGTAAAGTTGTTCAAATTTGCATTTGAACAGAAAGGGTTTTGGGGTATTCTGATCAAGTTTCTCTACTCCAAATCTTATTCCATTTGGTCTAGATGCCTTATTAGGCCATTCTAGCATGTGCACCAAATTTGAGAGCATTTGGACAAGTTTGGCAATGTAAAGTTGCTCAAACTTCAAATATGGACAGAATGGTTATGAAGGGTTTTGAGGATGTTTTCTTGCTTCCCAAGGCATGGGACTTGTCAAGATCATCATATATGCCATATGTGACATGATAGAATTTCCCTGGAATTTTTGGAGAATATTTCCTTTGTAAATATTTCAAAAGCCTGAAATATCCAGAAAGGGTTTTAGAGGGATTAGCCCATTATTTTGAACATGACCAAGTGTTGAAACTCTTATATATGGACAATATATGTCCTATGAGTCTCCCTGAATTTTGGCAAATATTTTTGAAATACTTAAATAATTTTCCCCTATAAAAGACCATTTCTGGCCTTTAGAAAAAACTTTTAAATAAAATAGGAAAATAACTTTTAAAATTATACCTTTGTGGTTTCTGGGAGTCCTATGACTACTAGGTCTCAATTGTACCTTTTGAAATAATTTTATCACCCTAAATCAAGCACTTGCAGTGCAAATCTCAATTCAGGGGTTTTAGGAATACTAAATTTATAAAATACATTTTGGCCAAATTAATTTTGTAAGAAAATACTATACTATTATATAACACTTGGCATGATCATTGGGCAGAAGTTTTGGGTATGGAGATGAATTCTACAAGAGGTAATAGTTGACTTTAATGAGCACATGAAAAGCATATGAAGAAAAGCTCAATTCCAAATAAAAGCCAAATGATGCCAAAAAAATTTGTTGGACCAAATTTTCATGCTTTATTGATGCAAATAACATGCTACAAAATGCAGGGTGTGACAGACCTACACCCTTACAAGAATCTCGTCCCCGAGATTCCTAAACTAGGTCTTAAAAGAGATCGGGAAACTCGGATCTAAGATAGTCTTCACGTTCCCAGGTTGCTTCTGCTTCGGTGTGGATGCTCCACTGGACCTTGAAGTACTTGATGGTGCGGCTTCGGGTCCGCCGTTCTGCTTCATCCAGAATGCGAATAGGCTTCTCGCGGTAAGTCAAATCAGGCTACAGATCAATGGCTTGGTGATCAACATCCTTGTAGAGATTAGGCTTGTCCGGAACTTGGAGGCATTTTTGAAGTCGTGACACGTGGAATACGTTGTGCACATCGGATAGCTCAGATGGTAGTTCCAACTGGTAAGCCACTTCTCCTCGTCGGTCGGTGATCTTGAAAGGGCCAATGAATCTTGGCGCAAGTTTCCCTTTAACATGGAAACGCTTGGTTCCCTTTAGAGGAGTTACTCGCAGGTACACATGATCTCCGACACGGAAACTCATGTCTCGGCGTCGAGTGTCAGCATAACTCTTCTGCCTTGACTTGGCTGCCTTCAAACGTTCTCTGACTAGTTGGACTTGCTCTTCTGCTTCGCGGAGAATATCCGGTCCGAAAACTAGCCCTTCTCCAGTCTCTGACGAGTTGAGGGGTGTGCGACATCTGTGTTCGTACAATACCTCAAATGGTGCCATCTGAAGGCTTGACTGATAACTGTTGTTATAGGAGAACTCAGCAAAAGGGAGACAATCTTCCCACTTGGCTCCATATGCCAAGACACAGGCTCGGAGCATGTCTTCGAGAATTTGATTTACTCATTCTGTTTGACCTCCGGTCTGTGGGTGGAAAGCTGTGCTGAAGGATAACTTGGTTCCGAAGGCTTCTTGGAATCTTCTCCAGAACCTTGAAGTAAACTGGGTGCCTCGATCTGACACAATCTCCTTGGGGACGCTGTGGAGGCTCACGATTCGGTTGATATAGAGAGTTGCCAGCTGGTTGCCTGAATAGGTAGTCTTGACAGGAATGAAATGGGCCACCTTGGTCAAATGGTCGACTATGACCCAGATGGAGTCATGTCCCCTATTCGACCTTGGTAAACCAGTGATGAAGTCCATTCCGACTTTATCCCACTTCCACTCGGGAACCTTGAGTGGTCGGTGCAATCCAGCGGGTCGTTGATATTCAGCCTTGACCCTTTGGCACACATCACACTTTGCAACATAGTTTGCAATCTCTCTTTTCATCCCGTGCCACCAGAATCGTGCCTTCAAGTCTTGATACATCTTGGTTCCTCCGGGGTGGATGGAATACGGAGTGTTGTGGGCTTCTTGCAGAATCAGGTTCTTCAGCTCTGTGTTGTTTGGTACGCAGATGCGGCCTTTGTACCAAACAATCTCGTGCTCGTCTTCAGAGAATCCTGGGGCCTTGCCTAGCTTCATCTT
Organism: Secale cereale; assembly: GCA_902687465.1. Classification (NCBI taxonomy): domain Eukaryota; kingdom Viridiplantae; phylum Streptophyta; class Magnoliopsida; order Poales; family Poaceae; genus Secale; species Secale cereale. The sequence goes on along the minus strand of LR738715.1, from coordinate 124,219,975 downwards.
CTTCTTGATACCTTCAATGCTTGCGTGTCCATCTTGTGCCTTCTTGACTTCGTCCATCAGGGTAGGTCTGACTTCCAAATGATCCAAAAATCCAGGGGTGACCAATTCCAAACCGAATTGTTCGAGTTCCTTAAACAAGGCCGGTTGCCTTTCTTGAATAACAGCATTCAAGGAGCAAGCCTTCCTGCTTAAGGCATCGGCCACCACGTTAGCCTTCCCGGGGTGATATTGAACACCGAGGTCATAGTCCTTGATGAGCTCCAACCATCTTCGCTGCCTCATGTTCAATTCCTTTTGGGTGAAAATGTACTTCAGACTTTTGTGGTCTGTGTATATCTCACACCGTTTCCCTAGGAGGTAATGCCGCCATGTCTTCAAGGCATGAACCACTGCTGCTAACTCAAGATCGTGAGTAGCATAGTTCTCTTCATGAGGTCGTATCTGCCTGGAGAGGTAGGCTATGACTCGGCCTTCTTGCATCAGAACGCTTCCCAATCCGGTTCGAGAGGCATCACAATATATCACGAACTCCTTGTGAATATCAGGTGTTGCCAGAACTGGGGCGGTGGTCAATCTCTTCTTGAGCTCTTGGAAGCTCTCTTCGCATTTTGGCGTCCACTCGAACTTCTTGTCCTTCTTGAGGAGTTGAGTCATTGGCCGTGCAATGCTAGAGAATCCTTCCACGAATTTGCGGTAATAGCCCGCAAGTCCGAGGAAGCTTCTGAATTCCTTGACGGTCGTTGGAGTTTGCCATTGGGTCACAGCTTCGATCTTTGAGGGATCAACTGACAATCCTTCTTCGGTCAAGACGTGACCTAAGAATCCAACTTTATGCAGCCAGAACTCACACTTGCTGAATTTGGCATACAGTTGGTGCTCCCGAAGCTTGTCTAGGACCATCCTCAGATGTTGCTCGTGTTCTTCCTCCGTCTTCGAGAAGACAAGAATGTCATCGATGAAGACAACAACGAACTTGTCCAAATATTCCATGAAGACTTTATTCATGAGATACATGAAGTAAGCTGGGGCATTGGTTAACCCAAAGGACATGACCGTGCACTCGTACATGCCATATCTGGTTACGAATGCCGTCCTCGGAATATCTTGGGGTCTGATTTTCAGTTGGTAGTACCCAGATCTGAGGTCGATCTTGGAGAACACCTTGGCTCCGTTGAGCTGATCAAACAAATCTTCAATTTTGGGAAGTGGATATTTGTTCTTGATTGTAACTTCATTGAGGGAACGATAGTCAATGCATAAGCGGATGGTACTGTCCCTCTTTGCCACAAACAGAACAGGAGATCCCCAAGGGGAGGCACTTGGGTGGATAAATCCCTTCCTCAGCTGCTCTTCCAGCTGCTTCTTCAACTCGGCTAATTCTTCCGTCCCCATTCTATAAGGCTTCTTATAGATGGTCCTGCCCCGGGCACGAGCTCGATGATGAACTCAATGTCACGGTCAGGGGGCATTCCCGATAGTTCATCCGGAAAGACATCGGGATACTCACATACCACCGGTACTTGCTCTAGCCCAACTTCAGACAGACAGTTGACTTGAGCGGCCTGAGCGGAAGAGGAGTTGGAAGCAAACTTGACTTCGACTCCTTGGTCATTGGTCACAATGACTGTCTGATTGGCACAGTCTAACAAGCCTTGGTGCTTGCTGAGCCAATCCATTCCTAGGATCACATCCAAGCTTTGCGATCTTAGGATGATAAGGTCTGCTAGGAAGTCTACACCGTTAATGGTAATACTGACTCCTTTACAGCCTATCTTGGCTCTCATCTCTGCTCCGGGGGTTTGTACCACCATAGGGTTATTCAGGGGTGTAGGGGTCATGCCACTTTTTAATGCAAATCTTTGAGTGACAAATGAATGCGTTGCTCCAGAATCAAACAAGATAGTTGCAGGTGCTGAGTTGACAAGGAACGTACCCAGCACGACGTCTGGGTCTTCCTGGGCCTCTTCAGCAGTGACGTGATTCACACGCCCCTTCCCATGGTTAGGTGGATTGCGAGGAGCTGGGTTCCTTGGTGGCATCCCGCGGCCTTGTCCTTGGTTCTGCGCATTGGGGCGCGGGGCATCTGGATTCTTGTTGGGGCACACCCTTGAAATGTGTCCTGTCTGACCACATCCAAAGCAAGTGACTTGGTTTGGATTGATCTTGTTGCCACCACTGGTATTGGGGTTGAAAGCTGGCCTTGGGTTGGCATACTGCTGAGGCTGATAGTTGGTACGAGGTGCAGGAGCTCTTGGTTGCTGATAGGTTGGCTTGGCCGGGGCTGACTGCCACGGACGAGGCTTCTGGTTGCTGGAACTTCCCTTGCTGACCATCTTGCGCTTGCGAGTGTCTTCCAAAGCACGCCGCTTGTCTTCAAGCATAAGTGCTTTGTTCACCAGGTCAGGGAAGGTTGGGCAGTCGCACATGACAAGCGAATACTGCAGAGTCTGGTTGAGGCCTTCCATGAAGCGCTCCCTTTTTGCAGCATCAGTGCTGACATCCTCAGGGGCATACCTTGACAGAACACTGAACTTCTGCATGTACTCCTTGACAGTGCCACTTCCTTGCTTCAGGGCTCGGAACTCACGCTTTTTGATAGCCATGGTTCCGGAAGGAATGTGGGCCTTGCCGAATTCTGCCTTGAAGTTGACCCAAGTGATGTCTTGTTCAGCATGCATGACCTTGAATCCATCCCACCAAGCTCTAGCAGTCCCCCCGAGGCAGTGGGCTGCATAAGCCACCTTCTCGCGGTCTTCGGTGCATCCGACTAGTTCCAGCAAGTCCTCAATGGTGCGGACCCAGTCGTTTGCATCGAGGGGTTCAGCAGTCTCGATGAAAGTTGGCGGTGCATGCTTCTTGAACTCTGCCAACGTGGAACGTCCATTGCCATTCCCCGCCGGCTGGCGGTTGTTGGTGACAGCTTGAGCAATCAACTGAAGGGCTGCAGTGTTGGCTTGGCGTTCCTCTCGGAAAGCTTGGAGAAGCTGAGCCATGTCCATGTTCGGAGGAGGTGGTGGTGGTGGAGCTTGGTCGTTGGTTTGGTCGTGGCGTGCCTCTGACTGAGCGGATGCTCCGGCTTCAGGCTGCTGGGTAGAGGTACCAGTACGAGTTACAACAGGCATCCTGTTGGAGTGGTAAAAGGTCTCATGACTTGGAAGAGGGGAAGCATGATAGATGGGTGCCTAGTAAGGGGGTGGGTGTGACACTAATCAAATCATGCAAGGGCCGAAAGGCCAAATACATTCATTAAAATCCAAATGGGTGATGCAGTCGCTTACACATTCCCGAAGGAAGAATACGACATACATCCAAACACGACAAAAGCAAACACTAGGTGGTTTCATATGAACCATACAAGGACTCGACTGCGCATAGGGGTTACACGACCTATCCTACCGTAGAGGTCACAACTGGCATATCCGAGTAGCGAATAATGCCTAAGCGGCGGAATGCTCGGTCGCGTATTCCGGCTCTTCTGGGTCTTCCTCCTTGTCTTCACCTGTCTGGGCCCCCTTGTCACTTGAGGGTGTGGGGGAGTGGAGGAGTTGGATACGACGGTGCTTCGTCGGTGGTGCAGGGAAAAGTTTGCGATATTCCCTTGCCGTCATCCGGCGTTGCCGAGGTGGTTCTTCCTTCTTGGAAGATACATCTTCGGAGGGCCTTCCGCCTCGGTATGCGATAGCGGACTATCCGGAAGGTGCCCCTTCCTTCTTGATCCTATTTGTCTTCTCTTGAGCTCGACGAAGAAGTGCCTTGGTCTTGTGAAGTTCTTCTCGAAGCTTCATGGATTCCGAGGCCAAGTCTTGTGCCAAGCTGTCGACACATAGACCGAAGTAGGTCTGGAATCGAAGCGAGAGTCCTTCCTTCAGTGGAGGGGCTAGTGCACTGCTTTCTTCTTCACCTTCCTTCCGGTAAGGTAAGAAGCGAGTTGTCATCTTGGCTGCCATCTCCGGAAGAAGCTCGCGGAGACCGGTTAGTGCCTTGAGTGCAGCAGCCTCGACAACGAGTGGTAGTGTTGCCATCTGGGGTCCCTCGAAGAACCAACTTGTGGGAGGATCGTTTGCCTTCACGATCACTTCCACATGGTATTCCACCTCAGTGTCGCTAACCCTATGCTCAAGGTAGGTGAGGATGGGCGCTCGGTGGATCTGACACTCCTGGAGGCTATCCTCGAGAAGCAAGGGAAACCCAGTGGTCAGGTGCTCTTCAGGTACAACGGCCATCTACGAAGGTGGAATAGGAGGGGTTAATAAGCTGATGAAATCTCAGGTTTAGAAAAGAAGAGAGGTTCAGAAGGTTTTTTGAAAAGGGCTAATGCCCATGCTAACTAAGGCTTCCTACAGTCAGGACGGCTCTGATACCAGCTCTGTGGGGACCCCGACTTAGAAGTCGAGATCACCGATTGCACGTGTACAGTGATCCCAGAGATCAATGCTCACTGAACACACAGAAGCTGAATAATAAGAGTCTTACATCCATACATATCGTCTTACACAAATTATGGCCATTATGGCCAAGTCTTACATGGATAAAGCCTCACGGGCTGAATAGCAAATAACTCAAATAGCGGAAGTCTTCGATGATAGGTAGAACCCATGCCATCTACCTTAACCCTACATGCATTCTGACTGGGATAGCGTCCTAGTTCGCATGATCGTCTCCAAAGAACTCTTCCTTATGTTCCTGTTCCTCCATGCCTGGCCAATTAAATAACCAGTGGCAAGCCAATGAGTACTTTGAATGTACTCGCAAGCAACCCATGATGTGGTTCAAAGTAACAATGCAATTGAACAATAATGAGCAATCTAGCAATGGGCTAGCATAAATATTCTACCATCAAGTTTATGCATCAATAAACTCGTGCAACCTCGAAGACAGGTTACCGATATCAACATGAATATGATTTATCTCATCAAGTCAAGTCACCACCTTGACTCATCATACACCCACACAAGGTTTCGCAAACATTGGACGTAGCCCAAGAGCGGTTACCCAACTGTCCTTGACCGTGGACACGGCTATTCGAATAGTTTTACACTCTGCAGAGGTTGTACACTTTACCCACAAGATCCGGGAAGCTTTCGTGTCACCCATGATCCTGCAGTACCTCAAGTACTCGGGGGAAGCACCCGGTCATTATCTTTCCTTAGACGACACTAACATAGAGTCCACTCGTTGGTACACGGCCCTCGAGTACAACCAATAGATTACGGGACTTGCCCTAATTTTAATGTCATGCGTACGCGAAGGGACCAACGGTGTGTCCGGTGCCCTGTGAAAACAGTCATGGTCGTCTATCCAAGCACGACCCCGTCCCGGGAAAGACCTCAAGTCTTCCCGTCACTAGTAATGCGGGCACCATGCTAGTATCGGCCTAAGTAATCAATAACGCCCCGTCCCATAAGGGGTAGAGTGGTTGCACATGTATGGTTGGGATAACGGTCGCAACTTAAACCAATCCGTTTGAAAAAAACACACACTTGTCTCGGTACACCACTTCGTCATCAAGTGGTTACCCAACTCATTATCTCCCTCGGGTATGAATGGCACCCGACGGGGTTTTATGCAAAGATTTCAACCACGAAGGTTCATGTCACACATGCATCACTAAGCATCACTACTAACTATTTGCATGTCATCTAGCACATAGCAAGATCAAGATCAAGGCATGCATCATGTGGTGGTTCAACTAGGTCACCATCGTAATGCTATCATCATGCATCGGAAACAAACGGGTTCCGAAGAACAAGTGTATCATGGTCAAGGGGCTGCTTGCCTGGATTGGCTTGGTCTTCAAAGTCTTCAAATCCTTCTCCTTCTCCTTCTTCAGCAACTTCGTCAAATACGGTATCTATACGTCGCATAATAACAACGGAAAAATAAGACCACAAATAAAACAGAGAAATCAAAGTGCTCATAAAAATGTCAACTTATTTTTGTTAAATACTAGAGGGAAAACTAAGATGGAGAAAATTCTTTGTTGGAGTTTTGGAGTTGCAAAATGGAATCTTAGGATTTTAGAACAGGAGTTTAATTGCTCAAATTTGAATTTAAATTTGAGCAGAACAGAAAAGTTTCATAGATATGTGTGAAAGTGATACCATTAAATAGGTTGGAATATTATAAGATTTTAGGAGTTGGAATTATTTCATTTGGACTAATATTCATTTCTGTAAAATTAATAGAATTAATTACAGAAAGAATAAAAAGAAATGGCCCTGTGCCACTGGGCCAGAGCGGCCACAGTGCACGGCCCCGGGCATCCAGCCCAGCCGCTCGGGCGCCAGCGCGCGCACGTCAGGGTTTTAAACCTGACGGGCGGGGCCCAGCGGTCAGCGGCAGCGAGAGGAGAGAGGGAGCGGTGAGGATGACAGCCGGGGCCCGCCTGTCATCTTATACCTCTTGGCCACGGCGACGGCGAGCTCACCGGCGTCGATTCCGGCCACGGCGAAGGCAACGGAGGGCAGGGACGGGTTCAGCGACGAGTCGCGGAGGTAGTGGGGGTGGTGTGGCTCGCCAGGGAGGTCGGGTTCGTCGGTGGCAAGGTGGGACGACGGAGGAGCTTCGGGAGGTCGTCGCTCCGGCCGATTCCGACTGATACAGAGAGGGGAAAGCGAGGGGAAAGTATCAGTGGTGTGTGGTGGTTCCAAATCGGGCAAAAGGAAGGGCGGAGGAGGCCTATACTGCCAGATCGCCGGCTGCCCGACGCGGCGGAGCTCCGGTCGATCCCGAGCACTGGGGCTCTTCGGGGATGAACTAGCAGTGCTGGAGGACTAAAGGGGATGTGGTGAGGCTGTTGGTGCTGAGTGGGGAGCTCGGGG
>LR738715.1:124005115-124210222 GCA_902687465.1 Secale cereale | reverse complement strand
CCCTCATTTCCCTCTCTAGACAGCATCACTTCTAACCTTTCTCACCTCTCCTTCTCACTCGAGTGCCATCCAGGGAATCCAAAGCCCTCCCCACATTGTTTACTTCCTCCTAGACCAGATGGACACAAGTGGCCACGACCAGGGCACTTAAAAAATGCCCCGGCATGCCATATGCACGCTCCAGAGCGTGCTACAGTGCGGCCAAGCACTATAGCCGCCCTCTGTGTGACACCCCAAGACCGACGCTCCAGAAGACTACCAGCTATACCGGGTTTCGCCATGTGATTTATTGTCTGTTGCATATTTTTTTCATAGCATCTTTTGCATTACATCATGTCATCATGTCATCATGTCATTTAACTTTTTAAAAGTCAACTAAATAAATTGCATATGTCACTTGATCTATTTAAATAGAGGGAATTCACATGGTGTTTTCTCTTTATAACATATCCTCCTGATATTAGGGAGCTATTATAAAAATATTCCATTAGTTTGGAATCACCAAAAACACACTTGCAAATATTCCCCATGTATTTTCTACTTCGGGTTTGATCTCCAAATCTTGTCCACAATTCTTATCCCTTTTATCAAGGTTACTCCAAAAATACTCATCATTTTTGGGCTCTTCTAAGTATTATCCTAGTTCAAACCATTTGAATTTAAATTCAAATGGATTTGAATTTAAATCATTCAATTAGGAAACTTGTATTTTTCCTGGATCGAGCTCATTTTTTGTGAGTCCGGGGAAATCAAAACCATGCTCAGATTCTATCCCTATTTTTCCTTCTTCTCCTTTTTCTTCTTTGCTATTTTTTTCTGTATTTGAGAAATAGTTTAGAGAGAGAGCCAGAGAGCCCAGCCGGCCACTAGGCCTCTTGTAGCCCACAGCTAGGCCCATCTCGCTAGGCCCAGCCGCCCCTCCAACCCTCTAATCCTAGCCAGCCCAAGAGACCACTAGGACCTCTCCTTATCCCCTCCTCGCAGCCTTCCCTCAACCCCCTCCTCCCCTGCTCGCGCCGCCAGAGAGGAGCACGCGCCAGACTGCACCGCGTCGACCGCAGGGCTCGGCCTCCTCCCCCACATGCGGGTTCCTCCTCGTCGCCCTCTGCCGCCAGCCAGCGCCAAGCGCCTCGCCTCCTCCAGCTCTGCTCCTGCAGCCTCCCTTCTGCCGCCCGAGGCCAGCCATCACCACCGGCCCACTTCTTCCTCCGCCCGAGCCTCCTCTTGAGCTCCTCTGCCTTCGCGCCCGCAAGTCATCGGCGTTCCCGACGGCCTCACCAGGAGCTGCCCCGAGCTCCAGCAGGACTCGCACCGCCGCGCCCTCCCGTCGTCCTTGCCTGAACCTCGTCGGCCACCACCACCATCTCCAGCCGCCCATTTGTTGCATCGCTGCCCCCCCTGCTTCACCCGCTGCCGCCTGCTTCATCCACGGAGGCGCGCCCGCGTTGAACCGAGTGAGTCCAGCACCCTGACCAGCCGCTGCCATGGCCAAGACCGTCCTGGATTCGCCAAGTACCGGATCGGGTACGACTACCGCCGATGCATCGGGGACACCGAGTACGACTACACAGGGTGATGCGTCAAATTCCACGGCTATCTACATGCGAGTACAACTACGTTGTTGTGTAACCGCGAAGGCTACCTCAAGTTCGACTACGACTCGTGTACGACTACGCGGGATTCATCGGACGCCAAGTTGTGTCAAGTTCCTCGCCGACGACCCCGAACATCTAAGGAATGTGCACGACTACGAAACATGTACCCCTACCGTCACCGAAGACGCGTGTATGACTAAACATCTGGAACACGACAAGTACCACGACGACCATCGCTCGTCGAGTTTGACTATCACTGAAATGTACAACTACCGTCGACGTGCGTTTTGCCAAGTACCACTACTTCCACCATGACCCGTGTACCACTACTTCCACTACCGTCGAACTCGAACCGCTCCTCAAATGCACGCTTCAAAGGTATAACCGCCGAGACGATGACCTTCCGAGGACGAATGCATGTGTGTCGTATGAGATGTCCGTGTGTTGTACCGTGTCTGAGTTGTCCTTGCACGTTCCTCCTCGTTTGCCATGTCGCCGACCCGTGGGAACCCGGTAACCGGGAGCACCCCACCATCTTTGCATGACACGCTCATGTCAACCCTTTCTTTTGCACCGGTCTCTCAACAAGTTACCGGAACCGATATATTGCCGTGGCATCATTTTCGGATTCATCGCCGTGGCACTCTTTCTTTCCACCACAGTGACAAATGTTCCTTATCATCTTCATGTCAACTTTTAACTAAAATTGCATAAAAACTTGCAAATGTCATTCGCATCATGATAACAACATTTAAATGGTTAAAATTGTTGTTTGCTTAAAATTGCTAAACATGCACATGGGGATTTTCCGTAATTGTTGTTGTTATTTCCGACCTCATTTAAATTGCTTAAAAAGTTAGTTTACTTATGCTCCACCTCTTGCCATGTTAACCAACATTTAATATTGATGTCTACCTAAACGAGAGTCAACTAAATAAACCGAATGTGGTGTTTCGTCAATATGCAACTCGTTGCATATTGAGCTCCACTTAACTTGTAGTTTTGTTGTTGCACTTCGCCATGCCATGTATATTTAAACTGGACATGCATCATACTTGTTTGTGCATCATATCATGTTTGAGATTGTTTGTTTACCGTGTCGCTTGCTTCTTTCCAGTATGCTTCTCTCGTTAGCTTCGGTTTCGCTCCGGAGTTGTGATGATTCATTCGACTACGTCCGTTTGTCTTCTTCAAGGACTCGTTCTTCTTCCTTGCGGGATCCCAGGCAAGATGACCATTCCTTGATATCACCTCTATTGTTGCTTTGCTAGTTGCCTCACTCTATTGCTTGTCCCGATACCTATCCTTTTGCATGTCAGCCCCTACCTTGCCATGAAACCTCTAACTACCTTCCTAGCAAACCGTTGTTTGGCTAAGTTACGCTTTGCTCAAGCCCCCCTCTTATAGCGTTGTTAGTTGTAGGTGAAGATGAAGTTTGCTCCATGTGGATTGGATATTTTGGGAATAACACAATATCTCTATTTAAAATAATGCACCTTATATACTTGGTAATGGGTGGAAGGCTTGGCCTTTTGCTCGGTGTTTTGTTCCGCTCATGCCACCTTAGGAACCGATAAATCGGTGTTATGTTCCTTGATTTTGCGTTCCTAACACGGTTGGGGTTTATGGGCCCCCCTCGATAATTCGCACTGCTTAAAGTTTTTCCAGCAAGGCCCAACTTTGGTACTATATTTGCCTAACAACTTAAAACTTGCATAGGGAGTAATTAACCCGAGTTCTTAATCAACAACCCAGGCCAGTGCTCCTCATGAGTGTTGGTCCAAACTGGGCAGATTGCGGGGCCACCTTGGGGAAACCCGAGGGCTGGTATATACTTGTAGGCTGACCTATCTGGTCGTGGCCTGAGACGAGATACACACGGCTACTATTAGGGTGTTGGCACGCCGGGAGGTCTTGCTGGATTAGTTTTACCTTTGTCGAAATATCTTGAGCACGGGATTCTGAGAACACTCGGGTCTTCCCAACATAGAGTTGCGACTCCGCGGATCGTGAGAGCTTGTGATGGGCTAAGTTGGGACACCCAGGGTTATGATCTTTCCAAAGCCGTGCTCGCGGTTATGTGGCGGATTGGAATTTGTTAATATCCGGTTGTAGACAACTTGACACAATACCTCAAACTTAATACACTACCGTGTGAGTAGTCGTGATGGTCTCTTTTCGAGGGAGTTCGAGAAGAGAACACGGCTGGGTTATGGATGACTCATAGGTAGACAGGATCATCTAGTGATCATGATTTTGTTCACGACCGATGGCTTTCACTTCTCTTCCCGCTCTGATGATACATAAGCTAGCCACCTCATGTACGCTTAATGCTTGCATCAGCCCACTTGTACACTTCTCCTTACCCAAAGGCTTTGATAGTTTTGATACCCGGGAATGGGATTGCTGAGTCCTCGTGACTCACAGTTTACTACAAACACAGGTGCAGGTGCAACCAAGTACGATTCAGTTGATGGCCAGGAACTCAAATGGGAGTTCGATGACGAACATGGGCGTATGTACGTGACATTTCCCGATGATCAGTAGTGGTTCCTACTAGGGCCGATCGGGCATAGTGGGTGGTTATCTTCTTTTCATTTGGATTTGTCCGTAGTCGGACCATGATTGTACTTGCATGAATGTATGACTTATTTATGCATTGTGTGAAGTGGCGATTGTAAGCCAACTATGTATTTTCCCCTTTGTTCTTGTACATGGAAATTTGTGAAGATAACCTTCTTCCGATCATACCAAAATGTGATTATGCCTCTAAGTCGTGCCTCGACACGTAGGAGATATAGTCGCATCTTGGGCGTTACACTCTGCCAAGCGCCTCCGGTCACCTCCCCTGCACGCCCAACTATGCGCCTCGACGCCCGCGACACGGCAGCTAGTCGGCCCCTCCTCTTTCTCCCTCATGCCGCCTCCCTTCGCACACGCACCGGCCACCCGAGAGCTCCAATGGACGAGTCGACACGTGCGATGCCTCTGGCCCTCCCCCGCTCTCTCTCTCTCTTCCTTCCCTTCGCACTAGACCAACCACACGAACGCCCCTGACACCTCGTTGTGAGCCCCCGTGACCCGAAGCGACGACAACAACCTCGCCAGCGCACAGGTCCATGATGAGCCGATGCCCGGCTATATAATACCTCTGCGAGCCCCTCCCTCGTCACCACTCGCTCTCTCACACTCCCTATCGACCACCTGCACCACCCACACCTCTCCAGAGGAGCCCGAGATCGAGATCGAGCTCGAGCTCCGCCGCTTCGGCTCGCCGGTGTTTGCGCGGTACAGGCCTCCTCCGCTGCTCCTCTTCCTCGATCTGGAACTGCAACGAGCCACTGACCATTCCCTCGTCGTTTTCCCCTTTATTTGCAGCCATAAAAGACTGGAGGAACCACCTCCCAACGCGCCGCCGCCCTGCCTCCTCGTCGCCGGCGAACCAGGCCACCCCGGCGACCCCCTTCAGCTCCACCCGAACGGAGACACCACAGGGAGTCCAGGCGTGCCTTCAGCTCGCCCCGCCGTGCCCGGAAACGTCACCAGTGAGCTCGCCGACCCCTCTAGTCGTGAGGTTGGAGATGACAGGCGGGCCTCGCTTGTCATCCTTAGCTCTCCCTTGCTCCTCTCTCTCTCCCTGACGCCTGGGCCCTGCCCGCCAGGTTTGAAACCTGGCGCGCGCATGCCTCGGCTCGCCTGGGCCTCTTCTCTCTCTCGGCCGATGCACTGTGGCCGTTCTAGCCGAGTGGCACAGTGCCCTTTTTCTTTTTCTTTTTCCGTCTGTTTTCAAAATATTCCATGGGATAAAATAATTACCCTAATTCAATTATTCCAACTTCTAATTTCTTCTAAAAATCCCACCTATTTAATGGTGTAACTTTCATGCACATCCATCACACTTTTCTGTACTGTTCAAATTCAAATTCAAATTTGAGCATTTATTTTCCTCTCTGAAAATCAATATTTTTATTCTATCACTCCAAATCAAAAACTAAGAATTTTGGCATTCTTAGTTTCCATCCTAATATTTATCAGAGGAAAATTGACATTTTTGGGGCACTTTGATTTTTTTGTTTTACTATTGCCTTATTTTCCTGTTGTTTCTTTTGCGATGAATAGATCCCGTATTTGATGAAGTAGTTGGAGAAGAAGAAGGAGAAGGACTTGAAGACTTCGAAGACCAAGCCAATCAAGGCAAGCAGCCCTTTGACCATGATACCTCTCTTATTCATCGGTACCTTCTTTCAATTGCATGATGATGAAAGTGACGGTGATGAACTTGTTGTGAACCACCAAATGATGCATGCCCATACTCATAGCTCTACCTTGTGCTTGGAGATACAATGTCAAAAGTTTAGTTATTGATGCATAATGTTGTGTGTATGCCATGATCACCTCGTGGTTGCATTCTTTCGAAAAAAACATCGGGTGCCCCTAATGTCCGTGGGTGATGTTGATCTAAGGTCACCACTTGAGGAAGAAGTGGTGTGCCGGAGCAAGCATTTGTGTGTGAATAAAATAATGGATTAGATTTAAGGTGTGATTACCGTCCCAACCAAACATGTGCAACCACTCTACCCCTTATGGGATGGGGCATTATTAATTACCTAGTCCAATACTAGCATGGTGCCCGGATTACTAGTGACGGGGGTGACATGAGGTTAGTCTCGGGACGGTGTCGTGCTTGGATAGGCGGCCATGACTATTTTCAGAGGGCACCGGACACACCGTTGGTCCCTTCGTGTATGTGTGATAATGAAAAGGGCAGCGTCCCAAAATCTTATGATTATACACGTGGGCCGTGTACTAATGAGTGGACCCTATGTTAGTGTGACCTAGGGAAAGATAACGATCGGGTGCTTCCCACGAGTACTTGAGGCACTGCGGGATCGTGGGTGACATGAAGCTTCCCGGATCTTGTGGGTAAAGTGTGCAACCTCTGCAGAGTGTCAAACTATTCGAATAGCCGTGTCCACGGTCAAGGACAATTGGGTGGTGCTAATTAAACTATGTCCAGTATATTACAAACTTGGTACATGAGTGTATGGAAGAGAACTATGTGAGTCAAGGCAAATAACTTGACGTGTTGATCAAGCTAGTGTTGATCCAAACTCTATTTATGTTGATATCTGTAACCTGTTCACATGGTTACCGGAGTTCATTGATGCATGTTTTACAAGTTGATTAGGTCATGTCGTTGAATTTCCAACTATCTTGATGCTAGGCTACCTGCTAATTGTTATATCATGCATTGTTACCTTGATCGAAAAACATGGGTTGCTTGCGAGTACATTCAAAGTACTCATTGGCTTGCCACTAGTTCTTTAATTGGCCAGGCATGGAAGAACATGAGTTCAATGAAGAGTTCTTTGGAGACGAACATGCGAACTAGGACGCTTTCCTAGTCAGAATGTCTGTAGGGTTAAGGAAGATGGCATGGGTTATACTTATCAACGAAGATTTCTGCCGCTAGTGTTCATTTTATGTTCAGCCCTTAAGGCTCTATCTATGTAAGACTTGATGTCAGTGTCAAAACCGACAGACCTCGGGTAGGGGTGCCCAAGCTGTACGTCTAAGGATCAACGGTAACAGGAGATAGGGGACACGATGTTTACACAGGTTCAGGCCCTCTTGATCGAGGTAATACCCTACTTCCTGCTTGATTGATCTTGAAGGATATGAGGTTACAAGAATTGATCTACCTCGAGATCGTAATGACTAAACCCTAAAAGTCTAGCCTATGTGGTATGATTCTGTTGTCTCTAAGGACTAAACCCCTCGGCTTATATACACGCCAGAGGGGGCTTAGGGTTACAAAGGTGACTTGGGAAGGAAGGAATCATTACATCCAGACATCTCTCTTGCCTTTCTATTTACATAAGAGTCCTAACCGAATACGGGGGAGGGCCTTCTGCTTCTATCTTCATGGCCCATCAATTCGGCCCAGCATCAATGTCCCGGACGCCCGAGGACCCCTAAATACAGGACTCCCTCACTTGACCATAAAGGTCATAATTTGTGTAAGACGATATGTGTGGATGTAAGACTCTTGTTATTCAGCTTCCGTGTGTTCAGTGAGCATTGATCTCTGGGATCACTGTACACGTGCATTCGGTCATCTCGACTTAGGAGTCGGGGTCCCCATAGAGCTGGTATCAGAGCCATCGTAACTGTAGGAAGCCTTAGTTAGCATGGGCGTTAGTCAGGAAGAGACCATTTTCATAAACCATCTAAACTTCTCTTCTTTTCTGAGACTTACGAAACCTAAGATATATTCGCTTATTGACCTCTCCCATTCAACCTTTGTAGATGGCCGCTATACCTGAAGAGCTCCTGACCACCGGGTTCCCCATGCTTCTCGGGGATAGCCTCCAAGAGTGCCAGTTTCACCAAGCCCCCACCCTCACCTATCATGAGCATTGGATTAGCGACACCGAGACGGAGTACCATGTGGAAGTGATCGTGAAGGCTAATCATCCTCCCACAAGTTGGTTCTTCCTTGTTATCGAGGCAGCTGCACTCAAGGCACTAACCCGCCTCCGAGACCTTCTTCCGAAGATGACAAACAAGCCAACAACCCGCTTCTTGCCTTATCGGAAGGAAGGTGAAGATGAGATCAGCGCACGAGCCCCACCACTGGAGGAAGGACTTCCACTCTGATTCCAGACCAACTTCAGCCTTTGTGCCGACAGCTTGGCACAAGATTTGGCCTCGGAGTCTTTGAAGCTCCGGAAGGAACTCCACCAGACTAGGGCACTTCTTCATCAAGCGCAAGAAAAGACGGATATGATCAAGAAAGAAGGTGCTCCTCCTGGGCAACCCGCCATCGCCTATCTAGGCGGAAGACCCTCATGAGATGTATCGACCAAGGATGGAGAACCACCCCAGCAACGTCGTATGATGGCATGGGACTATCGCAAGGTCTTCCCTACACCACCGGCAAGGCAACGCCGTGTTCAACTCCTCCACTCCCCCACACCTTCAAGTGATAGAGAAGCCCAGACAAATGCGGACGAGGAGGAAGACCCAGAAAAGACAGAATAATCGACCGAGCATTCCACCACTTAGGCATCATTCGCGACTCGGATATGCCAGTTCGTAACCCCTACGGTAGGATAGGTCGTGTAACCCCTATGCGAAGTCGAGTCCTTATAATGGTTCAAATGAAACCATGTAGTACTGTGTTGCTTTCGATGTGTTTTGATGAAAGTTGTATCTTCCCTTCGGGAACATGTAAATGGCTACATCACCTATTTGGATTTTTAATGAATGTGTTTGGCCCTTTTGGCCCTTGCATAAAAACAACTTGTGTCATACCAACCCCCTAGGCACCCCATCTATATTACTTTCCCTCATCTTTCCCAATCATGAGACCTTGACCGCTCCAACAGGATACCTGTTGTAACTCATACTGGTACCTCTACCCAGCAGCAAGAAGCCGAAGGATCCACCCAAGCAGAAGCAGGCCAGGAACAAACCCAAGGACAAACTCCACCACCACCACCTCCCCCGAACATGGACATGGCTCAGCTTCTCCATGTCTTTCGAGAGGAACGCCAAGCCAACACTACAGCCCTCCAGATGATTGCTCAAGCTATCACCAACAACCGCCAACCGGCGGGGAACGACAATGGACGTTCCATGTTGGCGGAGTTCAAGAAGCATGCACCGCCAACCTTCATCGAGACGGCTGAACCCTTGGATGCAAACGATTGGGTTCGCACCATTGAGGATCTGTTGGAACTAGTCGGCTGCACTTAAGATCGTGAGAGGGTGGCATATGCCGCCCATTGTCTCGGGGGAACTGCCAGAGCTTGGTGGGATGGATTCAAGGTCATGCATGCTCGGCAAGCCATCACTTGGAATGACTTCAAGGCAAAATTCCGCAAGGCCCATATTCCTTTCGGAATCATGGCTATCAAGAAGCATGGATTCTGAGCTCTGAAGCAAGGAAGTGGCACTGTCAAGGAGTACATGCAGAAGTTTAGTGTCCTGTCAAGGTATGCCCCTGAAGATGTCAGCACTGATGCTGCAAAAAGGGAGCGCTCCATGGAAGGCCTCAATCAGACTCTACAGTACTCACTTTGTTGTGTGTTACTGCCCAACCTTTCTTGGCCCGGTGAACAAAGTACTCATGCTTGAAGACAAGCGAAGTGCTCTGGAAGATACTCGCAAGCGCAAGCTAGTCAGCAAGGGAAGTCCTAGTAACCAGAAGCGTCGCCCATGGCAGCCAGCCCCAGTCAGGCCAACCTATCAGCAACCAAGAGCTCCTACACCCCGCACCAACTATCAGCCTAAGTAGTATGCCAACCCCAGGCCAGCTTACAACAACCCCAATAACAGTGGTGGCAACAAGACCAACACCTCAAACCAAGTCACTTGCTTTGGATGTGGTCGGTCAAGACACATCTCAAGGGTGTGCCCCAACAAGAATTCCGATGCTCCACACCCCAATGCGCAGAACCCAGGACAAGGCCGCGGAATGCCAGCAAGGAACCAAGCTCCCCGCAACCCGCCCAACAATGGCAAGGGGCGTGTGAACCACGTCACTGCAGAAGAAGCTCAGGAAGACTCAGACGTCGTGTTGGGTACGTTCCTTGTCAACTCAGCACCTCCACCTATCTTGTTTGGTTCTGGAGCCACACATTCATTTGCCACTCAACAATTTGCATTAAAAAGTGGCATGACCCCTACACCCCTGAACAATCCTATGGTGGTACAAACCCCTGGAGGAGAGATGAGAGGCAAGATAGGATGTAAAGGAGTCGGGATCATCATTAACGGAGTAGAGTTCCTAGTAGACCTTATCATCTTGAGATCACAAGGCTTGGATGTGATCTTAGGAATGGATTGGCTCATCAAGCACCAAGGCTTGTTAGATTGTGCTAACCGGACTGTCACCATGACCGATGACAAAGGATTCAAAGTCAAGTTTACCCCCAACCCCTTCTCTACTCAAGTCACCTAAGTCAACTGTCTGTCTGAAGTTGGATTGGAGCAAGTGCTAGTAGTATGTGAGTACCCCGATGTTTTTCCTGATGAGCTTCCGGTAATGCCTCCTGACCGTGACATTGAGTTCATCATTGAGCTCATGACCGGAGCATGACCCATCTATAAGAAGCCTTATAGAATGGGATCGGAGGAATTAGCAGAGTTGAAGGAGCAACTGGCAGAGCAGTTGAGGAAGGGATTCA
Source organism: Secale cereale (assembly GCA_902687465.1). Lineage (NCBI taxonomy): Eukaryota > Viridiplantae > Streptophyta > Magnoliopsida > Poales > Poaceae > Secale > Secale cereale. Next base: position 124,199,433 of record LR738715.1, on the reverse strand, counting down.
TCTGCCCTAGTGCCTCCCTTGGGGATCACCCGTTCTGTTTGAGGCAAAGAGGGACGGTACCATCCGATTATGTGTTGACTATCGTTCCCTTAACGAAGTCATGGTCAAGAAAAAGTATCCACTTCTCAAGATTGAAGATCCGTTTGATCAATGGAGCCAAGGTGTTATCCAAGATCGACCTTAGGTCTGGGTACTATTAGCTAAAGATCAGACCCCAAGATATTCCGAAGACAGCATTTGTAACTAGATATGGCCTGTACGAGTACACAGTCATGTCCTTTGGATTGACCAATGCCCCATCCTACTTCATGTATCTCATGAACAAGGTCTTCATGGAATATTCAGACAAGTTTGTTGTTGTCTTCATTGATGACATTCTTGTCTACTCGAAGACGGAAGAAGAGCACGAGCAACCGTTGAGGATGGTCCTAGACAAGCTTCGAGAACACCAACTCTATGCCAAATTCAGCAAGTGTGAGTTTTGGCTACACAAAGTTGGGTTCTTAGGTCATGTCTTGACCGAGGAAGGATTGTCGGTAGATCATGCGAAGATTGAAGGTGTGACCCAATGGCAATCCCCAACTACTATCAAGGAAGTTAGAAGCTTCCTCGGACTTGCGGACTATCACCGCAAATTCGTGGAAGGATTCTCCAGTATTGCCCGGCCAATGACTCAGCTATTGAAGAAGGACAAGAAGTTCGAATGGACGTCCAAGTGTGAAGAAAGCTTCCAAGAACTGAAGAAGAGATTGACCACTGCCACAGTTCTGGAAACACCCGACATTCACAAAGAGTTTGTGATATATTGTGATGCCTCTCGAACCTGTAACGCCTAGATAATTAAGCTACAATAATCCCTGGTAATGATTCCATTTTACCATGATTACTGTTGTTAATCCCGTGATGGTTTAATCCCGTTCAAATTCAATATTAAAAATAAAGTTAAACAATAAAAGTTTTCCAAACATAAAAGCTAAAATGTTCAAAGTGTGGCAAATAATCTCTGGTTATTTGTCATGTTGAAACAACATTTTTATAAAAGGTTTAAGTGCTCAAAATAAATAGAAAGCAGAGAGTAAAATAGGCAAAGTAAAATAAAAAGAAAACCCTCTGTCCCAGTGGGCCTCGTGGCCCATCTAGCCTTTCCACCAGGCCAACCCCAAGCCGGCCCACCCCACTTACCTCCTTCCCCCGCTACAGGAACACGAGGGGGGCCGTGGCAGCCATACATGGTGCCATGGCCGCGATGGCAGCCATCGGCGGGCTGCCCCTCGCCTACAAGACGACGGCACCCCTCCCCCTCGAACCCTAGAACACCCCTGCCTCTCCCCACTTCCTCCTTGCGTCGCGCCTCGCTCTCCCTCGACACGCCCACTCGCCTGATGCTCGCATACGCCATGGCCGTTGTCGCCATCGCAGCCACCGCGCTCCCCGGCTCCTGAGGCCTCATCCATATTCTCCGTCGTCATCCACTACTTCGTCTGCTTCACTGGATCGAAGTGGAGGACCACCAGCACCGTCGCCCACTTCATCTTCTTCATCAGATCACCGTCGCCGTTCACCGTCGATCCGGCCAAACCCCTGCGCTCCTAAGCTCGCGCCGTCCACCATGTGCCTCAGCGTGAGCTCTCCCTCGACTCCCCTGTTCCCCCTTCGGTTCGTCGCCTAAGTCATCGTAGCCGCCGTAGCCGAGCGCCCGCCGTGAGCTGCTTGGACACGCTGATATGTCTCCAACGTACCTACTTTTTCTCATGCTTTTCCTCTTGTTTTGGACTCTAATTTGCATGATTTGAATGAAAATAACCCCGGACTGACGCTGTTTTCAGGAGAACTACCATGGTGTTGTTTTTGTGCAGAAATAAAAGTTCTCGGAATGAAACGAAACTTTGCGACAATTTTTTATGGAACAAAAGAGAATTGCTAGAGCCCAGACCCACCAGAGAGGGGCCCCTGGGTGGGCACAACCCACCAGGGCGCGCCGCCCTCTCCTGGCGTGCCCAGGTGGGTTGTACCCACCTGGTGGTCCCGCAAACGCCAACCCTAATCCTATAAATTCCTATTTTCGAAGAAAATAATCAGGGAGAAAGAATTATCACGATCTACAAGAAGGATCCGTCGTTACCTCATGTTCTTCCTCGGGAGGCCAAATCTGGAGTCCGTTTGGGGCTCCGGAGAGGGGGATCTTCGTTCTTCGTCATCACCAACCCTTATCCATCGCCAATTCCATGATGCTCCCCACAGGGAGTGAGTAATTCCTTCGTAGGCTCGCTGGTCGGTGAGGAGTTGGATGAGATTCATCATGTAATCGAGTTAGTTTTGTTAGGGCCTGATCCCTAGTATCCACTATGTTCTTAGATTAATGTTGCTATAACTTTTCTATGCTTAATGCTTGTCACTTTGGGCATGGGTGCCATGAACTCAGATCTGAACCGTTTATGAATTCATCATTATATCCATGTTTTCCATGTTTTAGATCCGATCTTGCAAGTTATAGTAACCTACTATGGCTACGATCCAACAACTCCGGAGTGACAACAACCGGGCCCACTCTCGATGATGACCGTAGTTTGAGGAGTGCATGTATTCACTATGTGTTAATGCTTTGTTCTGGTTCTCTATTAAAAGGAGGCCTTAATATCCCTTACTTTCCAATATGGACGCCGCTGCCACGGGAGGGTAGGACAAAAGATTTCATGCAAGTTCTTCTAATAAAGCACGTATGACTATTTACGAAATACATGCCTACATTATATTTATGAACTGGAGCTAGTGCCGTATCGCCCTATGTTATAACTGTCACATGATGAATATCATCCAACAAGTCACCGATCTGATGCCTACGAATTTATTCTATATTGATCTTGATGCGTTACTATTTCTATCATCATTGTTACACTTGCTACAAATTACTGCTATCACTGTTAGTATTACCGTTGTTGCTGTCACTACTATCAAAACTATCAAACTACTTTGCTACTGATCACTTGTTGCAGATAATTAATCTCCAGGTGTGGCTGAATTGACAAGTCAGCTGCTAATTGTCGGCGTACTGGGAACCAGGGTACCCAGACTTGCCTGTCTATGGGCCGCGACGCGCTCCTACTACGGCCTGATACGGCCCAGCTGATCAACCAGCTGCCCAAGACCCTCGTGAGGGAGCCAAGCCTCGCGAGAAGAACGACGTCAAGACCTCCTCAGGAGCAGCCTCAGCAAAATGCTCCAGAGGGGCGGAGAACCCAAGGCCAAGCCTGCGTCAGGAGGAGGCAGTGATATCAGTAGTGACGCATCGCGCCAGCGGGTGCCAGCGCTCGCCAGCGGCGCAGTTACCATTTCGGTGCAACGAGGATAGCGCAGCCGCAAGTTCCCGAGGAGCGGGGCAAAGGTTTCCTCATTGGTGCAACGAGACCGAATACCACAAGGACGACAAGGACGATGTCATCGTCAAGCCCACCATCGCGTCATCACCTGATCCTTTTGCAGGCGAAGACTGCTTTTGTCAGGGTAGGAACGTCCTTGTGTTCCCGCTCAAAAATGGCCGTTGTGGGATCCCTTCCCGCCTAAACATTTTCAAGGAAGAGGACCGTGGCCGCCTATACAAGTAGCTAGAACTCCCACTGCAAAGGGAATTGACTCATACACTCTGCCACCGCGCAAGGAGCAAGAACACTTACCTCCTGATCCTCCTGAGCTCACCTCCTGAGCCCAGGAACCACTGTACTAGCTTGTATCCCAGCTCGCTGATGTCTACACACGCTTCTACTCTTGTAGACTATGTTGGGCCTCCAAGCGCAGAGGTTTGTAGGACAGCAGCAAATTTCCCTCAAGTGGATGACCTAAGGTTTATCGAACTCAGGGAAGTAGATGTTGAAGATGGTCTCTCTCAAGCAACCCTGCAACTAAGATACAAGAAGTCTCTTGTGTCCCCAACACACCTAATACACTTGTTAGATGTATAGGTGCACTAGTTCGGCGAAGAGATGTTAAATGGCAAGTGATATGGATGGCAAAACAAAGTAATATAAATCTGTAATAAAAAGTGCAGCAAGCAAACAAGTGGTAAACATGAGCACAAATGGTATTGCAATGGTGGAAACAAGGCCTAGGCTTCATACTTTCACTAGTGGCAACTCCCAACAACATTAACATAATCGAATCACATGATATTTCCCATAAAACATGCAAAGGGGACGCACTCGGAGGTCATTCCTTCGTGGTCAAGAGAGGACGAGAATTATGTAGGGCTACAAAAGCACACCTCAAAGTTCGTAGTTCTCAATCTAAGGATTTCCCAATGTCACCGCGGCCATCCAAAGAGAATCCCACAATCACCACAACATATCTAAAGGATAGTCAAAGACAAGCACCAAGAGACTCTCAATCTTCAATCAACACACAAAGAGGAAATCACTCATGAAATTATTCTTCTAATCCATGTCCAATAGACCGCTGTCACCTTGGTCTCGGGGATTATACTAGATAAAGACAAGTGAGTACATCAATCCAATACATAGAGGAAGGGGAAATATCATGGGATCACCCTAGATTAACATAGCCTATGATCACAACGAAGATCACATCATGGGAGAGAGAATTGACCACATAGCTACTGGTAGAAACCTCAGCCCCGAGGAGGAACTACTCCCGCATCATGGAGGGAGGAAGCAACGTCGGTGGAGATGAATCCGGGGGCACTTCCCCGTCCCGGCAGGGTGCCGACACAGGAATTCTGGTCCCCCGAAGCTTGATGGCGATGGCGGCGGAGATCGGAATCGCGTCTGGAGAAAAGGGGTCTGGAATCAGGGTTTCCGCGACACAGTGTAAATATATGCCAAAGGGGGGCATCAGAGGGGGTCAGGGGTGCCTAGGCGCCCCCCCGGCACGGCCAGGGGGGGGGCGCGTGGGCAAGCCGCCTGGAGCCCCTGTGGGTCCCCTCCGGCCCTACTTTGGCCGCATGGAAGCTTCCGGAACGCTGATTTTTTATATATTTTTCCCGGAATTTTTCTGGCAATTTACGTAATGGGAAAACCTGAAATACAAAAAACAGCAGAAAACAGAAACTGGCACTGGGGTGCACTGAGTTAATAGGTTAGTCCAAATATGATCAAAAGTGTATGGAAGTGTATAAATAACATAGCAATATCACACAAAAGAGGCATGGAGCAAGCAGAAATTATAGATACGTTTTGGACGTATCAACATCCCCAAGCTTAATTCCTTCTCGTCCTCGAGTAGGTAAATGATAACAAGAATAATTTCTGTGGTGACATGCTATTAACCATATAGGACTTTTTTTCATAGTCATATGACAAAAGCTTACTGAGACAATGAATCTGTAGTAATTAAGTTGCCTCATGAGAAAATCACAAAGAACTGAAAGTTTTACAACATGATACTGAAACATCAAATAGATTTGTAATGAGCATGGTGTGCAAATATGATAAAGTGATATCTCGCTTGCCACCTTTAGTGAAGCAAAACATAAATGCAGGGGCACCTCCAAGGTTTAAGTGATGACTAGATACAATGATTTCAAAATAAACGATATCATAATCATGCAAAAGACAATGCTACTTTGGGACAATGCACATTACACTCAGAATGAAAATCATGCTCTCAGTAGTTGGTGCTTTAATAAGAAGGTGGAGACTCTCGAACCGTGGCTTTTGTTGGCAAAGTTGAAAACCCGTAGTCGGAAACAAAGAAAAAACATGTACCAAAGCTCTTGGTTTTAAAAACAGAGGTAATTTTTTTAGATTATGCATATTTCGTCAACGAATGCTAGCAGATGACTCAATCACTTCTTGAGATGGACAAGTTTCGAGGAACGGCTCCCGAATGAGGATGATCACATCCTCTTAATCTCCTTTGTTTATCACTGCCAAAGTTTTCTGATTTCTCATGAACAAAGCGTGAAGGAGGGTTTGTTTGTTATATTAATTTTGAGCCGGGCGCACTCAATGCCAGTTCCTTCTCGTATTATGGGTTTGCACATTATACATGCAATCCCGGGGTGAAGCTTGTCCAACTTAAAAAGATCATGAATTAACTACTACTTCCTCATGAACTTAAAACAGAGGCACAAAATAGGAATGCATTTTTTTCTTTGAATAATTTCGAGATGGTACATGCAAGTCTCCGTTAGGAATGGCAGGTAAATACCATGTAGGAAGGTATGGTGGACTCATATGGCATAACTGGTTTAAAAGAATTTGGATGCACAAGCAGTCAGTCCGCTTAGTACAGGCGAAGGTTAGCAAAAGACTGGGAGCGACCAACTAAGAGAGCAATGACGGTCATAATCATGCAGAGCGACAAAGCAACATTGAATCAGGCATGGAGGTTATATCGCTACTCAGAAACAAAAGATCGTCAAGGCTTGACAGACTTTCTTTACAGTCTTAAATATGCGCCATCATGCACGTAGCATCTTTATCATAGACATACCAACCAATGCAACGGAAGCAAACTCTCTTAATAAGATAATCATGATAAATAAAAAGAGTTCAAGCAACCAACTAAACGAAAGCTCTTTAAAAAGATAAGCATGAAAACTAAAAGCTAAACATGATAGTAGCTATTGAAAGACAAAGAACACACACAACATAGATAGACATGAAAATTCTATGTTATGTTCTAGGTAGAAGTGGAGCGTGTTTCTCTCCCACATAAAGAAATCTGAGTTCCGACTCGTTATGAAAAGCTAAAGAAAACTAAAAAGGAAAACTAAAAGCAAGACGCTCCAAGCATAGCACATAACACATGAAGTGTTAAAAATATAGTGGAACAAAAGACGAACCGATAATGTTGATGGAGAAGGGGATGCACGGGGGCATCCCCAAGCTTAGATGCTTGAGTCTCCTTGAATATTTCTTGGGGGTGCATGGGGGCATCCCCAAGCTTGAGCGTTTGACACTCCTGAATCTTTTTATCATCTTCCCTCGCACACTTGAAAACTCCCTTCATACATAACTCATCATAATTTGATTAGCGAGGTTAGTACCCGTAATAAAATAATTGTTCCTTGCTGGAAATAAAGATATTCTTGAAGGTCTACTGTTTCTCAAGATTGCCAAAAGGTTTTTGCAAAGGAAAAACAAGCTCAAGGTTTGCAAAATGAAGGAAAGGCAAAACAGGACAGAATTTGTGAAAAACAGAACAGCAGGTAGTAAATGATTTGTTCGGGGCACTTCTACAACTCTAATCAAAAAACTCAGAACAGACGCACGAAAGAAAATTATATAGAGCACGCTGTCGAAAAAATTCAGACCAAAAAGATGATCTGGTGATTTTATACGAATTTTTCTATCCAAGGACAGAATCTGTTTCCTGGACAGCACGTCACAACTTTTGAACTTTCTTGCAATCAGAGATTATACTTGGCACAAAATTGAAAAGTAAAGATACAATGATGATGCTACTGTAGTAACAACATCAAGACACAACAAAAGCAAAATAAAATTTTATTCATTGTGGGCTGCCTCCCAAAAGCGCTTTCTTTTATGCCTTTAAGCTAGGCTTAAGACTTTAATGATGCTCTCGTAGGAATAAGAGTTGAAGAACAAAAGAGAGCATCAAGAAGCAAATACCAAATACATTTAAGCCTAACATGCTTCCTATGCATAGGAATATTTCAATAGAATAATTCATTGAAGCACAAAGCAACTAGCATAGGAAGGCAAAACAAGCATAACTTCAAAATATTCACCATAAAGAGAGGAAACTTCTTATTATTAAAATATTTAGAACCAAGTCTCCCTCTCTCATTATAAATTTCAGTGGCATCATGGATGAACTCAACAATATAAGCATCACATAAAGCATTGTTACCATGATCCACATGCAAAAAGGTACTCTTACTCTCCACATAAGCATAATCTTTCTCATTGGTAATAGTGGGAGTAGGACTATCATAAACAACTTGAACACTATAGATTAATTGTATATTAGGAGGGTGGTGTTCAACAAGGGAGTAATTCCCTCCATGATTATGACAAGTTTCATAAGGATAATTTCTCCTTATGTCATAGGTACCTTTATAATCACTATAGATTGGAGTTATAACATCATCATGGTAGAGAAGAGCATTATCATTGCTAGCAACTATATTTGTAAACATGTTGTCTTTATTCTTACTAGCAAAAGAATTATCAATTATCACATCACTAGTGGGTAAAGGACTTGCAATCCTATCATCCCCAAGCTTAGAGCTTCCCATATCATCACTTTCAGAGTTGGTACCAAAAAGATTTTCAAGATCATAAGTAGCATTATCATCATTTTCCCAATCATAATAAGTAACATGCATATCATAATCAAAATCATCTTCAATAGTACCTACGGACGTATCATCAAGATGATAATTAAGGCAATAAACTTCACCTTCTTCTTTAAACTTACAATCGTTAGGATAAAAGTTGATGGGAGGAATATGCTTAGGCCAGGTTGATACCCATTCTTCTTCTTTCTTGCTCCTCTTCTTTTTCTTCTTCTTAACCTTAGGAGGGAGTGGTTGGAGATGAAGCTTCTCCACATATCCTGGTTTATCATTAGAAACAATAAGGGAAACTTGGGAGAAACTCTCCTTTTTATTAGCAGAAATATAAGAGACATTTTTATACTTTGGTAAAGTTCCCTCCTTTATAATCTTACCTATGTAATTATTTTCATGGCAATTAATAACACAATAGAGATGGCAATTTTGCAAAGTGTTTTTTATTCCTATGGCATTAACATCTAGCCATGAAGTCTTTTCTGATAACTCTTCACACATCAAAAATAACATAAGCTCATCATAAAGATCAGAGGTGATCATGTTATCACACAACTGGTTAACAGTTATGTTTTGGAAGTGCATGCATTGAAAATTAAAGTGACCCCTCTATACGGCAAAGTTCACAAGTAAAAGTATAAAAGTCACACAATTCTCTAGCAATTTCATTTAAATCTCTGACCCAAGTGATTGTTCTTTCATGCTTATGTTGCTTACAATACTTCTCTTCTTCAATCATAGGCTTTTCACAAGGTCTATCCACTCCACAAAAATTAACATGCTTGTATAAAACTTCATTTTTAGGAATTGGATCATGCATGTTGCAATCATCATGAACAATTTCATTTTCTTTGAAAATCTCTTTAAAAGGTTTATGATGCTTGATCCAATCCTCCTTAGGCATATTAAGATGTGAAGCAAAAGATTTGAGGAAATCAACAAGGAGTTGAGAATCAAGTCCAAACTTAGCACTAAACTTATTAAAACTTGTAGTTTCAACAAAGGACTTAATGCAATCATACTCATAAATTATACCTGACTCTTTACCTTTGTCGATCTCCCAATCTTCAGTGTTGCGTTGAATTCTTTCAAGGAGTTCCCATTTAGCATCAGTCTTTTCGTTTGTGAAAGAACCCATAGAGGAAGCATCGAGCAAATCTTTATCCTGTCGAGAGAGCCTCGCATAGAAATTAGTAATAATCATATCTTTGGGGAGCCCATGGTTAGGAAATTTTAGCATTAATGTTTTCAGTCTCCCCCAAGCTTGAGCTATGCTCTCTCCGTCATGAGGATAAAAATTATAAACATAATTCCTATTCTCCTGGACTTCATGAAGAGGATAAAACTTGGAGTAAAAGAGAGACTGGATCTCTTCCCACTCCAGCAGGTGAGAGTCATTTAGTAGCCTATACCATTCCAATGCTTTTCCTTTCAGTGACAAGGCAAATAATTTCCTCATGACAAACTCCCTCGATACACCTGCAAGCTTAAATACTGAACATAGTTGTGACAGATATAGCAAGTGTTCACCGGGATGTCTGTCTCCTGCATAACGATTAGCCAAAACATAATCGATAATACCAGCTGATATTTTATAGGGCACAATTTCAGTAGGGGGAGGAGCAACCACCACAGGTGTGGGGCGTCTTCCCGCAAGCAACGATCCAATAGCACGGTTTTCCATAAACATAACTAGTGAAATAAAAACAAGAAACAAAAAGATTTAATTGCAAGATCTAAAGATATACCTTCAAGCGCTCACCTCCCCGGCAACGACGCCAGAAATAGCTTGATGTCTACACACGCTTCTACTCTTGTAGACTATGTTGGGCCTCCAAGCGCAGAGGTTTGTAGGACAGCAGCAAATTTCCCTCAAGTGGATGACCTAAGGTTTATCGAACTCAGGGAAGTAGAGGTTGAAGATGGTCTCTCTCAAGCAACCCTGCAACTAAGATACAAGAAGTCTCTTGTGTCCCCAACACACCTAATACACTTGTTAGATGTATAGGTGCACTAGTTCGGCGAAGAGATGTTAAATGGCAAGTGATATGGATGGCAAAACAAAGTAATATAAATCTGTAATAAAAAGTGCAGCAAGCAAACAAGTGGTAAACATGAGCACAAATGGTATTGCAATGGTGGAAACAAAGCCTAGGCTTCATACTTTCACTAGTGGCAACTCCCAACAACATTAACATAATCGAATCACAAGATATTTCCCATAAAACATGCAAAGAGGACGCACTCGGAGGTCATTCCTTCGTGGTCAAGAGAGGACGAGAATTATGTAGGGCTACAAAAGCACACCTCAAAGTTCGTAGTTCTCAATCTAAGGATTTCCCAATGTCACCGCGGCCATCCAAAGAGAGTCCCACAATCACCACAACATATCTAAAGGATAGTCAAAGACAAGCACCAAGAGACTCTCAATCTTCAATCAACACACAAAAAGGAAATCACTCATGAAATTATTCTTCTAATCCATGTCCAATAGACCGCTGTCACCTTGGTCTCGGGGATTATACTAGATAAAGACAAGTGAGTACATCAATCCAATACATAGAGGAAGGGGAAATATCATGGGATCACCGTAGATTAACATAGCCTATGATCACAGCGAAGATCACATCATGGGAGAGAGAATTGACCACATAGCTACTGGTAGAAACCTCAGCCCCGAGGAGGAACTACTCCCGCATCATGGAGGGAGGAAGCAACGTCGATGGAGATGAATCCGGGGGCACTTCCCCGTCCCGGCAGGGTGCCGGCACAGGAATTCTGGTCCCCCGAAGCTTGATGGCGATGGCGGCGGAGATCGGAATCGCGTCTGGAGAAAAGGGGTCTGGAATCAGGGTTTCCGCGACACGGTGTAAATATATGCCAAAGGGGGGCATCAGAGGGGGTCAGGGGTGCCTAGGCGCCCCCCCCGGCGCGGCCAGGGGGGGGGGGCGCGTGGGCAGGCCGCCTGGAGCCCCTGTGGGTCCCCTCCGGCCCTACTTTGGCCGCATGGAAGATTCCGAAACGCTGATTTTTTATATATTTTTCCCGGAATTTTTCTGGCAATTTACGTAATGGGAAAACCTGAAATACAAAAAACAGCAGAAAACAGAAACTGACACTGGGGTGCACTGAGTTAATAGGTTAGTCCAAATATGATCAAAAGTGTATGGAAGTGTATAAATAACATAGCAATATCACACAAAAGAGGCATGGAGCAAGCAGAAATTATAGATACGTTTTGGATGTATCACTCGCCCGAGGCTAATCCACCAAAGCAGGAAGTAGGGTCTTACACCACGCGGTGGACCGAACCTGGATAAACTCTTGTGTGTTTTTTTCATTGTTTTCCTGAATCCTTCCACCGCGACGAGAGCGAGGCGCTAGGTAGACGAGAGTGGGAGAGATCTTCGTTCATGCCCCTGTGTTCAAACTTAACGGGTTTTGCGGAGCCCTGAATCCGACATTAGGCGCGCCAGGTAGGGGGCGTGTCGAAATCTCGCCTCTCTAACAACCTCGTCGCGTTCTCGTCGTCGACTCTGCTCTGCAACCATGGTGGACACACGCCCAGTTCGCGCCGCCCGCCCCGCTGCGAACGTCGCTCAGACGACGTCCGCGGGTAACGGTGCACCGCTCCGCCCCAGCTCGTCGGTCGCCGACGCCGCCACCGACACGACTGTCCATGAGCAGCAGGATTCGTCACCGCCGCCGTTCGAGCGGCGGGATGGCTGCACGGCAACGCCTTCACCCTCGCTGGCCGCGACGTTGTCCCCGGTGGTCCGCCGCGGGACGGCCCACCAGCAGCCTGGCTGCCGATAGCGCGGGAGCTCTTGCACTACCGCCCGGCGGGTGACCTCCACGATGAATTTCTCCACCGCATCACCGAGCGCGTCAACACCGCTGAAGAGGCGCCTTCACCAACGCACCCCTCACATCTTCCGTCGCCCCCGGCCGAGGACGAAGGCCGTGGGGTCCCGGTTCCACCTCCGCTCCACCGGGCCGGCCAGGAGGCCCGGCGCGAGGTTCCTCGACATGACCAACCCCGCAGAGCCCACGCGCACGACGGGGAGAGCTGCCAGGCGATTCCGCATCCCCATGCAGGGGCTCGCGGGCCCCCTGACCCGCAACGCCAAGACCGCACACCACAAGAGGTGGCGGCGCCGGCGCCTCGAGAACCAGCACCGCAGGCGCAGGAGGCGCCTGCGATCATGAGCGTGGCTGGGTGTCACGCCCTAGCTCCTGAGCTACGGCGCCTCGTCTGGCCCGGCCAGTTCAAGCTGGACGTGCCTCCGCGCTACGACGGCACCACCGACCCCACGGAATTCCTCCAACTCTATGAGCGGAGCATCGAGGCGTCCAATGGCACATAGCAGGTCATGGCGAACTGGTTCCCCATGGCTCTCGAGGACAGCGCACGCTCCTGGCTCTCGAACCTCCCCGCGGGATCCATCTCCTCCTGGGAAGAACTTCATGAGCGTTTCGTCGTCGACTTCCAAGGCACCCGTGGTCGAGCCCCAGACGGATGGGTAGTATACTTTGATGGCTCCTTCTCACGCCTCGGCGCGAGGGCTGGCGCCGTGTTGGTATCTCCCACTCAGGATAAGTTGTACTACGCTGTGCAGCTCTGCTTCCAGCAGGGCGAGAAGGTCTCCAACAACATCGCCGAATACGAGGGCCTAATTGCCGGACTCAAGGCCGCGACTGCGCTGGGGGTCAGGCGTCTCACCATCAGGGGCGGCTCGCAACTCCTCGTCGACTTCTCCAACAAGAAGTAGAAGCCCAAGGATGAGCACATGGGGGCATACCTGGAGGAGGTGCGCTGGATGGAGAAGCAATTCCAAGGGTTGGAGGTGCAGCACGTGCCGGGAGGCACCAACAAAGAAGCGGACGACATTGCCAAGCGAGCCTCCAGACGGGAGCCTCAAAGGCCAGGCGTCTTCGAGGAGCGGCTACTCAAGCCGTCAGTAGCACCATCAGCTTCCGAGCCGGCCTCCCCTCGGCAGGGGTTACCGGCGACGCCTGCGGACGGTGCCATGCCCTGCGGCCCACCTTCCGGAGCCCGCCTGTTGCTCGCTGCGGAGCCCGAGGAGGGTTGCTAGACCCAAGAACTCAATATGTACCTACAACACGATGCCCTGCCAGACAAAGAAGAAGATGCAGAGCGCGTGGTCCGACATGCCTCGGCTTACTGCATCCAAGACGGTGAACTCTACAGGAGGCGCCCAACGACGTCTCGCTAAAATGCATCTCGAGGAAGCAGGGGCGTGAACTGCTGGCTGATATCCACGGTGGAGACTGTGGCCATCACTCGTCGTCCCGCACCCTCATGGGCAAGGCCTTCCGCAGCGGCTTCTACTGGCCCACGGCGCTCAACGACGCCACGGAGCTCGTGCGAGCTTGCGAGGCGTGCCAGTTTCACGCCAAGCAGATTCACCAGCCGGCGCAAGGCCTCCAGACGATTCTGCTTTCCCGGCCCTTCGCGGTCTGGGGATTGGACATCCTAGGTCCATTTCCTCGGGCAGCAGGGGGCTACCGCTTCCTGTACGTCGCCATCGCCAAATTCACCAAGTGGGCGGAAGTGGAGCCTGTTTGCGCGATCCCAGCCGGGTCAGCTGTCAAGTTCATCCAGGGCCTCGTGAGGCGATTCGGGGTCCCCAACCGCATCATCACGGATAACGGTTCGCAGTTCACAAGTAATCTCTTGAGGTCATATTGTGCTAACCCTGGAACACAGATCTGCTACGTTTCGGTGGCCCACCCCAGGAGCAACGGCCAGGCCGAACGCGCCAACGCGGAAGTCTTGCGTGGCCTCAAGATGCGCAACTTCAAGAAGAAGCTTGAGGCTTGCGGCAGGGACTAGATCGACGAACTCCAGTCCATGCTGTGGTCAATCCAAACCACTGCCATCAAACCTATGGGGGAGACTCCCTTCTTTCTCGTTTATGGGGCGGAGGCGGTCCTCCCTCATGAGGTCAAGCATCGCTCCCCACGGGTCTTGGCCTTCATTGAGGAATGCCAGGACGCCGTCTGGCGGATGGACCTCGTGCTCGGCGAGGAGGGCCGCCGCCGAGCTGCCCTCAGGGCGGCATGTTACCAGCAGGCGCTGCGGCGGTACCACTGCCGCGGCGTTCGTGCAAGAACACTTGAAGTTGGTGACTTGGTCCTGAGGCGGGTCCTCTCCCGTGAGGGGCTACACAAGCTCTCGCCCATGTGGGAGGGCCCGTTCAGAATCGCCCGTGTCTATAGGCCTGGTGCTGTGCGCCTGGAGACGTGGGATGGGATACCTATCCAGAATTCCTGGAACATCGAACACCTCAGGAGGTTCTATCCATAATCAAGGCTCCGTGCCCGTGAAGGTCTCCGCCCGTGACACTCTCACGTAATAATGAGTTGGGGTTGTACACGCCTTAGAGTCTCCTGTGCATTGCCTACGGGCCCTCAGACGGGGCTCCACCCATGCCGCAGTGGCAGTCCTTAGCTCCGCGCTGGGAAGAAGACGTAGTGTAGGGGTCGGAAGCGACCTTTTTTCCTTTTTGCTTGGTGTTTGGCTGTCAGCCTTTTCTATTTCCTTGGCTATCAGCCCTTCCTCTACCCCATGCTATGAAGTTCTCGTGTTTCTCGCGCTTCCTGCATTTGGTTTGAGACCTTTTCTTGCCGGTTTGTTTGGGATCTTTCTTGACAGTTCTAAAGTTCAGCTGCGCCACTCGCTCTCCTTCGCGCGCCTCGCGCGTGGGGGCTGGGGCACGGTCGGTCACCGGCCCTCATCTGCCGACGTGACCCCGTGACCTCACCTGGCCAAGCCTGCTCAGGTTCTGGCGTCGGGCTTCTCAGTCCGTGCAACCTATCTCACCGAGCCGCTCAGGCTTTGGTGCTCTAACCCGCGCTCGGCACTCTCAGCAGATCTCAGTGACTGACCCCCGCTTGGGGGCTGTACGAGTCCGTCAGACTCGGCCACCTCATCACGACCCGATGGGGCTCATGATGTCGGAGTCAGGAGGACTCCGCCTCAGGACGACACGACGCATAAAAGCTAAGTAATTTGACCAAGGCAACAAAAGCATGACAACGAGTTCTCACTTCTTACATATATCACAACCCATTAAACGCCTCGTCAAGGCAACTTGAAATTTTGACGCAGAAAGGACATGAAGGAAAAGAAAGGAGAAGAAGTAGAAGCCGCTCCCGCTCAATCGGAGTCCTCCAGTTCCTCTGGCTTCACCGAACCACAGCGGCGCGGCGATCCCCTCCCCTCGCCGTACCGAGCTCGGCGGCGTGGTGGTTCGTCGCGGCCACCACTGCTGGAGGAGCTGCTGCTGCCACAGAGGGGGGCCCCACGGCGCCCCCCAGGACTGAGGTCGTCTCCGGAGGAGGAACTGCTCCTCCTGGACGTCTTTCCCATCGTCCTCCTCGTCATCAGCCTCGGGACAGCACCCAAGGCGCCTCCCTTCCTCCGAGAAGACTCTGACGAACAGTGTGGAGACGCCATCGTACCTGAAGTGGAGCGTGTTGGGGAACATAGTATTTTCAAAATTTTCCTATGATCACGCAAGATCTATCTACTAGATGCATAACAACGAGGGGGGGGAGTGTGTCTACGTACCCTCGTAGACCGGAAGCGGAAGCGTCAAGTGACGCGGTTTATGTAGTCGAACTTCTTCACGATCCAACCGATCAAGCACCGAACGTACGGCACCTCCGCGTTCAGCACGCGTTCAGCTTGATGACGTCCCACGAGCTCTTGATCCAGTTGAGCTTCACGGGAGAGTTTCGTCAGCACGACGGCGTGGTGACGTATATGATGAAGTTACCATCGCAGGGCTTCGCCTAAGCGCTGCAACGATATGACCGAGGTGTGTTACTGTGGAGGGGGGCACCGCACACGGTTGGGAGAGATCAACTGATCAACTTGTGTATCTATGGGGTGCGCCCTCCTCCGTATATAGAGGAGCAAGGGAGAGGCCGGCCCTAGAGGGGGCGCGCCAAGTATGGGGAGTCCTACTAGGACTCCCAAGTCCTAGTAGGATTCCCCTTTCCTTTCCGGAGTAGGAGAGAAGGAAAGAGGTGGAGAGGGAGAAGGAAAAGGGGGCTGCACCCCTTGTCCAATTCGGACCAGAGGGGGGGGGGGGACGCCTCCTTCCTTTCGGCTTCTCTCCTCTATTCCCGTATGGCCCAATAAGGCCCATATACTCCCCGGCGAATTCCCGTAACTCTCCGGTACTCCGAAAAATACCCGAATCACTCGGAACCTTTCCGATGTCCGAATATAGTCGTCCAATATATCGATCTTTACGTCTCGACCATTTCGAGACTCCTCGTCATGTCCCCGATCTCATCCGGGACTCCGAACTCCTTCGGTACATCAAAACTCATAAACTCATAATACCGATCGTCATCAAACGTTAAGCGTGCGGACCCTACGGGTTCGAGAACTATGTAGACATGACCGAGACTCATCTCCGGTCAATAACCAATAGCGGAACCTGGATGCTCATATTGGTTCCTACATATTCTACGAAGATCTTTATCGGTCAAACCGCATAACAACATACGTTGTTCCTTTTGTCATCGGTATGTTACTTGCCCGAGATTCGATCGTCGGTATCTCTATACCTAGTTCAATCTCGTTACCGGCAAGTCTCTTTACTCGTTCCGTAATACATCATCTCGTGACTAACTCATTAGTCATTTTCTTGCAAGGCTTATTATGATGAGCACTACCGAGAGGGCCCAGAGATACCTCTCCGACACTCGGAGTGACAAATCCTATTTTTGATCTATGCCAACACCACGAACACTTTCGGAGACACCTGTAGAGCATCTTTATAATCACCCAGTTACGTTGTGACGTTTGATAGCACACAAGGTGTTCCTCCGGTATTCGGGAGTTGCATAATCTGATAGTCATAGGAACATGTATAAGTCATGAAGAAAGCAATAGCAGTAAAACTAAACGATCATAGTGCTAAGCTAACGGATGGGTCTTGTCCATCACATAATTCTCCTAATGATGTGATCCCGTTGATCAAATGACAACTCATGTCTATGGCTAGGAAACATAACCATCTTTGATCAATGAGCTAGTCTAGTAGAGGCATACTAGGGACACTCTGTTTTGTCTATGTATTCACACATGTACTAAGTTTCCGGTTAATACAATTCTAGCTTGAATAATAAAAATTTATCATGATATAAGGAAATAAATAATAACTTTATTATTGCCTCTAGGGCATATTTCCTTCAGAGCGCAGACCTCCCCTGCAGCCGACATGCGCGAGCAAACGATTGCTAGCCGCGCTCCAGGAACACATCGCCCGAGGGAGCCACATCAACCTCCACCCAGGACGCACCGCTGCAGCAACCGTCGGCTTGCAGCCATATACCTCCAAGGCCTCCGGCCGGTAACACGTCGCCAAAAGAGCGGGGAAGCCTGAGCCACGGGCCGCCTGGCCTCTCCGCCCACATAGTGAACTCCGACGACACGTCGAAGGAATGGAGCTGTGGGCGTGGAGGACGCGCGACCAGCAGGCACCGTTGAGCGCCCCCTCTTCCTCCGCAGCCGCGACCACCTTCACCATGGGAGGACGCCCCGCGCCATCCACCGGCGGCCGCGGCGGTGCTTAGAAGGCCGCGCCCGCCTCCCCGAGAAGCCGCTGCGGGCGCAGCGGCATACTTGCGGGGACGACCGCGACCCCTCTTCGGCGACAATGGGACTGGATCCTTCAGGGTCTTCCCCTTCTCCGTGGCGGATGGCTTCCTCGGCCGCGCCATGAAGATCTTGCGACAAGAGAAAGGGCGAAGGACAAGCAAGGAGAAGACGGTGCTGGCTTGGAAACGACCTGGGGGCTCCCCCTAGTCCCATTAATAGGGTGGAGGAGCCCAACCGCCAGCCAATGGCGTCGCAGCCATTACGCCCTCGTCGCCTGCGCCAAGGAGTTGTCAAGTCGCATGATCACCAAGGCTGCGTGGGAAGCGGAGCCACCACGTCCCATCCAACAATCGCACGCCGGCCTGGCCCGCATCCTTTTAGGGCCCGCGACGCTTCGTCCTTGACTAAGGCTTCGCCCCGAAGCCAACTCCGTGCTCGCCTTGGGCCCGGGGGCTACTGTCGGCGTACTGGGAACCAGGGTACCCAGACTTGCCTGTCTGCGGGCCGCGACGCGCTCCTACTACGGCCTGATACAGCCCAGCTGATCAACCAGATGCCCAAGACCCTTGCGAGGGAGCCAAGCCTCGCGAGGAGAACGACATCAATACCTCCTCAGGAGCAGCCTCAGCAAGGTGCTCCGGAGGGGCGGAGAATCCAAGGCCAAGCCTGCCTCAGGAGGAGGCAGTGATATCAGCAGTGACGCATCGCGCCAGCGGCGCAGTTACCATTTCGGTGCAAGGGGGACAGCGCAGCCGCAAGTTCCCGAGGAGCGGGGCAAAGGTTTCCTCATTGGTGCAACGAGACCGAAGACCGCAAGGACGATAAGGAGGATGTCATCGTCGAGCCCACCACCGCGTCATCGCCTAATCCTTTTGTAGGCGAAGACTGCTTTTGTCAGGGTAGGAACGTCCTTGTGTTCCCGCTCAAAAATGGCTGTTATGGGATCCCTTCCCGCCTAAACATTTCGGGGGAAGAGGACCGTGGCCGCATATATAAGTAGCTAGAACTCCCACTGCAAAGGGGATCGACTGATACACTCTGCCACCACGCAAGGAGCAAGAACACTTGCCTCCTGACCCTCCTGAGCTCACCTCCTGAGCCCAGGAACCACCGTACTAGCTTGTATCCCAGCTCGCCCGAGGCTAATCCACCAAAGCAGGAAGTAGGGTCTTACACCATCGGTGGCCCGGACCTGGATAAACTCTTTTGTGTTTTGTTTGTTGTTTGCTTGAATCCTTCCACCGCGACGAGAGCGAGGCGCTAGGTAGACGAGAGTGGGAGAGATCTTCGTTCACGCCCCTGTGTTCGAACTTAACGGGTTTTGCGGAGCCCTGAATCCGACACTAATACCTTCAAATATTCTTTGGCTCCCCTTGTGTCGAATATATAAATTTGGGTTGAATACTCTACCCTCGAAAATATTGCGATCCTCTATACTTGTGGGTTATCAAGACCTTTTTCTGGCGCCATTGCCGGGGAGCATAGCTATATTTGTTGGGTCACTTGGGATTATTATCATATTATCACTATGAAGAATCTGATGGATCCAAAGACTAAGATATTTCCCTCAAAGACGAGAGGAGGTAAGGAACCGCCATCCAATTCTGCTTTAGATTCACCTTCTGTTATGAGTAAACTTGCAACACCACCACATGCTATCAATTCTAACATGTCGCTAGTTATTGATGATGATACTGTTGGAAATATGCCCTAGAGGCAATAATAAAAGAGTTATTATTATATTTCCTTGTTCATGATAATCGTTTATTATCCATGCTATAACTGTATTGATTGGAAACTCAGATACACGTGTGGATGAATAGACAGACTTTGTGTCCCTAGTGTGCCTCTACAGGACTAGCTCGTTGATCAAAGATGACCGCGGTTTCCAGGTCATAAGACATGAGTTGTCATTTGATAACGGGATCACATCATTAGGAGAATGATGTGATGGACGAGACCCAAACGTTAACATAGCTTTTGATCGTGTCAGTTATCGCTATAGTTTTCTGCATGTCAAGTATAAGTTCCTATGACCATGAGATCATGTAACTCACTGACACCGTAGGAGTGCTTTGTGTGTGCCAAACGTCGCAACGTAACTGGGTGACTATAAAGGTACTCTACAGGTATCTCCGAGGGTGTCTGTTGAGTTGACATGGATCAAGACTGGGATTTGTCACTCCGTGTGACGGAGAGGTATCTCCGGGCCCACTCGGTAATACGTCATCTCAATGAGCTCAAAAGTGACTAAGTAGTTGGTCACGGTATTATGTATTTCGGTAACGAGTAAAGAGACTTGCCGGTAACGAGATTGAACTAGGTATAGAGATACCGACGATCGAATCTCGGGCAAGTAACATACCGACGAGACAAAGGGAACTGTATACGGGATTGCCTGAATCCTTGACATCGTGGTTCATCCGATGAGATCATCGAGAAACATGTAGGAACCAATATGGGTATCCAGATCCCGCTATTGGTTATTGACCTGAGAGTGTCTCGGTCATGTCTACATGGTTTCCGAACCCGCAGGGTCTACACACTTAACGTTCGGTGACGCTAGGGTTGTTAGTGAGAAGAGTGCATGGTTACCGAAGGTTGTTCGGAGTCCCGGATGAGATCCCGGACATGACGAGGGTCTCCGGAATGGTCCGGAGACGAAGATTGATATATAGGATGAAAGGTTTCGGAGTACCGGAAGTGTTCCGGGGAGCATCGGGAAATCGGCGGAGTACCGGGAAGGTTTTCGGGGGGTCCGGAAGGTGTTCTGGGCCTATTGGGCCACAAGGGGGGACACCACAGCCCTCAGGGGGCTGTGCGCCCCCCCTGGGCCCTCTCCCCATGCGGCTAAGGGGGTGGGACCCCCTAGGGCTGGCCGCACCCCTTGGGACTTGGGGGGCAAGGCACCTAGGGGGGAAACCCTAGGGCCTGGGCGCCCCTCCCCTTGCCCTGGCCGCCGGCCCCTAGGGGGAAACCCTAGGGCGCCCTAGCCTCTCCACCCCCCCTATATATAGTGGGGCAAAGGGAGGGCAGATAACACAGTTCGTGCCTCGGTGCTGCCCTCCCTCTCCCGTCATATCTTCTTCTCCAGCGGTGCTTAGGCGAAGCCCTGCTGGAGTTCTTCTCCACCATCACCACCACGCCGTCGTGCTGCCGGTTCTCCATCAACCTCTCCTCCACCCCTTGCTGGATCAAGAAGGAGGAGACGTCCCCGAGCCGTACGTGTGAAGAACGCGGAGGCACCGTTGCTTCGGTGCTAGGTCTTCGGCGATCTGAATCGCGACGAGTACGACTCCATCATCCGCGTTCATAACGCTTCCGCTTAGCGATCTACAAGGGTACGTAGATCACACTCCTTCCTCGTAGTTGCATCTACTAGATTGATCTTGGTGAACGGTAGGAAAATTTTTGTTTCCCATGCAACGTTCCCCAACAGTGGTATCAGAGCTAGGATCTTGCGTAGATGCTTTCTCGAGTAGAACACAAAGAAGTTTGTGGCGTTGATGTTTAAATTGCTGCCCTCCTTAGTCTTTCTTGATTCAGCGGTATTATAGGATGAAGCGGCCCGGACCAACTTTACATGTCCACGTACATGAGACCGGTTCCATCGACAGACATGTGACTTTTGTTGCATAAGATGGCTGGCGGGTGTCTGTCTCTCCTATCTTAGTTGAATCGGAATAGAACAAGGCGGTCCTTGTAAAAGGTTAAATAGCAACTTGAATATCACCGTTGTGGTTTTGCGTAGGTAAGAAGCGTTCTTGCTAGATACCCATAGCAGCCACGTAAAACATGCAACAACAAATTAGAGGACGTCTAACTTGTTTTTGCAGGGTATGTATGTGATATGATATGGCCAATGACATGATGAAATATATTTTGATGTATGAGATGATCATGTTGTAATAGTTAACATCGACTTGCATGTCGATGCATACGGCAACCGGCAGGAGCCATAGGGTTGTCTTTATTTTTGTATGACCTGCGTGTCAATCATTAAGCGCTTTGTAATGCTTTACTTTATCGCTAAACGGTAGCAATAGTAGTAAGAGCATGGTGGGGCGCCGACAACCCCGATGGCAACACGATGATGGAGATCATGATGATGGAGATCATGGTGTGGCGCCGGTGACGATGGAGATCATGCCGGTGCTTTGGAGATAGAGATCAAAAGCACGAGTTGATGGCCATATCATGTCACTTATGATTTGCATGTGATGTTAATCCTTTTATGCATCTTATTTTGCTTAGGACGACGGTAGCATTATAAGGTGATCCTTCACTAAAATTTCAAGATAAAATTGTGTTCCCCCCGAGTGTGCGCCGTTGCGAAGGTTCGTCGTTTCGAAGCACCACGTGATGATCGGGTGTGATAGACTCTACGTTCGCATACAACGGGTGCAAGCCAGTTTTGCACGTGCAGAACACTCGGGTTAGACTTGACGAGCCTAGCATGTACAGACATGGCCTCGGAACACGGAGGACCGAAAGGTCGAGCATGAGTCATATAGTAGATATGATCAACATGTTGATGTTCACCATTGACACCACCTCATCTCACGTGATGATCGGACTTGGGTTGGTGAATTTGGATCATGTCACGCTCGAATGACCGGAGGGATGTCAATTTGAGTGGGAGTTATAATTAATTTGATTAGGTAATAACTCACTTATCATGAACAATAGTCTAAAATGTCTTTGCAAATTTATGTTGTAGATGGCTCGCGCAGGAGTTCCCATGAATTTTAATGCGTTCCTAGAGAAAGCTAAACTGAAAGATGATGGGAGCAACTTTGTGGACTGGCTCCGCAATCTGAGGATCATCCTCACAGCTGCCCAAAAGGTTTATGTCCTAAATGCACCGCTAGGTCAACCCCCCGCTCCTGGAGCCTCTGCGGACGATATGAACGTCTGGCAGACGCGTTCGGATGACTATTCGATAGTACAATGTGCCATGTTGTACGGCTTGGAAGGAGGACTCCAAAGGCGTTTTGAACGTCATGGTGCATATGAGATGTACACGGAGTTGAAATTCATCTTTGAGAAGAATGCTAAGATCGAGAGGTATGAGACCACCGATAAATTCTTCGCTTGCAAGATGGAGGAGAATTCGTCTGTCAGTGAGCACTTACTGAAGATGTCTGGGTACTATACCCGCATAGCTGATCTGGGACTTGTGTTCCCGGATGAGGCTATCATTGACAGAATTCTCCAGTCACTCCCTCCAAGCTACAAGAGCTTCTTCCAGCAGTACAACATGCAAGGGATGAATAAAACCATCGCCGAGCTGTTTTCGATGCTGAAAGTCGCTGAGGCAGACATCCAGAAGGAGTATCAAGTGTTGATGGTCAATAAGACCACCAGTTTCAAGAAGAATGGCAAGGGCAAGAAGGGTAACTCTAAGAAGGGTGGCAAAGCAGTTGCTAATCCAGTGAAGAAACCCAAGGCTGGGCCCAAGCCAGAGACTGAGTGTTTCTATTGCAAGGGGAATGGCCACTGGAAGCGGAACTGCCCCAAGTATCTGGCGGACAAGAAGGGGGCCAACAACAACAAAGGTATATATGATATACATGTTATTGATGTGTACCTTACCAACTCTTGTTGTAGTGCCTGGGTATTTGATACCGGTTCGGTTGCTCACATTTGCAACTCTAAACAGGAACTGCGGAATAAACGGAGGCTGGCGAAGGACGAAGTGACGATGCGCGTGGGAAATGGTTCCAAGGTTGATGTGATCGCCGTCGGCACGCTCGCTCTTCGATTACCATCGGGATTAGTTATGAACCTGAATAATTGTTATTTAGTGCCTGCGTTAAGCATGAACATTATATCTGGATCTTGTTTATTGCGAGACGGTTACTCATTTAAGTCAGAGAATAATGGTTGTTCTATTTATATGAGTAATATCTTTTATGGTCATGCACCCGAAGTTAGGGGTTTATTCTTATTGAATCTCGATAGTGATGATACACATGTTCATAACATTGATGCCAAAAGATGTAGAGTAGATAATGATAATACCACTTTCTTGTGGCACTGCCGTCTGGGTCATATCGGCGTAAAACGCATGAGGAAGCTCCATGCTGATGGACTTTTGGAGTCTCTTGATTTTGAATCACTTGACACGTGCGAGCCGTGCCTCATGGGCAAGATGACAAGGACCCCGTTTTCAGGGACAATGGAACGGGCAAGTGACTTATTGGAAATCATACATACTGATGTGTGCGGTCTGATGAGTGTAACGGCGCGCGGTGGATATCGTTATTTTCTCACCTTCACTGACGACTTAAGTAGATATGGGTATATTTACTTAATGAAGCATAAGTCTGAAACTTTTGAAAAGTTCAAGCAATTTCAGAGTGAAGTAGAAAATCATCGTAACAAGAAGATCAAGTTCCTACAATCTGATCGAGGGGGAGAATATCTGAGTTATGAGTTTGGTGATCACTTAAGAAAATGTGGAATTGTTTCACAGTTGACGCCACCTGGAACACCACAGCGTAATGGTGTGTCCGAACGTCGTAATCGAACCCTATTAGATATGGTGCGTTCTATGATGTCTCTTGCCGATTTGCCACTATCGTTTTGGGGATATGCGTTAGAGACAGCTGCATTCACTTTAAATAGGGCTCCATCTAAGTCCGTTGAGACAACACCGTATGAACTGTGGTTTGGTAAGAAACCTAAGTTGTCTTTTCTCAAGGTTTGGGGTTGCGATGCTTATGTCAAAAGGCTTCAGCCAGAAAAGCTCGAACCCAAAGCGGACAAATGTGTCTTCATAGGATACCCAAAAGAAACAGTTGGGTACACCTTCTATCTCAGATCCGAGGGCAAAGTGTTTGTCGCTAAGAACGGGTCCTTTCTCGAGAAAGGTTTTCTCTCGAAAGAATTGAGTGGGAGGAAGGTAGAACTTGATGAGGTTATTGAACCTCTGCTTCAACCAGAAAGTAGCGCAGCACAGAAAGATGTTTTTGTGGAGCCTGCAGAGGTTGAAGAGGAAGCCAATGATGATGATCAAGAAGCTACTGATCAAGTTACTACCGAACCTCGTAGGTCGACAAGGGTACGCACTGCACCTGAGTGGTATGGTAACCCTGTCTTGGAGGTCATGTTGCTAGACAACGGTGAACCTACGAGCTATGGAGAAGCGATGGTGGGCCCAGATTCCGACAAATGGTTAGAGGCCATGAAATCCGAGATGGGATCCATGTATGAAAACAAAGTATGGACTTTGGAAGTATTACCTGAAGGGCGGAAGGCCATTCAGAATAAATGGATTTTTAAGAGGAAGACGGACGCTGACGGTAATGTCACCGTGTATAAAGCTCGACTTGTGGCAAAGGGTTTTTCACAGGTTCAAGGGATTGACTACGATGAGACTTTCTCACCCGTAGCGATGCTTAAATCCGTCCGAATCATGTTAGCAATAGCTGCATATTTCGATTATGAAATTTGGCAGATGGATGTCAAAACAGCGTTCCTTAACGGTTTTCTTAAGGAAGAGTTGTATATGATGCAACCAGAGGGTTTTGTCGATCCAGAGAATGCTGACATAGTATGCAAGCTCCAGCGTTCCATTTATGGGCTGGTGCAAGCATCTCGGAGTTGGAATCTTCGCTTTGATGAGGTGATCAAAGCGTTTGGGTTTATACAAGTTTACAATGATGCTTGTATTTACAAGAAAGTGAGTGGGAGCTCTATAGCGTTTCTAATATTATATGTGGATGACATATTGCTGATTGGAAACAATATAGAATTTTTGGATAGCGTGAAGGGGTATTTGAACAAGAGTTTTTCGATGAAAGATCTCGGTGAAGCTGCTTTCATATTGGGCATCAAGATCTATAGAGATAGATCAAGACGCTTGATAGGACTTTCACAAAGCACATACCTTGATAAAGTTTTGAAGAAGTTCAAAATGGATCAATCCAAGAAGGGGTTCTTGCCGGTATTGCAAGGTACGAAGTTGAGTAAGACTCAATGCCCAGTGACTGCGGATGACAGAGAAAAGATGAGTGTCGTCCCCTATGCTTCAGCCATAGGCTCTATCATGTATGCAATGCTGTGCACAAGACCAGATGTCAGCCTTGCCATAAGTATGGCCGGAAGGTTTCAGAGTAATCCTGGTATGGATCACTGGACAGCGGTCAAGAATATCCTAAAGTACCTGAAAAGGACTAAGGATATGTTTCTCATTTATGGAGGTGATCAAGAGCTCGTCGTAAAGGGTTACGTCGATGCAAGCTTTGACACAGATCCGGATGACTCTAAGTCACAAACCGGATACGTATATATTCTCAACGGGGGAGCGGTAAGCTGGTGCAGTTCCAAGCAAAGCGTGGTAGCTGATTCTACATGTGAAGCGGAGTATATAGCTGCCTCGGAGGCGGCGAAGGAAGGTGTCTGGATGAAGGAGTTCATGACAGATCTTGGAGTTGTGCCTAGTGCACTGAACCCAATGACTCTGTTCTGTGACAACACTGGTGCCATTGCTCTAGCCAAGGAACCAAGGTTTCACAAGAGGACCAGACACATAAAGCGACGCTTCAATTCCATCCGCGATTCGGTCAAGGAGGAGGACATAAACATTTGCAAAGTACACACGGATTTGAATGTTGCAGATCCGTTGACTAAGCCTCTTCCACGGGCTAAGCACGATCAACACCAAGACTCTATGGGTGTTAGATTCATTACCTTGTAATGCTAGATTATTGACTCTAGTGCAAGTGGGAGACTGTTGGAAATATGCCCTAGAGGCAATAATAAAAGAGTTATTATTATATTTCCTTGTTCATGATAATCGTTTATTATCCATGCTATAACTGTATTGATTGGAAACTCAGATACACGTGTGGATGAATAGACAGACTTTTTGTCCCTAGTGTGCCTCTACAGGACTAGCTCGTTGATCAAAGATGACCGCGGTTTCCAGGTCATAAGACATGAGTTGTCATTTGATAACGGGATCACATCATTAGGAGAATGATGTGATGGACGAGACCCAAACGTTAACATAGCTTTTGATCGTGTCAGTTATCGCTATAGTTTTCTGCATGTCAAGTATAAGTTCCTATGACCATGAGATCATGTAACTCACTGACACCGTAGGAGTGCTTTGTGTGTGCCAAACGTCGCAACGTAACTGGGTGACTATAAAGGTACTCTACAGGTATCTCCGAGGGTGTCTGTTGAGTTGACATGGATCGAGACTGGGATTTGTCACTCCGTGTGACGGAGAGGTATCTCCGGGCCCACTCGGTAATACGTCATCTCAATGAGCTCAAAGTGACTAAGTAGTTGGTCACGGGATTATGTATTACGGTAACGAGTAAAGAGACTTGCCGGTAACGAGATTGGACTAGGTATAGAGATACCGACGATCGAATCTCGGGCAAGTAACATACCGACGAGACAAAGGGAACTGTATACGGGATTGCCTGAATCCTTGACATCGTGGTTCATCCGATGAGATCATCGAGAAACATGTAGGAGCCAATATGGGTATCCAGATCCCGCTATTGGTTATTGACCTGGGAGTGTCTCGGTCATGTCTACATGGTTTCCGAACCCGCAGGGTCTACACACTTAACGTTCGGTGACGCTAGGGTTGTTAGTGAGAAGAGTGCATGGTTACCGAAGGTTGTTCGGAGTCCCGGATGAGATCCCGGACATGACGAGGGTCTCCGGAATGGTCCGGAGACGAAGATTGATATATAGGATGAAAGGTTTCGGAGTACCGGAAGTGTTCCGGGGAGCATCGGGAAATCGGCGGAGTACCGGGAAGGTTTTCGGGGGGTCCGGAAGGTGTTCTGGGCCTATTGGGCCACAAGGGGGGACACCACAGCCCTCACGGGGCTGTGCGCCCCCCCTGGACCCTCTCCCCATGCGGCTAAGGGGGTGGGACCCCCTAGGGCTGGCCGCACCCCTTGGGACTTGGGGGGCAAGGCACCTAGGGGGGAAACCCTAGGGCCTGGGCGCCTCCCCCTGCCCTGGCCGCCGCCCCCCTCCCCTTGCCCTGGCCGCCGGCCCCTAGGGGGAAACCCTAGGGCGCCCTAGCCTCTCCACCCCCCCTATATATAGTGGGGCAAAGGGAGGGCAGCCAACACAGTTCGTGCCTCGGTGCTGCCCTCCCTCTCCCGTCATATCTTCTTCTCCCGCGGTGCTTAGGCGAAGCCCTGCTGGAGTTCTTCTCCACCATCACCACCACGCCGTCGTGCTGCCGGTTCTCCATCAACCTCTCCTCCACCCCTTGCTGGATCAAGAAGGAGGAGACGTCCCCGAGCCGTACGTGTGAAGAACGCGGAGGCACCGTTGCTTCGGTGCTAGGTCTTCGGCGATCTGAATCGCGACGAGTACGACTCCATCATCCGCGTTCATAACGCTTCCGCTTAGCGATCTACAAGGGTACGTAGATCACACTCCTTCCTCGTAGTTGCATCTACTAGATTGATCTTGGTGAACGGTAGGAAAATTTTTTGTTTCCCATGCAACGTTCCCCAACAGATACTTCTACTGTGAATGATGCCCTTGCTTGATAATGATGATGTGCCACTTGGTGAATTTCTTGATGAACAAATTGCTAGAGTAATACAACATAATGTTGTTGAATTTGATGATGAGCTTGAAACTGAAACTCCTGAAACAGCTGCTAGAACTAGCCTTCCTAGATATGAATTGCCTAAGGTACCGGAGGTAATGTTATGAATGAGGAGACAACTAGATATATTCTTGCTTGTAAGGATAGAGATGATCTAGAGAAATTACTATGCAAGTATAAAGAAAAATCTCTGAATGCTAGAATGAAGTATGATCCTAAGTTTCCTACTTCATCTATCTTTATTGATGATAAGGATTATGAATTCTCTGTCAACCCAGAGTTAATTACTTTGGTTGAATGTGATCCTTTCCATGGTTATGAAACTGAAACTGTTGTGGCACATCTTACTAAGTTGAATGATATAGCCACCCTTTTTACTCATGATGAGAAAACTCGTTACTACTTTATTCTTAAATTATTTCTGTTCTCATTAAAGGGTGATGCTAAAGCTTGGTACAATACCCTTGCTCCTGGTTGTGTGCGTATCCCCAGGATATGATTCACTACTTCTCTGAAAAATATTTCCCTGCTCATAAGAAACAAGCTGCCTTGCAGGAAATATTTAACTTTGTGCAAACTAAAGAAGAGAGTCTCCCACAAGCTTGGGGGATGCTTTGCCAGTTACTTAATGCTTTTCTTGATCATCCTCTTAAGAAAAATGAAATGCTTGATATCTTCTATAATGGACTAACCGATGCTTCTAGAGACTTCCTAGATAGTTGTGCTGGTTGTGTTTTCAGGGAACGAACTGTTGAACAAGCTGAAGAATTATTGAATAATATATTGAAAAATTATGATGATTGGACTCTTCCTGGACCACCGCCTAAACCCACTCTGAAGAAGAGGGTTTATTATATCTCAGTCCAGAAGATATGCAAGAAGCAAAGAAATCTATGAAGGAAAACGGTATTAAAGCTGAGGATGTTAAAAATTTACTTCATATTGAAGAAATACATGGGGTTAATACACCACCACTGCCTAAGGTGGTAGAGGTAAATTCTCTTATGAAGTTCAATGATAATGATAATCCTCACAATATGCATCCTAGCCAATGCCTTTATGAGTTTGAAAACTATATTAGAAAACAAGATCACTACAATGCCAATGTTATGAAAAAATTGAAATACAATTATGATATGATTGCTCGCTTGAGTGACTTGCTATTTAAAATTTCAAATGATGTTAGAGGTGTTGGAAAACATGCTTCTATGGTTCAAACTCAATTAGAACAAGTTGCTAAATCTCAAAGAGAATTATTTGATGAAATGAATCATAATACGCATGACTTTGTTGTTAGAGTTGCAACTAGAGGAGGTAAAATGAGTCAGGAACCACTTAATCCTGAGGGACACCCTAAAAGAATTGAACAAGACTCACAAAGAAATAACACTAGTGGACCTAGTCCTTCTAAAAAGAAAAAGAAAAAGAAAAATGATAGGACTTTGCACACTTCCAGTGAACCTGAAATAGAAAAACCTTCTAATAACTATAATGAAACTTCTATCTCTGATGCTGAAACTCTATCTGGTAATGAACACTCACCTAGTGATAATGAAAAAGATAATGATGAGGTTCATGAAGAGGCTCAACCAAACAATGAAAAATAATCATATAATGATGTTAAGATAGAACCACATGTTGATCTTGATAACCCACAGCCTAAAAATAAAAGATATGATAAAAGAGACTTTATTGCTAGAAAACATGGTAAAGAAAGAGGACCGTGGGTTCAAAAACCTATGCCTTTTCCACCCATGTAAACTAAAAAGAATGATGATGAAGAATTTGAACTCTTTGCTGAAATGCTGAGGCCAGTCTTTTTCCGTACTCGCTTGACTGGCATCTTCAAAATGCCTCCTTATGCAAAGTATATGAAAGACATCATCACAAATAAGAGAAAGACACCGGAAGTTGAGATCTCCACTATGATTGCTAATTATACTTTCAAAGATGGAGTACCTAAAAAACTTGGAGATCCATGAATACCAACTATACCTTTCTCCATCAAAAAGAATTATGTGAAAACCGCTTTGTGTGATTTAGGAGCTGGTTTTAGTGTTATGCCTTTCTCTTTATATAAAAGACTTGACTTGAATAAACTCACACCTACTGAAATGTCTTTGCAAATGGCTGACAAATCAACTGCCATACCTATCGGTATCTGTGAGGATGTGCCCGTTGTTGTTGCTAATGTTACCATTTTGACTGACTTTGTTATACTTGAGATGCCCGAGGACGACAACATGTCGATTATCCTCGGTAGACCCTTCTTAAATACTGTAGGGGTTGTTATTGATTGCAATAAAAGCAAGATCACTTTTCATATCAATGGTAAGGAGCATACGATGCACTTTTCGAAGAAACAATTCGAAGTGAATGGTATTAATGTTATTGAAAAATCTCCGACAATCACTATTAGAAGTTTTCAAATACCTTTACCTACTGTCAAAAAGAAATATGAAAGGCTTATTGTTGGGGACATCCATATCCCCATTGAGGTAACTTAGTGATTTATGAAATTCTTCGGTTTCATGCTAATCGAAAGTGGTTGTTAATAAGACCTGATCAACCTTATTAATGAATCAATTTTGAGCGGTGTGAAGTTGATGAATTTAGTAAGCACTAGCTTTTGTCCTTACTTTTTATTTTCTGTTTTTACTAGTAAATAAAATAAAATGCCATGTTTAGTCCGTTTTCTGAATTTCCCGTGCAATAAAAAAATGACCCAAAAATAAAAGTTCTCATAGTGCCCTGAAAATTTTATACGATTTTTTTCTTAATATTTTGGAATTTCTGGTGCAAATAATACCAGAGGGAGGTGCACCAGGTGGGCACAACCCACCTGGGCGTGCCAGGACCCCCAGGTGCGCCCTGGTGGGTTGTGGTCCCCACGTGGCCCCCCTCACTTACCTCTTTAGCCCACATCACCACTCATACCCAGAAAAAAATTCTCCATTGCTCTCTCTCCCGTGTTCTTGAGCTCAAACCCGCAGATTTCGATCTCTTTGCTCGAAGCTCCATTTCCGAAACACTTTCGTGGGATTGCTGCTTGGTATGTGACTGCACCGTTTGTCCAATTAGTTTTTGTTCTAGTGGTTTATACTTTGAATAATTAGCTACTCTTGGTGCTGCTGTAGATGTGCTTGCATGTTGAATTCTTAGCATTCTAAGTAGTTTGAATGATTGCTATGGCTTCTATGTATCCCTATGAGTAGTTGCTATCAATTTTGTGAAGTTTTTGTTGCAAAAATTTTATGAACTAAAAATGCAGATTTTTGTTCATAGGAATAATTGTATGTGGACATTATGAACTTGTTTGGAAGGAGTTCTTCGAGGAGAAGATCCTCGGGGGCATCTTCTAGTGACAGTTCCGCCCACCGGTCTTATGTTGAACCAAGTGAAAGTTTCACACGAAGTGCCACTACCAAAACATGTGTATGGCCTTGCGATGAGTATATGATGCGAGTGGGCATTAAGGAGGAATTCGAGCAATATGTTCACAATGCCGGTCTCGGTCCCTACATTTAAGAATAAGTGTGAACAACGCCACATTCTCGCTGAGACGTTTGTTAAAGAATTCAATTTTTTCCCTCGTGAGTCTAGGGTGTCTTTTAAGCTTTATGATAATCCATTTACTATTCCACTAGAGAATTTTGCTTACCATTGCAAACTTCCTTTTTGGGGTTCGCTTGATGAGCCACCAACGGCTGGGTATGAGTCATTCTTGACTAGCCTTTGTTACGGTGAAAATAGGGGAGTGAGACAAGGAAGAATAAAGAGCATTCACTTTCCCGCAATTCAGTGTTTTCCTTTATTTAACGAGAAATGCATAGTAGGCAAGCAAGACTGTAGCATACTTTGTGCGTCAGACTTGAGCCTCATTCACACCGCTCTCACCGGTGAAAGGAATTATAACCTTGGAGCAATTGCTGCACGTAGACTCCAGCATAACGCTAACAGTGGTTGGTTCTATGGTGGAATTTATGCCATGCGTTTAGCACGAGGGCTGGGTGTTTCACCTTTACCCTTTGATCCCATCCTACCCACGCAGTATTTAGATTTTGACACCTTAAAATAGCATACGATTCCCAAGAGAAAGGTTGATAACTTCACTTATAATCTGTTGTTTAACCAATCACATGTTGTGGACACATATTTTCCCGCGTCTGCTCTTTTTGACTATAACAGCAAGGGAAGATATTTTGTTCTTGAGAGCGAGGCCCGAGCTCATAACACAACAGTGGTGACAGCATGGCAGGCCGAGGCGTCCACACCGAGAGCCTCCGTGAGCTACCACGCTGACTACTACCATCCATGCTACTGATTGACTACCAAGCTAGGCCAAAAGCCTAAGCTTGGGGGAGTAAGTGTTTCTCACCGACATTACATTTATGTTTACATATCATTCTATTTATTGGTGCTCACACTTTTTCATTGTATCATCCATGCTTAGATTTATTTTCTTGCTTTCTTCTTGTGTGTTTTAATTTTTTTAGAAAACCCCCAAAAAATAGTTGTAGTAATTTACTTTCTATGCATGCTTAGTAGTGGCACTAAAAAGAAAATCCAAAAATATTTCCTTGTTCTTCTTTTGCTTGTTGGGAGCTTTCTTGTGTAAATAGTATTTCTAGTTTTTGCCTTTTCGTTCTATTTGCGTGTTCAAGAAAACCAAAAACTCCAAAAATATTTCAGTGCGTTTCTCCGAACTTCTTTTCCTTTTATTCGAGTTGTTCCGAGGAGAAGAACATGATGAAAATGTTGAGTGGCTCTCATATGAATAATTGTTGAACTAATAAAGAGCACATTTTACCTTGTCTTCTCCTGTTGAATAAAATGTTTTGAAGATTCCAGCTTACTCCACGACACTCTTGCACGATTATTATTTTCATATCGTTCGATTGTGGAAGTGAAAGGAAATAATGATGATATTCGATGAACTGGCCGTGGCAGAGAGAAACTGGTATGAACTTCTGTTTGTGTAAATATGTTTAACCTAGTATCCATGATTCAGCCCATTATGATTAAACATGTTTGCAATGACAATTAGATTATAGTTTCTCATGCCATGCATATGTAAGTAGCTGGGAGTTGATAATGATTTATCTTGGACATCAACATAGCGTTAAAATGATTGTGATGTAGTATGATGATATGGTATCCTCCTCTGAATGTTCGAGTGTCTTGACTTGGCACATTTTATGCATGTAGTTGAATCAAAACCAACATAGCCTCTATGATATTTATGTTCATGGTGTCCATATACTACTCATGCGGGTGTCCAATGTTTATTATGCATGATGCATGTTCATGACCATTGTTGCTCTCTAGCTGGCCATTTCCCAACTTATTTGCTAGCCTTCACCTGTACTAAGCGGGAATACTGCTTGTGCATCAAAGTCTGAAACTCAAAGTTATTCCAGATGAGTCCACCATACCTACCTATATACGGTATTACCCTTGCATCCTAAGTAAATTTGCATATGCCACCTCTAAAAAATTCAAATAAATATCCCTTTTGTGTGTCTGGATCGTTCATGGAACGACATGAGGTGGTTGGTATTTTCCATGCTAAGCTGGCTATTCTCACGTTGAGTGCTTATTCACTCACCATTGCACGAGAAAAGAGCGGTAATAGGGATTCCCAATCCCAAATTGCAAAAAGAAAAAGTTTACAAATAAACAAACAAAAACTCCCAATGGAGTTCAAAGATTTACTTTTTTGCTTGGGAACCGCCACTAGCTCGTTTAGCATGGAAGATATTGACAGCGGACAGTCGTGAAGTGAATGAGAAGGGTGCACCTCTCAAAAGCTTATTTACCTCTGTTTTAAAAAACTTGAGCTCTGGCACCTCTACAAATCACTGCTTCCCTCTGCGAAGGGACTATCTATTTAATTTTATGTTGTGTCATCACCTTCTCTAATAAGCGCCAGATCTGAGAGCATTGTTGTCATGCCTATGCATTGTGTGTAGTGAATGTTGGGTGTTATCATGATTGGATCTTTTATACCATGAATTACAATGTTTAGTCGCTGCTTGGACTTTGGAGGTTCTCTACATTTATGTTTTGCGGTCTCAAAAAGGGCTAGCGAGATACCACTATTGTCATATTATATCATGGTTGTTTTGATAACGTGTTGCTGTTTGAGATCTCTTATTATAGCTCGCTAGATGATTATGTCATTGATATGAGTTAATATAATCTATAAATGTTATTGTTGACATGGTTAGTTATATGTTGGCTGAAAACCTGGGTATTGTTTAAGCTTATTTATGCAAACAAGAGCAAAAGAGTTTGTAAAAGTTTTTCTTTCTCACTTTCAGTTTATCAACTGAATTGCTTGAGGACAAGCAAAGGTTTAAGCTTGGGGGAGTTGATACGTCTCCAACGTATCTACTTTTTTCTCACGCTTTTCCTCTTGTTTTGGACTCTAATTTGCATGATTTGAATGAAACTAACCCCGGACTAACGCTGTTTTCAGCAGAACTACCATGCTGTTGTTTTTGTGCAGAAATAAAAGTTCTCAGAATGAAACGAAACTTTATGAGGATTTTTTATGGAATAAAAGAGAATTACTGGAGCCAAGATCCACTAGAGAGGGCCCCTGGGTGGGCACAACCCACCAGGGCGCGCCCCCTCTCCTGGCGCGCCCAGGTGGGTTGTACCCACCTAGTGGCCCCGCAGACGCCAACCCTGATCCTTTAAATTCCGATTGTCGGAGGAAAAATCAGGGAAATTTAATTATCATGATCTATGAGACGAAGCCGCCGGCACCTCGTGTTCTTCCTCGGCAAGCCAGATCTGGAGTCCGTTTGGGGCTCCGGAGAGGGGGGGGGGGTCTTTGTTCTTCGTCATCACCAACCCTTCTCCATCGCCAATTCCATGATGCTCCCTACCGGGAGTGAGTAATTCCTTCGTAGGCTCGCTGGTCGGTGAGGAGTTGGATGATATTCATTATGTAATCAAGTTAGTTTTGTTAGGGCCCGATCCCTAGTGTCCATTATGTTCTTAGTTTGATGTTGCTATGACTTTGCTATGCTTAATGCTTGTCACTTTGTGCCCGGGTGCCATGAACTCAGATCTGAACCGTTTATGAATTCATCATTATATCCATGTTTTAGATCCGATCTTGCAAGTTATAGTCACCTGCTACGGTTATGATCCGACTACCCCAGAGTGACAACAACCGGGCCCACTCTCGGTGATGACCGTAGTTTGAGGAGTTCATGTATTAACTATGTGTTAATGCTTTTGTTCTAGTTCTCTATTAAAAGGAAGCCTTAATATCCCTTAGTTTCCAATATGGACCCCGCTGCCACGAGAGGGTAGGACAAAAGATGTCATGCAAGTTCTTTTAATAAAGCATGTATGACTATTTACGGAATACATGCCTACATTATATCGATGAACTGGAGCTAGTGCCGTATCGCCCTAGGTTATAACTGTCACATGATGAATATCATCCAACAAGTCACCGATCCAATGACTACAAATTTATTCTTTATTGATCTTGCTGCGTTACTATTGCTATCATCATTCTTACACTTGCTACAAATTACTGCTATCACTGTTACTGTTACCGTTGCTGCTGTCACTACTATCAAAACTATCAAACTACTTTGCTACGGATCACTTGCTCCAGATAATTAATCTCCATGTCTGGTTGAATTGAGAACTCAGCTGCTAATACCTTCAAATATTCTTTGTCTCCCCTTGTGTCGAATCTATAAATTTGGGTTGAATACTCTACCCTCGAAAACTGTTGCGATCCCCTATACTTGTGGGTTATCAATACACGCTCACCGCGTGATGGTCACGCCCAGCGTGCCTCCCTGTCGCCCTCCAGTCGCGACCCGCGCGCAGCCGCTGCTACTGGACTGCTGCCGCAGCGCCGCTGTCCCGCTCGCCGCCGCTGCCGCTACCCCTCCTCGGTGCCTCAACTGCCGCTGCCACTACTTCCCTGCCACGACGGCCGCGATACTGCTCCGGCCGCGTCAGCCGTCCCTCCCCACGCCCACCGCCGCTCACTTCTGCTCTACCTGCTGCTGCCCTGCGTCGCCGCTAGTGCTGCATGTTGCCATCCTCCTTCCGCCTCTGCCACGCGCCCGATCGCCCCTGCCGCCGCCCCGCGGCGACGCCCGGGTCCGGTGCCCCCGGGGCTCCTTACGCCCGGTGAGCGCCGCCGCCTCCCCACTGCCCCGTGCGGCGGACTCGCCCGCCCCGGTGACCCTTTGCCGCCCCGGTGGCCGACGTTACGCCGCCGCGCCACGCCCGGTTCCCCCCTCATACGGACGCCCGCACCCTCTGCGCCCGTTAACATGCCCCACTGGGCTGGCCTGGAGCCTCTACTAGCGGGCCCCACGCGCTTGTAATAAAGGAGGTTTAAAAATAAAAATAATAAATAAAATTTTAATTAATTAATTAATAATTAACTTAATCAATCTTGTTAATTAACCTAACCTAATTAATCTAATTAGTTAGCTAATTAACTGTTAATTATTTAAATAGTCAATGACGAGCGGGCCCCACTGCCCAATTGGACTCAATCAACCTTTTGTCCACTGCTGATGTCATGCTGACATCGTGCTGGTGTCATAATTCTTTTTCCAATTAAATTAAATATGTTAATTCTAGAAAATCTTTTAAAACTTTAAATTTTAATATAAAATAATCCAAAACTCAGATGGAGAAGTTTTATACATGAAAATTGCTCAGAACGACGAGACGAATCCGAATACGCGGTTCGTTCGTCTACCACATGCCCCTAGCATACCGAACATGGGACCACCCCCCTCCGGTTCATCTGTCCGAAAAAGCCTAGCTCCGGGAAAACATTACCGGATGTTATCCCCCTTCGCCGATATCGTGTAGCACCGTGTTAGAACACCCTAACACCGCTTATTGTCATGTCATGCACTTGTTTGCTATGTATTTATTGTTTCTTCCCCCTCTTCTCTCCGGTAGACTCTGAGACCGACGCTGCTACCGGGTACGACTACACCTCTGACGACCAGGACTTTTCAGCGGAGCTTCCAGGCAAGCCCCCCCCCTTGATCATCCTGATATCACCCATTCTATTCTCTCCCATTCTATTCGGTCGTGGTCATCAAGGGTGATTCCTCTTTCACCATTCGCGATACGACTCTGTCGTGCAACACCTCAAGTGTGAACCTCGAGGGTGATTCCTCCTACTTTCACCTTGATGATTACATCGAGCGGAATCCACCAGGGGTGATTCCTCGGGTTTCCCCCCTTGAAGTTTGGACACACGGTTACTCGAACTTTACTTGAGACCTGTTAAAGTCGGGTCGGCCCTGATGGGTACCAGCGAGTTGATATGGAAGACGGGCGGGCCTGTTAAGCACTTGTGAGTTAATTACGAGGCACGACCGGGACGGCCATTTCCTCGAGACGGGGCGACGAGGTCACATTGTCGTGATTCTCTGTTCGTCTTCGCGAGCTCCTAATACACTAATGGTTTGGGTATTTGTTCTGAATCGGCCTCTGGCCTTTACGCACTAACCACCACGTGAGAATAGTTATGGGCCTCAGTGTCGTGGTATCAGCCGAAGCTTTTTCAGACGTCTAGTTCAGCATTGTGGCACGATCGGATCATACCATCCACTACACGGGTGGTGCTGGTAACCACCCTGCACACAACGACCCGGAGTGCAACGGGCGATGGCCCATGACCCCGGAGTGCTTAGGATGTAGACCGGCGGGGACCTCTCTACTGAGCCTAGGTAGGGCTGCGACGCGTTGATTTTCCGAGGCCGGGCATTGACCCAACAAAGTTTTTCCGTCCAGAGATGATCGAGCGTGAGGGTAACGTGGTGCACCCCTGCAGGGAAGTTATCTATTCAAATAGCCATGTCCACGGTAATGGACGTTCAGTCTTATATCTTGATCTATTACAACTAGAAATGGATACTTGAGTTATGTGATGGATATTGTTACAACATGCTTGTTAATTAAAATACTATTCTGTACTCCCTTCTACTGCTGGAAGATGGTGGCTTCCAGAAGATGCTTGAAGATGCTAGTCTTTGATAGGCTAGGCCTTTCCCCCTTCTCTTCTGGCATTCTACAGTTCAGTTCACAGATACAGCTCATTCCTTTGATATTGATGCATACTTAGTATAGATCTGATGCTTGCGAGTACTTTGGATGAGTACTCACGGTTCCTTTGTGTCACACCCTGCATTTTGTAACATGTTATTTGCATCAATGAAGCATGAAAATTTGGACCAGCAATTTTTTTTGGCATCATTTGGCTTTTATTTGGAATTGAATTTTTCTACATGTGCTTTTTCATGTGCTCAATAAAGTCAACTATTACCTATTGTAGAAATCATCTCCATACCCAAAACTTCTGCCCAATGATCATGCCAAGTGTTATATAATAGTATAGTATTTTCTTACAAAATTAATTTGGCAAAAATGTATTTTATAAATTTAGCTTTCCAAAAACCCCTGAATTAAGGTTTGCACTGCAACTGCTTGATTTAGGGTGAGAAAATTGTTTCAAAAGGTATATTTAAGACCTAATAGTCATAGGACTCCCAGAAACCACAAGAGTATAATTTTAAAAGTTATTTTCCTATTTTATTTAAAAGCTTTTTCTTAAGGCCAGAAATGGTCTTTAATAGGGGAAAATTATTTAAGTATTTCAAAAATATTTGCCAAAATTCAGGGAGACTCATAGGACATATATTGTCCATATATAAGAGTTTCAACACTTGGTCATGTTCAAAATAATGGGCTAATCCCTCTAAAACCCTTTTTGGATATTTCAAGCTTTTGAAATATTTACAAAGGAAATATTCTCCAAAAATTCCAGGGAAATTCTATCATGTCATATATGACATATTTGATGATCTTGCAAAGTCCCATGCCTTGGGAGGCAAGAAAACATTCTCAAAACCCTTCATAACCATTCTGTCCATATTTGAAGTTTGAGCAACTTTACATTGCCAAACTTGTCCAAATGCTCTCAAACTTGGTGCACATGCTAGAAATGCCTAATAAGGCATCTAGACCAAATGGCACAAGATTTGGAGTAGAGCAACTTGATCATAACACCCCAAAACCCTTTCTGTTCAAATGCAAATTTGAACAACTTTACATTACCAACTTTCTACCTGGAGCTTCAAACTTTGTGGGCATGATCAATACCCCAAATGATGAAACTACACCAAGTGGTGCATCCAGGGGAGATGATTAGCTTGACTCAAACAAGATGAAGCCATTTCTGTTGTTTTCTAGGGTTCACCAAAGTTACATTGGCTAGTTTCTTCAAATGAGCCCAAATTTGGTGAAACAACCTATTTTCACATGTCTTTCAATCCTGTTAAGTGTCATGGCAAGTGGAGATCATTTGCTTGACCAAACACTGATCAAACACCTTCTGGGTTTTTACTAAAACCCTCTTCTTGATCACTTTTACTATTTACCTTGGCCTCAACTTTCTACCACACGTTCATCTGGTTACTAGCTACCTCCAGTAACTTCCCCCAGGACCCCAGCTCCATGATTGAGGGGTAAAAACCGTAGTTCACCTTGCTGGACAGCCATTTTCTACCAAGTCACCAGCTCCTCTTCTCTCTCACAGCATCTCCAGAGCATCCAAAGCCTCAACCGTAGTGCTTGCATCACCCTGGACCCCCCAGACACGGTGGACGCGTCCAGAGGGCCAATGGCATGCCATGGCATGCGATAAGGGCGCTCCAGAGCGTGCTACAGTGCGCCACCGCACTGTAGCTTCGCCCAATCGCCAGCCCCCGACAGCCTCGAGCTCTCCCCTCGCGCCTCCCAACGCGCCTCGACGTCCGCAGCCTCCACCGGTGCTGTCCCCCTCCTCCTGCGCCCTCCAGTGGCCGTCGCCACACGCGCACCGGCCGCCCGCGACGTCCACTCCTCGGCTTCACACGCGCGCGTCGTCTGGAAGCCTCCCCGCTCCTCCTCTCTCCTCTAATGGGCATAGGGCTCGTCCAACAACGCCGCAGACACACTCTCGTCGCCTCCTGTGCGTTGTAGCGTCGAGCAGAAGCTCGCCGGCGCACAGGTCCACGGGACCTCGCCGTTCCCCTATATATAGGACCCTCGAGCCCTCCACTCAGCACCAACGGCCTCTCCTCATCCCCAGCAGCACTCCAGCACCACTTGTTCCTCCCCGAAGAGCACCAGTGCTCGGGATCGACTGGAGCTCCGCCGTGTCGGGCAGCCGGCGATCTCGCAGTACGGGCCTCCTCCGCCCCTCCTTTTGCTCGATTTAGAACCGCCATGCATCACTGATGCGTTTCCCTCCCTTTTCCCCTTCTGCAGCTGCCGGAAACAGGTTAGCCAGCAGCTCCCCGACGACCCTCCGCCGTCCCACCTCGCCGCCGACGAACCCGACCTCCCCGGCGAGCCGCACCACCACCACTACCTCCGCAACTCGTCGGTGAGCCTGTCCCTGCCCTCCGTTGCCTTCGCCGTGGCCGGAATCGTCGCCGGTGAGCTCGCCGTGGCCGTGGCCGTCAGGTTGAAGATGACAGGCGGGCCCCGCCTGTCATCCTCACCCCTCTCTCCCTCCCCTCACAGCCGCTGACCGCCGGGCCCCGCCCGTCAGGTTTGAAAACCAGACGTGCGCGCGCTGGCGCCCTAGCGGCTGGGCTGGATGCCCTGGGCCGTGCACTGTGGCCACTCTGGCCCAATAGCACAGGGCCATTTCTTTTTATTCTTTCTGTAATTATTTCAAATAATTTTACAGAAATGAATATTAGTCCAAATGAAATAATTCCAACTCCTAAAATCTTGTAATAATCCAACCTATTTAATGGTGTCACTTTCACACATATCTATGAAACTTTTCCGTTCTGTTCAAATTTAAATTCAAATTTGAGCAATAAAACTCCTGTTCAAAAATCCCTAGATTCCATTCTGTAACTCCAAAACTCCAACAAATAATTTTCTCCATCTTAGAATTCCCTCTAGTATTTAACAAAAATAAGTTGACATTTTTCTGAGCACTTTGATTTTTCTGTTTTATTTGTGGTCTTATTTTTCCGTTGTTATTATGCGGCGTATAGATACCGTATTTGACGAAGTT
This sequence comes from Secale cereale, assembly GCA_902687465.1. NCBI lineage: Eukaryota > Viridiplantae > Streptophyta > Magnoliopsida > Poales > Poaceae > Secale > Secale cereale. Next base: position 124,157,831 of record LR738715.1, on the reverse strand, counting down.
GCTGAAGAAGGAGAAGGAGAAGGATTTGAAGACTTTGAAGACCAAGCCAATCCAGGCAAGCAGCCCTTTGACCATGATACACTTGTTCATCGGAACCCGTTTGTTTCCGATGCATGATGATAGCATTACAATGGTGAACTAGTTGAACCACCACATGATGCATGCCTTGATCTTGATCTTGCTATGTGCTAGATGACATGCAAATAGTTAGTAGTGATGCTTAGTGATGCATGTGTGACATGAACCTTCGTGGTTGAAATCTTTGCATAAAACCCCGTCGAGTGCCATTCATGCCCGAGGGAGATGATGAGTTGGGTAACCACTTGATGACGAAGTGGTGTACCGAGACAAGCGTGTGTTTTTCAAACGGATTGGTTTAAGTTGCGACCGTTATTCCAACCATACATGTGCAACCAGTCTACCCCTTATGGGACGGGGCGTTATTTATTACTTAGGCCGATACTAGCATGGTGCCCGCATTACTAGTGACGGGAAGACTTGAGGTCTTTCCCGGGACGGGGTCGTGCTTGGATAGACGACCATGACTGTTTTCACAGGGCACCGAACACACCGTTGGTCCCTTCGGGTACGCGTGACATTGAAATTAGGGCAAGTCCCGTGATCTATTGTTTGTACTCGAGGGCCGTGTACCAATGAGTGGACTCTATGTTAGTGTCGTCTAAGGAAAGATAATGACCGGGTGCTTCCCCCGAGTACTTGAGGTACTGCGGGATCGTGGGTGACACGAAAGTTCCCCGGATCTAGTGGGTAAAGTGTGCAACCTCTGCAGAGTGTAAAACTATTCGAATAGCCGTGTCCACGGTCAAGGACAGTTGGGTAACCGCTCTTGGGCTACGTCCAATGTTTGCGAAACCATGTGTGTGTATGAGAGTCAAGGTGGTGACTTGACTCGAGGAGTTGAATCATATTCATGTTGATATCGGTAACCTCTTTGAGGTTACGCGAGTTTATTGATGCATAAACTTGATGGTAGGATATGTGTTCTAGCCCATTGCTAGATTGCTCATTATTGTTCAATTGCATTGTTACCTTGAACCACATCATGGGTTGCTTGCGAGTACATTCAAAGTACTCATTGGCTTGCCACTGGTTATTTAATTGGCCAGGCATGGAGGAACAGGAATATGATGAAGAGTTCTTTGGAGACGAACATGCGAACTAGGACGCTATCCCAGTCAGAATGCCTGTAGGGTTAAGGCAGATGGCATGGGTTCTACCTATCATCGAAGACTTCCGCTATTTGAGTTATTTGCTATTCAGCCCGTGAGGCTTTATTTATGTAAGACTTGGCCATAATGGCCTTAATTTGTGTAAGACGATATGTATGGATGTAAGATTCTTGTTATTCAGCTTCTGTGTGTTCAGTGAGCATTGATCTCTGGGATCACTGTACACGTGCACTCGGTGATCTCGGCTTCCTAGTCGGGGTACCCACAGAGCTGGTATCAGAGCCATCCTAACTGTAGGAAGCCTTAGTTAGCATGGGCGTTAGTTAGATGAGACCCTTTTTCAAAAACCTTCTGAACCTCTCTTCTTTTCTAAACCTGAGATTTCATCAGCTTATTAACCCCTCCTATTCCACCTTGTAGATGGCCGCTGTACCCGAGGAGCACCTGACCACTGGGTTTCCCTTGCTTCTCGAGGATAGCCTCCAGGAGTGTCAGTTCCACCAAGCGCCCATCCTCACCTACCTTGAGCATTGGGTTAGCGACACTGAGGTGGAGTACCATGTGGAAGTGATCATGAAGGCAAACGATCCTCCCACAAGTTGGTTCTTCGAGGGACCCCAGATGGCAACACTACCTCTCGCTGTCGAGGCGGCTGCACTCAAGGCACTAACCCGTCTCCGCGAGCTTCTTCCGGAGATGGCAGCCAAGATGACAACTCGCTTCTTATCTTAACGGAAGGAAGGTGAAGAAGGAAGCAGCGCACTAGCTCCTCCAGTGAAGGAAGGACTCTCGCTTCGGTTCCAGACCTACTTTAGTCTATGTGCCGACAGCTTGGCACAAGACTTGGCCTCGGAATCAATGAAGCTTCGAGAAGAACTTCACAAGACCAAGGCACTTCTTCGCCGAGCTCAAGAGAAGACAAATAGGGTCAAGAAGGAAGGAGCACCTTCCGGACAGTCCGCTATCGCATACCGAGGCGGAAGGCCCTCCGAGGATGTATCTTCCAAGAACGAAGGACCTCCTCAGCGACGCCGGATGACGGCAAGGGAATATCGCAAGCTTTTCCCTGCACCACCGACGAAGCACCGTCGTATCCAACTCCTCCACTCCCCCACACCCTCAAGTGACAAGGGGGCCCAGACAGATGAAGATAAGGAGGAAGACCCAGAAGAGCCGGAATACGCGACCGAGCATTCCGCCGCTTAGGCATTATTCGCTACTCGGATATGCCAGTTTTGACCTCTACGGTAGGATAGGTCGTGTAACCCCTATGCGCAGTCGAGTCCTTGTATGGTTCATATGAAGCCATCTAGTATTTGCTTTTGTTGTGTCTGGATGTATGTCGTATTCTTCCTTCGGGAATGTGTAAACGACTACATCACCCATTTGGATTTTAATGAATGTGTTTTGGCCTTTCAGCCTTTGCATGATTTGATAAGTGTCACACCCACCCCCTTACTAGGCACTCATCTATCTTGCTTTCCCTCTTCCAAGTCATGAGACCTTTTACCGCTCCAACAGGATGCCTGTTGTAACTCGTACTGGTACCTCTACCCAGCAGCCTGAAGCCGGAGCATCCGCTCAGTCAGAGGCAGGCCACGACCAAACCAACGACCAAGCTCCACCACCACCACCTCCTCCGAACATGGACATGGCTCAGCTTCTCCAAGCTTTCCGCGAGGAACGCCAAGCCAACACCGCAGCCCTTCAGTTGATCGCTCAAGCTGTCACCAACAACCGCCAGCAGGCGGGGAATGGAAATGGACGTTCCACGTTGGCAGAGTTCAAGAAGCATGCACCGCCAACCTTTATTGAGACTGCTGAACCCCTGGATGCAGACGACTGAGTCCGCTCCATTGAGGACATACTGGAACTAGTCGGATGCACCGAAGACCGCGAGAAGGTGGCTTATGCAGCCCACTGCCTCGGGGGGGGGGGGCTGCTAGAGCTTGGTGGGATGGATTCAAGGTCATGCATGCTGAACAAGACATCACTTGGGTCAACTTCAAGGCAGAATTCCGCAAGGCCCACATTCCTTCCGGAATCATGGCTATCAAAAAGCGTGAGTTCCGAGCCCTGAAGCAAGGAAGTGGCACTGTCAAGGAGTACATGCAGAAGTTCAGTGTTCTGTCAAGGTATGCCCCTGAAGATGTCAACACTGATGCTGCAAAAAGGGAGCGCTTCTTGGAAGGCCTCAATCAGACTCTGCAATACTCGCTTGTCGTGTGCGACTGTCCAACCTTCCCTGACCTGGTGAACAAAGCACTTATGCTTGAAGACAAGCGGCGTGCTTTGGAAGACACTCGCAAGCGCAAGATGGCCAGCAAGGGAAGTTCCAGCAACCAGAAACCTCTTCCGTGGCAGTCAGCCCCGGCCAAGCCAACCTACCAGCAACCAAGAGCTCCTTCACCTCGTACCAACTATCAGCCTCAGCAGTATGCCAACCCAAGGCCAGCTTTCAACCCCAATACCAGTGGTGGCAACAAGATCAACAATCCAAACCAAGTCACTTGCTTTGGATGCGGTCAGTCTGGAGTCCGGACACATCTCAAGGGTGTGCCCCAACAAGAAGCCAGATGCCCCGTGCCCCAATGCGCAGAACCAAGGACAAGGCCGCGGGATGCCACCAAGGAACCCAGCTCCTCGCAATCCACCTAACCATGGGAAGGGGCGTGTGAATCACATCACTGCTGAAGAAGCCCAGGAAGACCCGGACGTCGTGCTGGGTACGTTCCTTGTCAACTCAGCACCTGCAACTGTCTTGTTTGATTCTGGAGCAACGCATTCATTTGTCACTCAAAGATTTGCATTAAAAAGTGGCATGACCCCTACACCCCTGAATAACCCTATGGTGGTACAAACCCCCGGGGCAGAGATGAGAGCCAAGATAGGCTGTAAGGGAGTCAGTATTACCATTTACGGTGTAGATTTCCTAGCAGACCTCATCGTCCTAAGATCGCAAGGCTCGGATGTGATCTTAGGGATGGATTGGCTCAGTAAGCACCAAGGCTTGTTAGACTGTGCCAATCAGACAGTCACTGTGACCAATGACCAAGGAGTCGAAGTGAAGTTTGCTTCCAACTCCTCTTCCGCTCAAGCCGCTCAAGTCAACTGTCTGTCTGAAGTTGGGCTAGAGCAAGTACCGGTGGTATGTGAGTATCCTGATGTCTTTCCGGATGAACTACCGGGAATGCCCCCTGACCGTGACATTGAGTTCATCATCGAGCTCGTGCCCGGAGCAGGACCCATCTATAAGAAGCCTTATAGAATGGGGACGGAAGAATTAGCCGAGTTGAAGAAGCAGCTGGAAGAGCAGCTGAGGAAGGGATTCATCTGCCTGAGTGCCTCCCCTTGGGGATCTCCTGTTCTGTTTGTGGCAAAGAGGGACGGTACCATCCGCTTATGCATTGACTATCGTTCCCTCAATGAAGTTACAATCAAGAACAAATATCCACTTCCCAAGATCGAAGATCTGTTTGATCAGCTCAGCGGAGCCAAGGTATTCTCCAAGATCGACCTCAGATCTGGGTACTACCTGCTGAAGATCAAACCCCAAGATATTCCGAAGACGGCATTCGTAACCAGATATGGCATGTACGAGTGCACGGTCATGTCCTTTGGGTTAACCAATGCCCCAGCCTACTTCATGTATCTCATGAATAAAGTCTTCATGGAATATTTGGACAAGTTCGTTGTCGTCTTCATCGATGACATTCTTGTCTTCTCGAAGTCGGAGGAAGAGCACGAGCAGCATTTGAGGATGGTCCTAGACAAGCTTCGGGAGCACCAACTGTATGCCAAATTCAGCAAGTGTGAGTTCTGGCTGCATAAAGTTGGATTCTTAGGTCATGTCTTGACCGAAGAAGGAATATCAGTTGATCCCGCAAAGATCGAAGCTGTGACCCAATGGCAATCTCCAACGACCGTCAAGGAAGTCAGAAGCTTCCTCGGACTTGCGGGGTATTACCGCAAATTCGTGGAAGGATTCTCTAGCATTGCACGGCCAATGACTCAGCTCCTCAAGAAGGACAAGAAGTTCGAGTGGACGCCAAAACACGAAGAAAGCTTCCAAGAGCTCAAGAAGAGATTGACCACCGCCCCAGTTCTGGCAACACCTGATATTCACAAGGAGTTCGTGATATATTGTGATGCCTCTCGAACCGGATTGGGAAGCGTTCTGATGCAAGAAGGCCGAGTCATAGCCTACCTCTCTAGGCAGCTACGACCTCATGAGGAGAACTACGCTACTCACGATCTTGAGCTAGCGGCAGTAGTTCATGCCTTGAAGACAAGGCGGCATTACCTCCTAGGGAAACGGTGTGAGATATACACGGACCACAAAAGTCTGAAGTACATTTTCACCCAAAAGGAATTGAACATGAGGCAGCGAAGATGGTTGGAGCTCATCAAAGACTATGACCTCAGTGTTCAATATCACCCCGGGAAGGCTAACGTGGTGGCCGATGCCTTAAGCAGGAAGGCTTGCTCTTTGAATGCCGTTATTCAAGAAAGGCAGCCAGCCTAGTTTAAGGAGTTTGAACAATTCAGTTTGGAATTGGTCACCCCTGGATTTCTGGATCATTTGAAAGTTAGACCAACCCTGATGGACGAAGTCAAGAAGGCACAAGATGGACACGCGAGCATTGAAGGCATCAAGAAGAAGATGAAGCTAGGCAAGGCTCCAGGATTCTCTAAAGACGAGCACGGGATTGTTTGGTACAAAGGCCGCATCTGCGTACCATACAACACAGATCTGAAGAACCTGATCCTACAAGAAGCCCACGACACTCCATATTCCATCCACCCCGGAGGAACCAAGATGTATCAAGACTTGAAGGCATGATTCTGGTGGCATGGGATGAAAAGAGAGATTGCAACCTATGTTGCAAAGTGTGATGTGTGCCAAAGGGTCAAGGCTGAATATCAGCGACCTGCTGGATTGCTTCAGCCACTCAAGGTTCCTGAGTGGAAGTGGGATAAAGTCGGAATGGACTTCATCACTGGTTTACCAAGGTCGAATAGGGGACATGACTCCATCTGGGTCATAGTCGACCATTTGACCAAGGTAGCCCATTTCATTCTTGTCAAGACTACCTACTCAGGCAACCAGCTGGCAACTCTCTATATCAACCGAATCGTGAGCCTCCACAGCGTTCCCAAGGAGATTGTGTCAGATCGAGGCACCCAGTTTACTTCAAGGTTCTGGAGAAGATTCCAAGAAGCCTTGGGAACCAAGTTATCTTTCAGCACAGCTTTCCACCCACAGACTGGAGGTCAGACAGAACGAGTCAATCAGATTCTCGAAGATATGCTCCGAGCCTGTGTCTTGGCATATGGAGCCAAGTGGGAAGATTGTCTCCCTTTTGCCGAGTTCTCCTATAACAACAGTTATCAGTCGAGCCTTCAGATGGCACCATTTGAGGCGTTGTACGGACGCAGATGTCGCACACCCCTCAACTGGTCAGAGACTGGAGAAGGGCTAGTCTTTGGACCGGACATTCTCCGCGCAGTAGAAGAGCAAGTCCAACTAGTCAAAGAACGTTTGAAGGCAGCCAAGTCAAGGCAAAAGATCTATGCTGACACTCGACGCCGAGACATGAGTTTCCGTGTCGGAGACCATGTATACCTGCGGGTAACCCCTCTAAAGGGAACCAAGCGTTTCCACGTTAAGGGGAAACCTGCGCCGAGATTCATTGGCCCTTTCAAGATCATCGACCGACGGGGAGAAGTGGCTTACCAGTTGGAACTACCACCCGAGCTATCCGATGTGCACAACGTATTCCACGTGTCACAACTTCGGAAATGCCTCCAAGTTCCGGACAAGCCTAATCTCTACAAGGATGTTGATCACCAAGCCATTGATCTGCAGCCTGATTTGACCTACCGCGAGAAGCCTATTCGCATTCTGGACGAAGCAGAACGACGGACACGAAGCCGCACCATCAAGTACTTCAAGGTCCAGTGGAGCAACCACACCGAAGCAGAAGCAACCTGGGAACGTGAAGACTATCTTAGATCCGAGTTTCCCGATCTCTTTTAAGACGTAGTTTAGGAATCTCGGGGACGAGATTCTTGTAAGGGGGGTAGGTCTGTCACACCCTGCATTTTTAACATGTTATTTGCATCAATGAAGCATGAAAATTTGGACCAGCAATTTTTTTTGGCACCATTTGGCTTTTATTTGGAATTGAATTTTTCTACATGTGCTTTTTCATGTGCTCAATAAAGTCAACTATCACCTCTTGTAGAAATCATCTCCATACCCAATACTTCTGCCCAATGATCATGCCAAGTGTTATATAACAGTATAGTATTTTCTTACAAAATTAATTTGGCCAAAATGTATTTTATAAATTTAGCTTTCCAAAAACCCCTGAATTAAGGTTTGCACTGCAAGTGCTTGATTTAGGGTGAGAAAATTGTTTCAAAAGGTATATTTGAGACCTAGTAGTCATAGGACTCCCAGAAACCACAAGAGTATAATTTTAAAAGTTATTTTCCTATTTTATTTAAAAGCTTTTTCTTAAGGCCAGAAATGGTCTTTAATAGGTTAAAATTATTTAAGTATTTCAAAAATATTTGCCAAAATTCAGGGAGAGTCATAGGACATATATTGTTCATATATAAGAGTTTCAACACTTGGTCATGTTCAAAATAATGGGCTAATCCCTCTAAAACCCTTTCTGGATATTTCAAGCTTTTGAAATATTTACAAAGGAAATATTCTCCAAAAATTCCAGGGAAATTCTATCATGTCATATATGACATATTTGATGATCTTGCCAAGTCCCATGCCTTGGGAGGCAAGAAAACATTCTCAAAACCCTTCATAACCATTCTGTTCATATTTGAAGTTTGAGCAACTTTACATTGCCAAACTTGTCCAAATTCTCTCAAACTTGGTGCACATGCTAGAAATGCCTAATAAGGCATCTAGACCAAATGGCACAAGATTTGGAGTAGAGCAACTTGATCAGAACACCCCAAAACCCTTTCTGTTCAAATGCAAATTTGAACAACTTTACATTACCAACTTTTTACCTGGAGCTTCAAACTTTGTGGGCATGATCAATACCCCAAATGATGAAACTACACCAAGTGGTGCATCAAGGGGAGATGATTAGCTTGACTCAAACAAGATGAAGCCATTTCTGTTGTTTTCCAGGGTTCACCAAAGTTACATTGGCTAGTTTCTTCAAATGAGCCCAAATTTGGTGAAACAACCTATTTTCACATGTCTTTCAATCCTGTTAAGTGTCATGGCAAGTGGAGATCATTTGCTTGACCAAACACTGATCAAACACCTTCTGGGTTTTTACTAAAACCCTCTTCTTGATCACTTTTACTATTTACCTTGGCCTCAACTTTCTACCACACGTTCATCTGGTTACTAGCTACCTCCAGTAACTTCCCCCAGGACCCTAGCTCCATGATTGAGGGGTAAAAACCCTAGTTCACCTTGCTGGACAGCCATTTTCTACCAAGTCACCAGCTCCTCTTCTCTCTCACAACATCTCCAGAGCATCCAAAGCCTCAACCATAGTGCTTGCATCACCCTGGACCCCCCAGACACGGTGGACGCATCCAGAGGGCCAATGGCATGCCATGGCATGCGATAAGGGCGCTCCAGAGCGCGCTACAGTGCGCCACCGCACTGTAGCTTCACCCAATCGCCAGCCCCCGACAGCCTCGAGCTCTCCCCTCGCGCCTCCCAACGCGCCTCGACGTCCGCAGCCTCCACCGGTGCTGTCCCCCTCCTCCTGCGCCCTCCAGTGGCCGTCGCCACACGCGCACCGGCCGCCCGCGACATCCACTCCTCGGCTTCACACGCGCGCGTCGTCTGGAAGCATCCCCGCTCCTCCTCTCTCCTCTAATGGGCGTAGGGCTCGTCCAGCAACGCCGCAGACACACTCCCGTCGCCTCCCGTGCGCTGTAGCGTCGAGCAGAAGCTCGCTGGCGCACAGGTCCACGGGACCTCGCCGTTCCCCTATATATAGGACCCCCCGAGCCCTCCACTCAGCACCAACGGCCTCTCCTCATCCCTAGCAGCACTCCAGCACCACTTGTTCCTCCCCGAAGAGCCCCAGTGCTCGGGATCGACCGGAGCTCCGCCGCGTCGGGCAGCCGGCGATCTCGCAGTACGGGCCTCCTCCGCCCCTCCTTTTGCTCGATTTAGAACCGCCATGCATCACTGATACGTTTCCCTCCTTTTTCCCCTTCTGCAGCTGCCGGAAACAGGCTAGCCAGCAGCTCCCCGACGACCCTCCGCCGTCCCACCTCGCCGCCGACGAACCCGACCTCCCCGGCGAGCCGCACCACCACCACTACCTCCGCAACTCGTCGCTGAGCCCGTCCCTGCCCTCCGTTGCCGTCGCCGTGGCCGGAATCGTCGCTGGTAAGCTCGCCGTCACCGTGGCCGTGAGGTTGAAGATGACAGGCGGGCCCTGCCTGTCATCCTCACCCCTCTCTCCCTCCCCTCACAGCCGCTGACCGCCGGGCCCCGCCCGTCAGGTTTGAAAACCTGACGTGCGCGCGCTAGCGCCCGAGCGGCTGGGCTGGATGCCCTGGGCCGTGCACTGTGGCCACTCTGGCCCAGTAGCACGGGGCCATTTCTTTTTATTCTTTCTGTAATTATTTCAAATAATTTTACAGAAATGAATATTAGTCCAAATGAAATAAGTCCAACTCCTAAAATCTTGTAATATTCCAACCTATTTAATGGTGTCACTTTCACACATATCTATGAAACTTTTCTGTTCTGTTCAAATTTAAATTCAAATTTGAGCAATAAAACTCCTGTTCAAAAATCCCTAGATTCCATTCTGTAACTCCAAAACTCCAACTAAGAATTTTCTCCATCTTAGAATTCCCTCTAGTATTTAACAAAAATAAGTTGACATTTTTCTCAGCACTTTGATTTTTCTGTTTTATTTGTGGTCTTATTTTTCCGTTGTTATTATGCGGCGTATAGATACCGTATTTGACGAAGTTGCTGAAGAAGGAGAAGGAGAAGGATTTGAAGACTTTGATGAAGGAAATATGCCCTAGAAGCAATAATAAAGATGTTATTTGTATTTCCTTATATCATGATAAATGTCTTTTATTCATGCTAGAATTGTATTAACCGGAAACTTAGTACATGTGTGAATACATAGACAAAACAGTATGTCCCTAGTATGCCTCTACTAGACTAGATCATTGATCAAAGATGGTTATGTTTCCTAACCATAGACATGAGTTGTCATTTGATCAACGGGATCACATCATTAGGAGAATGATGTGATGGACAAGACCCATCCGTTAGCATAGCACTATGATCGTTTAGTTTTGCTGCTATTGCTTTCTTCATGACTTATACATGTTCCTATGACTATGAGATTATGCAACTCCCGAATACCGTAGGAACACCTTGTGTGCTACAAACGTCACAACGTAACTGGGTGATCATAAAGATGCTCTACAGGTGTCTCCGAAAGTATTCGTGGTGTTGGCATAGATCAAGATTAGGATTTGTCACTCCGAGTGTCGGAGAGGTATCTCTGGGCCCTCTCGGTAACACACATCACAATAAGCCTTGCAAGCAAAAGACTAATGAGTTAGTCACGAGATGATGTGTTACAGAACGAGTAAAGAGACTTGCCAGTAACGAGATTGAACTAAGTATAGAAATACCGACGATCGAATCTCGGGCAAGTAACATACCGTTGACAGAAGGAACAACGTATGTTGTTATGCGGTTCTGACCGATAATAGATCTTCGTAGAATATGTCCAATATGAACATCCAGGTTCCGCTATTGGTTATTGACCGGAGATGAGTCTCGGTCATGTCTACATAGTTCTCGAACCCGTAGGGTCCGCACGCTTAACGTTTGATGACGATCGGTATTATGAGTTTATGAGTATTGATGTACCGAAGGTAGTTCGGAGTCACGGATGAGATCACGGACATGACGAGGAGTCTCGGAATGTCCGAGACATAAAGATTGATATATTGGACGACTATATTCGGACACCGGAAGTGTTCCGGAAAAGTTTCGGATTTATCGGGATTGCCGGAGGGGGTTACCGGAACCCCCTGCGAGAGGGGATGGTCCATAGTGGGCCTAAAGGGAAAGAGAGAGGCAGCCCATAGGGCTGGCCGGCGCCCCCACCTAGGGTTCCTAGTTGGACTAGGATTGGGGGGGGGGCGCCACCTCTCCTATTCTTTTCCCTCTTCTTTCTTTTGGTGAATCCTACTAGGAATAGGATTGCAATCCTATTCCTAGTAGGAATCCTTCCCTAGCCGCACCAGGAGAAGTTGGCCGGCCTCCCTCCCTTGCTCCTTTATATACGGGGGCAGGGGGGCACCCAAAGACACACAAGTTGAATTGTTTTAGCCGTGTGCGGTGCCCCCCTCCACAGAATCACACCTCGGTCATACCGTCGCGGAGCTTAGGCGAAGCCCTGCGCCGGTGAACACATCATATCCGTCACCACGCCGTCGTGCCGACGAAACTCTCCCGTGAAGCTCAACTGGATCAAGAGCTCGTGGGACGTCATCAAGCTGAACGTGTGCTGAACGCGGAGGTGCCGTACGTTCGGTGCTTGATCGGTTGGATCACGAAGAAGTTCGACAACATCAACCGCGTCACTTGACGCTTCCGCTCACGGTCTACGAGGGTACGTAGACACACTCTTCCCTCTCGTTGCTATACATCTGGTAGATAGATCTTGCGTGATCGTAGGAAAATTTTAAAATACTACGTTCCCCAACAGTGGCATCATGAGCCAGGTCTATGCGTAGATGATATGCACGAGTAGAACACAATGAGTTGTGGGCGATACTAGTCATACTGCTTACCAGCATGTCATACTTTGCTTCGGCGGTATTGTGAGATGAAGCGGCCCGGACCGACATTACGCGTACGCTTACGCGAGACTGGTTTCACCGCTACGAGCACTCGTTGCTTAAAGGTGACTGGCGGGTGTCTGTCTCTCTCACTTTAGCTGAATCAAGTGTGGCTACGCCCGGTCCTTGTGAAGGTTAAAACAGCACATACTTGACGAAACATCGTTGTGGTTTTGTATGCGTAGGTAAGAACGGTTCTTGCTAAAGCCCGTAGCAGCCACGTAAAACTTGCAACAACAAAGTAGAGGACGTCTAGCTTGTTTTTGCAGGGCATGTTGTGATGTGATATGGTCAAGACATGATGAGTTATACGTTTTTGTATGAGATGATCATGTTTTGTAAAGTTATCGGCAACTGGCAGGAGCCATATGGTTGTCGCTTTATTGTATGAAATGCAATCGCCATGTAATTGCTTTACTTTATCACTAAGCGGTAGCGATAGTTGAGGAAGCAATAGTTGGCGAGACGACAACGATGCTACGATGGAGATCACGGTGTCGCGCCGGTGACGAAGGTGATCATGACGGTGCTTTGGAGATAGAGATCAAAAGCACAATATGATGATGGCCATATCATGTCACATATTTTTGATTGCATGTGATGTTTATCTTATTATGCTTCTTATTTTGCTTAGAACGACGGTAGCATTATAAGATGATCCCTTAGTAAATTTCAAGGTATAAGTGTTCTCCCTGAGTATGCACCATTGCGAAAGTTCGTCGTGCCGAGACACCACGTGATGATCGGGTGTGATAAGCTCTACGTTCAAATACAACGGGTGTAAGCCAGTTTTGCACACGCAGAATACTCGGGTTAAACTTGACGAGCCTAGCATATACAGATATGGCCTCGGAACACTGGAGACCGAAAGGTCGAGCGTGAATCATATAGTAGATATGATCAACATAAGATGTTCACCATTGAAACTACTCCATCTCACGTGATGATCGGACATGGTTTAGTTGATTTGGATCACGTGATCATTTAGATGACCAGAGGGATGTCTATCTAAGTGGGAGTTCTTTAAATTAATATGATTAAATTGAACTTTAATTTATCATGAACTTAGTCCTGATAGTTTTGCATATCTATGTCGTTGTAGATCAATGGCCCGTGCTACCGTTCCTTTGAATTTTAATGCATTCCTAGAGAAAGCTAAGTTGAAAGATGATGGTAGCAATTACACGGACTGGGTCCGTAACCTGGGGATTATCCTCATTGCTGCACAGAAGAATTATGTCCTTGAAGCACCGCTAGGTGACAAGCCCCCTCCCGCTAATGTAGACGCTTTGAACGTCTGGCAGTCGCGGTCTGATGACTACACAATAGTTCAGTGTGCCATGCTTTACGGCTTAGAACCAGGACTTCAACGACGTTTTGAACGTCATGGACCATATGAGATGTTCCAGGAGTTGAAGTTAATATTTCAAGCAAATGCCCGAATTGAGAAATATGAGATTTCCAATAAGTTCTACAGCTGCAAGATGGAGGAGAATAGTTCTATCAGTGAACACTTGCTCAGAATGTCTGGGTACTACAATCATATGACTCAACTTGGTTGCAAAGTTGACGAGGATAGTGTTATTGATAGAGTTCTTCAATCACTGCCACCAAGCTATAAAGGCTTCGTGATGAACTATAACATGCAAGGGATGCAAAAGACAATTCCCGAGCTCTTCGCTATGGTCAAAGCTGCGGAGGTAGAAATCAAAAAGGAGCATCAAGTGTTGATGGTTAACAAGACCACTAGTTTCAAGAAAAAGGGCAAGGGAAAGAAAGGGAACTTCAAAAAGAATAGCAAGTCAGTTGCTACTTCCACGAAGAAACCCAAATCTGGAGCCAAGCCTGAAACTGAGTGCTTCTACTGCAAGGGGACTGGACACTGGAAGTGGAACTGCCCCAAGTTTTTGGCGGATAAGAAGGATGGTAAGGTGAACAAAGGTATATGTGATATACATGTTATTGATGTGTACCTTACTAATACTCGTAGTAGTACCTGGGTATTTGATACCGGTTCGGTTGCTAATATTTGTAACTTGAAACAAGGACTACGGATTAAACGAAGATTAGCTAAGGACGAGGTGACGATGCGCGTGGGAAACGGTTCCAAAGTCGACGTGATCGCCGTCGGCACGCTACCTCTACATCTACCTTCGGGATTAGTTTTAGACCTAAATAATTGTTATTTGGTGCCAGCGTTAAGCATGAACATTATATCTGGATCTTGTTTATTGCGAGACGGTTATTCATTTAAATCAGAAGAATAATGGTTGTTCCATTTTTATGAATAATATCTTTTATGGTCATGCACCATTAAAGAGTGGTATATTCTTATTGGATCTCGATTGTAGTGATACACATATTCATAATATTGAAACCAAAAGATGCAAGGTTAATAATGATAGTGCAACTTATTTGTGGCACTGCCGTTTAGGTCATATTGGTGTAAAACGCATGAAGAAACTCCATAATGATGGACTTTTGGAATCACTTGATTATGAATCACTTGGTGCTTGCGAACCATGCCTCATGGGCAAGATGACTAAAACTCCGTTCTCCGGAACTATGGAGCGAGCAACAGATTTGTTGGAAATCATACATACTGATGTAATTGGACCAATGAGTGTTGATGCTCGCGGCGGGTATCGTTATTTTCTGACCTTCACTGATGATTTGAGCAGATATGGGTATATCTACTTAATGAAACACAAGTCTGAAACATTTGAAAAGTTCAAAGAATTTCAGAGTGAAGTAGAGAATCATCGTAACAAGAAAATAAAGTTTCTACGATCTGATCGTGGAGGAGAATATTTGAGTTACGAGTTTGGTCTTCATTTGAAACAATGTGGAATAGTTTCACAACTCACGCCACCCGAAACACCACAGCGTAATGGTGTGTCCGAACGTCGTAACCGTACTTTATTAGATATGGTACGATCTATGATGTCTCTTACCGATTTACCACTATCATTTTGGGGTTATGCTTTAGAGACAGCTGCATTCACGTTAAATAGGGCACCATCTAAATCCGTTGATACGACACCTTATGAACTATGGTTTGGCAAGAAACCAAAGTTGTCGTTTCTTAAAGTTTGGGGCTGCGATGCTTATGTGAAAACACTTCAACCTGATAAGCTCGAACCCAAATCGGAAAAATGTGTCTTCATAGGATACACAAAAGAGACTGTTGGGTACACCTTCTATCACAGATCCGAAGGCAAAATATTCGTTGCTAAAAACGGATCCTTTCTAGAAAAAGAGTTTCTCTCGAAAGAAGTGAGTGGGAGGAAAGTAGAACTTGATGAGGTAATTGTACCGTCTCCCGGATTGGAAAGTAGTACATCACAGGAAATTGTTCCAGTGATTCCTACACCAATTAGTGAGGAAGTTAATGATAATGATCATGAAACTTCAGATCAAGTTTCTGCTGAACGTCATAGATCAACCAGAGTACGTTCCGCACCAGAGTGGTACGGCAACCCAGTTCTGGAAATCATGTTACTAGACCATGATGAACCTACGAACTATGAGGAAGCGATGATGAGCCCAGATTCCGTAAAATGGCTTGAAGCCATGAAATCTGAGATGGGATCCATGTATGAGAACAAAGTGTGAACTTTGGTTGACTTGCCCGATGATCGGCAAGCCATCGAAAAAAATGGATCTTCAAGAGGAAGACCGACGCAGACAGTAATATTACTGTTTACAAAGCTCGACTTGTTGCGAAAGGTTTTCGACAAGTTCAAGGAGTTGACTACGATGAGACTTTCTCACCTGTAATGATGCTTAAGTCTGTCTGAATCATGTTAGCAATTGCCGCATTTTATGATTATGAAATCTGGCAAATGGATGTCAAAACTGCATTCCTAAATGGATATCTCAAAGAAGAGTTGTATATGATGCAACCAGAAGGTTTTGTCGATCCAAAAGGTGCTGACAAAGTATGCAAGCTCCAGCGATCCATCTATGGACTGGTGCAAGCATCTCGGAGTTGGAATATACGCTTTGATGAGGTGATCAAAGCATATGGTTTTATGCAGACTTTTGGAGAAGCCTGTATTTACAAGAAAGTGAGTGGGAGTTCTGTAGCATTTCTAATATTATATGTAGATGACATATTGTTGATTGGAAATGATATAGAATTTCTGGATAGCATAAAAGGATACTTGAATAAAAGTTTTTCGATGAAAGACCTCGGAGAAGCTGCTTACATATTAGGAATCAAAATCTATAGAGATAGATCAAGCCGCTTAATTGGACTTTCACAAAGCACATACCTTGATAAGATTTTGAAGAAGTTCAAAATGGATCAGTCAAAGAAAGGGTTCTTGCCTGTTTTACAAGGTATGAAGTTGTGTAAGACTCAATGCCCGACCACTGCAGAAGATAGAGAGAAAATGAAAGTCATTCCCTATGCCTCAGCCATAGGATCTATCATGTATGCAATGCTGTGTACCAGGCCTGATGTGTGCCTTGCTATAAGTCTAGCAGGGAGGTACCAAAGTAATCCAGGAGTGGATCACTGGACAGCGGTCAAAAACATCCTGAAGTATCTGAAAAGAACAAAGGATATGTTTCTCGTGTATGGAGGTGACAAAGAGCTCGTCGTAAACGGTTACGTCGATTCTAGCTTTGACACTGATCCGGATGACTCAAAGTCACAAACCGGATATGTATTTTTATTGAACGGTGGAGCTGTCAGTTGGTGCAGTTCCAAACAGAGTGTCGTGGCGGGATCTACGTGCGAAGCAGAATACATAGCTACTTCGGAAGCAGCAAATGAAGGAGTCTGGATGAAGGAGTTCATATCCGATCTAGGTGTAATACCTAGTGCATCGGGTCCAATGAAAATCTTTTGTGACAACACTGGAGCCATAGCCTTGGCAAAGGAATCCAGGTTTCACAATAGAACAAAACACATCAAAAGACGCTTCAATTCCATCCACGATCTAGTCAAGGAGGGAGACATAGAGATTTGCAAAATACATACGGATCTGAATGTTGCAGACCCGTTGACTAAGCCTCTTCCACGGGCAAAACATGATCAGCACCAGGACTCCATGGGTGTGAGGATCATAACTTTGTAATCTAGATTATTGACTCTAGTTCAAGTGGGAGACTGAAGGAAATATGCCCTAGAGGCAATAATAAAGATGTTATTTGTATTTCCTTATATCATGATAAATGTCTTTTATTCATGCTAGAATTGTATTAACCGGAAACTTAGTACATGTGTGAATACATAGACAAAACAATATGTCCCTAGTATGCCTCTACTAGACTAGCTCATTGATCAAAGATGGTTATGTTTCCTAACCATAGACATGAGTTGTCATTTGATCAACGGGATCACATCATTAGGAGAATGATGTGATGGACAAGACCCATCCGTTAGCATAGCACTATGATCGTTTAGTTTTGCTGCTATTGCTTTCTTCATGACTTATACGTGTTCCTATGACTATGAGATTATGCAACTCCCGAATACCGTAGGAACACCTTGTGTGCTATCAAACGTCACAACGTAACTGGGTGATCATAAAGATGCTCTACAGGTGTCTCCGAAAGTATTCGTGGTGTTGGCATAGATCAAGATTAGGATTTGTCACTCCGAGTGTCGGAGAGGTATCTCTGGGCCCTCTCGGTAACACACATCACAATAAGCCTTGCAAGCAAAAGACTAATGAGTTAGTCATGAGATGATGTGTTACAGAACGAGTAAAGAGACTTGCCAGTAACGAGATTGAACTAAGTATAGAGATACCGACGATCGAATCTCGGGCAAGTAACATACCGTTGACAAAAGGAACAACGTATGTTGTTATGCGGTTCTGACCGATAATAGATCTTCGTAGAATATGTAGGAGCCAATATGAACATCCAGGTTCCACTATTGGTTATTGACCGGAGATGAGTCTCGGTCATGTCTACATAGTTCTCGAACCCGTAGGGTCCGCACGCTTAATGTTTGATGACGATCGGTATTATGAGTTTATGAGTATTGATGTACCGAAGGTAGTTCGGAGTCACGGATGAGATCACGGACATGACGAGGAGTCTCGGAATGTCCGAGACATAAAGATTGATATATTGGATGACTATATTCGGACACCGGAAGTGTTCCGGAAAAGTTTCGGATTTATCGGGATTGCCGGAGGGGGTTACCGGAACCCCCTACGAGAGGGGATGGTCCATAGTGGGCCTAAAGGGAAAGAGAGAGGCAGCCCATAGGGCTGGCCGGCGCCCCCACCTAGGGTTCCTAGTTGGACTAGGATTGGGGGGGGGGGGCGCCACCTCTCCTATTCCTTTCCCTCTTCTTTCTTTTGGTGAATCCTACTAGGAATAGGATTGCAATCCTATTCCTAGTAGGAATCCTTCCCTAGCCGCACCAGGAGAAGTTGGCCGGCCTCCCTCCCTTGCTCCTTTATATACGGGGGCAGGGGGGCACCCAAAGACACACAAGTTGAATTGTTTTAGCCGTGTGCGGTGCCCCCCTCCACAGAATCACACCTCGGTCATACCGTCGCGGAGCTTAGGCGAAGCCCTGCGCCGGTGAACACATCATATCCGTCACCACGCCGTCGTGCTGACGAAACTCTCCCGTGAAGCTCAACTGGATCAAGAGCTCGTGGGACGTCATCAAGCTGAACGTGTGCTGAACGCGGAGGTGCCGTACGTTCGGTGCTTGATCGGTTGGATCGCGAAGAAGTTCGACAACATCAACCGCGTCACTTGACGCTTCCGCTCCCGGTCTACGAGGGTACGTAGACACACTCCTCCCTCTCGTTGCTATACATCTGGTAGATAGATCTTGCGTGATCGTAGGAAAATTTTAAGATACTACGTTCCCCAACATTTGAAGACCAAGCCAATCCAGGCAAGCAGCCCTTTGACCATGATACACTTGTCATCTCGGAACCCGTTTGTTTCTGATGCATGATGATATCATTACAATGGTGAACTAGTTGAACCACCACATGATGCATGCCTTGATCTTGATCTTGCTATGTGCTAGATGACATGCAAATAGTTAGTAGTGATGCTTAGTGATGCATGTGTGACATGAACCTTCGTGGTTGAAATCTTTGCATAAAACCCCGTCGGGTGCCATTCATGCCCGAGGGAGATGATGAGTTGGGTAACCACTAGATGACGAAGTGGTGTACCGAGACAAGCGTGTGTTTTTCAAACGGATTGGTTTAAGTTGCGACCGTTATTCCAACCATACATGTGCAACCACTCTACCCCTTATGGGACGGGGCGTTATTGATTACTTAGGCCGATACTACCATGGTGCCCGCATTACTAGTGACGGGAAGACTTGAGGTCTTTCCCGGGATGGGGTCGTGCTTGGATAGACGACCATGACTGTTTTCACAGGGCACCGGACACACCGTTGGTCCCTTCGGGTACGCGTGACATTGAAATTAGGGCAAGTCCCGTGATCTATTGTTTGTACTCGAGGGCCGTGTACCAATGAGTGGACTCTATGTTAGTGTCGTCTAAGGAAAGATAATGACCGGGTGCTTCCCCCGAGTACTTGAGGTACTGCGGGATCGTGGGTGACAGGAAAGTTCCCCGGATCTAGTGGGTAAAGTGTGCAACCTCTGCAGAGTGTAAAACTATTCGAATAGCCGTGTCCACGGTCAAGAACAGTTGGGTAACCTATCTTGGGCTACGTCCAATGTTTGCGAAACCATGTGTGTGTATGAGAGTCAAGGTGGTGACTTGACTCGAGGAGTTGAATCATATTCATGTTCATATCGGTAACCTGTCTTCGAGGTTACGCGAGTTTATTGATGCATAAACTTGATGGTAGGATATGTGTTCTAGCCCATTGCTAGATTGCTCATTATTGTTCAATTGCATTGTTACCTTGAACCACATCATGGGTTGCTTGCATGTACATTCAAAAGTACTCATTGGCTTGCCACTGGTTATTTAATTGGCCAGGCATGGAGGAACAGGAATATGATGAAGAGTTCTTTGGAGACGAACATGCGAACTAGGACGCTATCCCAGTCAGAATGCCTGTAGGGTTAAGGCAGATGGCATGGGTTCTACCTATCATCGAAGACTTCCGCTATTTGAGTTATTTGCTATTCAGCCCGTGAGGCTTTATTTAAGTAAGACTTGGCCATAATGGCCTTAATTTGTGTAAGACGATATGTATGGATGTAAGACTCTTGTTATTCAGCTTCTGTGTGTTCAGTGAGCATTGATCTCTGGGATCACTTTACACGTGCACTCGGTGATCTTGGCTTCCAAGTCGGGGTACCCACACTTTGCTCCCCCTTTCCCCCTTCTTTCTTCTTTATGGTTGTTGCAATTTGATGGCGGATCCCAGGAGCGAGATGCCACCCCAGTCGACTACTACTAGTACCTCGACGGAGCCTACTAATACGTGGAGACCGTTGACGACCAGGAGTAGTTAGGAGGTCCCAGGCAGGAGGCCTTGCCTCTTCGATCGTTGATGTTTGTGCTAGCCTTCTTAAGGCAAAACTTGTTTAACTTATGTCTGTACTCAGATATTGTTGCTTCCGCTAACTCTGTTGCTTTCGAGGTTCTGCATTCGAGCCCTCGAGGCCCCTGGCTTGTAACATGAACCTTGTATTATTTCCTTTGTGTCTAGAGTTGTGTTGTGATATCTTCCCGTGAGTCCATGTTCTTGCTCGTACACATTTGTGTGCATGATTAGTGTACGGTCAGAACGGGGGTGTCATAAGTTTGTATCAGAGCCGACTGCCTGTAGGAACCCCCTTTCCAACTCCTTGGCCGAAGTTGAGTCTAGTATTTGAAAAACTGATTGGCTAACATGGCTGTGTGGCTTACGGGCCCATGTCACCATTGGGTGGTATTAGGATCTTTTATTCCTCGTCTATACTCTCGGATTCTGATATCTCTTCTCTTTGGGTTAAATGAATTTACTAACTCAAGCATTAGGATCCCATGACCACATTCACCCCAAAGTTGGATAAAGACATAGTCTTTCCTTAGAATAGTAGTTTTGAATAGTACACACCATGTCATGTTGACTACTACGATGCATTCATAGTGTTTCTTTCACTATGCAAGTTTCGTCATGAACGGTCACTAGTCTTAGAAAATGCTCAATGCTAAACTACCCCTGTTACATTTTAGCAGGATGGCTGACGATCCTCCTCCTCCACCCTATATTGCCACAATGATGCAGCAGTTTGAGCTGAATCGTTAGTTTATGACTGGAGTAATGGCTCAGCTTCCAAACCAAAATGCTCATCAACAGCCTGCCCCAATAACACTGCCAGAATTTGTGTGCCTCAACCCCTCCATTTTCCGCAACTCCACCAATCCTACGGATGCTGATGATTGGCTTCATGACATCCTGTTCGAGATGGAGTCACCTAATGGTGCACCTGCCAGTTACGTCACCTTTGCAACATTTCACTTGAAAGGTTCAGCTGCTCAATGGTGGGAAATCCACAGGGGTATGATGCCAGCTGGAAGTGTAACCACTTGGCAGGAATTTCAGTTAGCCTTCCATGCACGACACATTCCTCAAGGTCTGATGGACCAGAAGAAGAAGGAGTTCCGCAAACTCTCACAGGGCACAATGACTTGGATGAGTATCAGAGGAAATTCCTTGAATTATCCGCTATGCCGAGGATGACGTCGGCACTCACGCTTGCAAGCAGGAGAAATTCTGGGAAGGATTGTGTCCCGATATAAAGCTCGCACTTGTTGCTCATGATTGCGTAGAATTTGCGATGCTTGTCAGCCAAGCTTTTCGAATTGAAACTGGTCTGACCGAGTACCAGGAGTCGCCCAAGCATACTAGAGATGTTGGCCCATCCTCGGGCCAGCCTTCTCAAAAACGTCAAGTCTGGATCCCACACAATGTCCATCACCGACCTGCTCCAACACCGAGGCCGTATTATGTTGCACCTCGTCTACCTCCGCCGCCGAGTCAACAAACTATTCAGGGTGGACAGTCCAATGTTGTGGCTCCTCCCCATAATGATGGCTTATGCCACAAGTGTGGACAGCTAGGACACCTTACTCTCGATTGTCACCAGGGTCAGTCTCAGGATGCACCACGTCCTCTTGTTGGCCGTAAGAAGAGTTGCCGAAACCGCCGGTTAAGAAACCATAATATCACATCGCCTGTTGTTGTACTTGGCCATGCCAATCATGTCAATGCTGAAAAGGCTCAGAAGGAACCGACTATTGTGTTGGGAACTTTCTTTGTTAATTCAGTACCAGCCTCTATTCTCTTTCACTCAGGAGCATCGCACGCTTTTGTGTCCCAACAATTTGCTCAGTCACATGAGTTATACCTGAAAAAATTACCCACTCCTCTAATGGTCCAATCCCCGGGATCCAAGTGGCAAACCACAATGGTAAGCCCGCACAACCACATTGAGATTGGAGGTCTACTTTTCCCGGCTTCTGTCATTATGCTCAGACCTTCCGACATAGACATCATTCTTGGTATGGATTGGTTGATAGCCCATAATGCTAAGATCAACTGTGCCGCCAAGTCAGTCCAACTCACTCACCCTTCTGGCCAGTTGATCAACTACTCAACTCAGAGGGCCCAAGATGTCGAGAACCAGATATATGTTCTGAATGCATTGAATGCTTCACCTCTGGAAGGAATAGAGAACATTCCAGTTGTTCGTGAGTTCCAAGATGTCTTTACAGAAGAACTTCCAGGAATACCGCCTGCTAGAGTTGTTGAATTCGTCATAGACTTGAAGCCAGACACTACTCCTATAGCTAAGTGGCCATACAAGATGCTGCCGCATGAACTTCTTGAGCTTAAGGAGGAAATCGACACTTCACTTCGTCGGGGTTTTATCCGTCCAAGTTCATCTGCTTGGGATGCACCTTCTCTCTTTGTCAATAAGAAGGATGGTACAAATCGTTTGGTCCAACACCTATCAACCAAGCAACAATTTAGAACAAGTATCCGCTTTCCAGGATCAACGATCTATATGATCAACTTGCTGGTTCCTCAGTATTCTCTAAACTTGATTTGAGGTTGGGTTACCACCAGATTCGGGTTCGTGAAGAGGATATTCCCAAGACCGCCTTCGTTACTCGCTATGGTTCATACGAGTACACCGTCATGTCTTTCGGCCTAACCAATGCTCCAGCAACGTTCTCCCGATTGATGAACTATATATTCATGGAATACCTCGACAAGTTCGTCATGGTTTATCTGGATGATATCCTTGTATACTCCAAGAATAAAGAAGAACATGCTGAACATCTTCGTCTTGTTATGGAAAAGCTTCGAGAGCATCAACTATATGCTAAGTATTCTAAGTGTGAATTCTGGCTTCCCGAAGTAACCTACCTTGGCCATGTGATATCAAAGGATGGTATTGCCGTCAACCCCGAGCGAGTTCAGGCTATTCTCGATTGGACTCCGCCGAAGAATGTCAAACAAGTCAGAAGTTTTCTCGGACTCGCCAGCTATTGCCGTCGATTTGTCGAGAACTTCCCCAAGATTGCCAAGCCCATGACTGGTCTGCTTCACAAAGGTGTCAAGTTCGAATCGACATAAAAGTGTCAGGAAAGTTTCCACGCACTCAAAGACAAGCTGACTTTTGCCCCAGTGCTTGCTCCTCCACATACTAAAAAGGATTTCGTCATTTACTGTGACGCTTCACATCAAGGATTAGGCTGTGTTCTAATGCAAGAGCGCAGAGTGATTGCTTATGGCTCTCGTCAATTGCGCCCTCACGAAGAGAACTATCAAGTTCATGACCTCGAGCTTGCCGCTGTCATATATGCACTAAAATAGTGACGACATTACCTTCTCGGTAATCATTGCGAGATCTTCGCCGACCACCAAAGTCTGAAGTATCTGTTTACTCAGCCAGACCTGAACCTCCATCAACAGAGATGGATGGAGACTGTTGGGAATATAACTATTTGACATGACCCGCCCAGGAGGGGCCGGGTTACCTCAATGGCGGTTCATGGGCCAAGCCCAGAAGCATGTTGAAGATGGCGGTTCAAGAAGAGTAACGTATAAAGGGCCCAAACCCTAGAGTGGCTTAAGGCCTGTCAGTGTAAACCGCCATGTATGTTTACTTGTACTGTAAGGCATGCAAAGATGAGTCGCCGGGCCGGACACGTTTGTATGAGCCGACCGGGAATCTGTAAGCCACAGGGCGTCAACCTGCATATATAAGGGGGCAACCCAGCAGCAGCTTAGGGCAATAAACAACAGATCGTAAGCCAGGCTAGCGTATTCGCTCCCTAGCAATACCACCTCAAACTGGATTAGGTTTTACCCTCACGGCAAGGGGCCGAACCAGTATAAACTCCCCGTGTCTTTGTCCTGTTTTAACCCCTTTAAGCTAACCACGTCGCGATGGCTCCACAATTAAGTCCTTTCCTTAGGACATCTGCCGTGACAACTCCATGACAGTTGGTGCCCACCATGGGGCCTGCGAAGGGTGGTTTTGAGTTCTTGAAGGGCAACTTTGAAGGGATCAAGGGATACACTGTGGGCCGGATGACCAAGAATCATTGCGGCAAGCTCTACATCGACGATGCAGGCTTGGGTCCCGAGGCCAGCTCGATTGAGTACGGGTACCGGGTCCCCTTCGGCGGAATCCACGTCTTCATCGACAAGATTGGCGAACTGGACACTGAGCCGGACATCTGCACCGACATCATCGAGACGGCTCAGCGCGTGTCACCTGCCCAGGTTCAGCCCGCCGTGAGGCGTGCCTTTGTTGGATATATCCATGGGGCTGAGGGCTCTGGATCTCGCGATGAGACAGCCGTTCGCTCCGATGGTGAATCATCCACGGGCGAGACCAATTCAATGTATCAGCTACAGAACAGACGGCTTGGGGGCTAGTCCAATGGTAGCAGTATTCCGAACCCCCGTGAGCCACCGAACAGGGTGGCGATCTTCATGACTGGCACCCAGCCGGCTCTCGGCTCGACAGCCGCCACGGCCATAACACCCGGCGCGACGACGATGACTGAGGCAGGCGTGGGCGGACTAGCACGCCCGCCGGCTCAAGTCTTGACAGATCTGTTGGAGGCTTTGGCGACTCTGATGGGAACAAAGGCAACCCCGAACAACCGGGAGTAGCACAAGGCAGATGTGGCTAAACTGCGTGGGGAGATCGCACAAGCAAAGGAAGACCTGGCGGCAAAGAACGCTAGGATGCCTGCAGAGCAGGCTGTTTTGGACGCTCAAGCTCAGTGGATTCAAGCGGATTCGTGCCGGCTCACGGTGGATCAGAACGCTGCCAACGAGGTCTTGAGAAGAAATCACCGGAGTCGTGTGCCTTTTGTTTATGATCCAAGAAATCTTTTCAACACAACTGGAGCAGGGACCAGTAACCCGCCTGGGATAAACCGGATAGCTGAAGCACTAGGGGGCGGAGCACCGGTTCAGCCACGCATGACAGGTTCTCCATATATTAATCACACCACACCTCATCACTCGGTGACGCCAGTGGGCCATTATTCCAACCCTCTGGATAACATGACTGCAGGAGCAACACAATTGGCGGCTCTGCCAGTCGAGGGCGAGACTCCGGTGGCAGTGTAAACCCGGAGGGCCCGGGAGCTTCTTCAGACAGCGCTAGCACAGCAGCAGGCGTATTCTTACAGTCGTGACCGGATTCACTCGACCCCTCGTCCAGGAGTTAGTTACAGTAGGCACATGGATTCGCCAGAGGTTTCAAGCACGGAGCGGCACTATAATCAGCCACGTGGGCATGACCCGGCAGACAATGGTGCCTACACGCAGGATTTGGTGGATCAGGTCAGGACACGCCGGGAGGCCGAGCTGGCGGCTCAGGCGGCAGGGCATCAGCCGGCGCCGTTTTACCCAGCAACTTCAGTAGAGATGGGCGGAACTTCTAGAACTTGGGGCGTGTCGTGTTTGACGGTGGCTCTGCAGAACGAGTGTTTGCCCAAGGACTTCAAGGGCCCTCGAAAGTTGCCTAACTACACGTCGGATCAACCCCCTGAAGCCTGGGTGGAGAGTTATGAGATGGCTATGGAGATGCTGGATGTTAGTGAGGCTGCATATGCTAAGTATTTCACCATGATGTTGGAAGGCATGACCCGTAATTGGTTAAAAGGATTGCCTCCCAACTCCATTGGGTCGTGGGCAGAGCTGAAGGCCAAATTTATCCGACATTTCAAGGATACATGCAAGCAGCCGATGTCAATTGTGGATTTAGCGTTTTGTGTTCAAGCCGAGGGTGAATCGACAACCAGCTGGGTGCGCCGGGTTTCAACAATTATACATTCTTCAGATAAGATGAACGCCAGTTCAGCAGTGTTAATGTTGGAGAAGAATTGTCGTTTCCTTCCACTCAAGCAGAAGTTGGGGCGGCTTACACGTCATTGCAATGATATGGGGGAACTCATGGCGGCGCTTGTCAAATATGCCCACTCTGACAGTACCAAGGACCCCGAATCTGAGGCTAAAAAATCGGGAAAGGGAAAGAAGACTAATGATATGAGGTTACCGCAGTTTAACCCGGCCAATCAGAGCGATGGCGGTAAGCGCAAGGCTGATGATTTTGTAGCTAACACTGTGACATGGAACTTCAACCAACATCGTAAGGGGAGGCCGGCTCCGAGATATAACCTTGACGAAATAATGAATCAGCCGTTTCCGAAGCATGGAACCGAGGAAAGGCTGGCTACCCATATGTGGAAGGATTGCAGCATTATGAGACACTTCAGGGAGTCTATCCAGCACAATCATGGTCCGAACGACGGTTCAGGGTCCGACTCTCATGGTCCGGTCATGGAGGCGGCGGCTCAAGTTCCGGGTATCAAGGCCAAGGTAATCAAGGTGATAACAATCAACAGAACAATCAAGGGAATCAGTTGCAGCAGTCCGGTTATCAGAGTAACCCGAAACAACTGAGCAGTGGGCAGTATCACGTCTTCACCACCAGTCTGTGCAAGCGGGATCAGAAGCTTCATAAAAGGGTTGTGAATGCCGTTGAGCCGTCTGTTCCCCCTTTTTGTGATGGTCTGAGCATCCCATCTCGTGGAGTCGTGAGGATCACCCGCCCCGGGTTGATAATCCGGGTTAGTTGGCTCTAGTGGTGGTGCATCAGGTTGTAGGATATAAGTTTACTAAGGTGCTCATGGATGGAGGCAGCATCATCAATATCCTTTACTATGATACTTTTCGTCGTATGGGATTAACTGACAAAAATCTTATGACGTCCAATAATGTTTTCCACGGAGTGGTGCATGGTAAGTCGGCGTACCCGGTGGGCAAAATCGATTTGAAGGTAACCTTTGGGGATGAATATGATGCTAGAACAGAAACTTTAACGTTTGAGGTTGTTAGGATCCATAGCGCGTATCATGCTCTGTTTGGACGGTCGGCTTATGCTAAGTTCATGGCAAGGCCGTGTTATGTTTATCTGCAGCTTAAGATGCCGGGTCACAAGGGGACCATAACAGTGCATGGGAGTCGCAAGATTGCCTTGGAGTGTGAAGAAGGTGACGCGGCTTACGCAGAGTCAGTTTGTGCCACAGAGGAGCTGAAATTCTACAAGGATGATGTTGACCCGACAGATATGACGTCTTTAAAGAAGCCAACTACATAGCATGACCCTTTGTTGAAGTTTAAATCAGCGGACAACACCAAGCTAGTTGACTTTGTTCCTCGCGACTCATCTAAGCAGTTCACCATCAGTGCTAATCTAGATCCGAAATAGGAAAACACGCTCATCGAGTTCATCCGTGAGAACCGGGACATCTTTGCATGGAAACCTTCAGACATGCCGGGTGTACCAAGGGAACTCGCTGAGCACACTCTCTATATTGATCCGAAGTATAAGTCGGTCAGACAGTTTCTTCGCCGTTTTAACGAGGAGAGACGGAAGGCCATCAGTGAAGAGGTGGCCCGACTCTTGCTGGCCGGGTTCATCATTGAAGTTTTTCATCCCGAGTGGTTGGCTAACCCGGTTTTGGTTCTTAAGAAGAATGGCACTTGGCGAATGTGTGTGGACTACACGGACTTAAACAAGGCTTGCCCGGCTGACCCGTTCGCCCTCCCTCCTATTGATCAGATCATTGATGCTACGGCGGGTTGTGAGCGTTTGAGTTTCTTGGATGCTTATTCTGTGTATCATCAGATCAAAATGGCAGTTAAGGACCAGGAGAAGACAACTTTCATCACTCCGTTTGGAGCCTTCTGTTATGTGTCTATGCCTTTCGGGCACAAGAGTGCCCAGGCGACTTACCAGCGGTGTGTACAAAATTGCCTTCACGGCCAGATCGGACATAATGTTCATGCTTATGTGGATGATATTATGGTTAAGTCCAGAAAGAAGGAGACCCTGATCGACGATTTGAAGGAGGCATTTGACAATCTCCGGGTGTACAAGATGATGCTTAACCCGACCAAGTGCGTCTTTGGTGTTCCAGCAAGCAAGCTTTTGGGTTTTTTGGTTTCCGAGCGAGGCATCGAAGATAACCCGGAGAAAATCAAGCCTATCACTTTCCTGGCAAGGCCAAAGTGTGTTAATGACGTCCAACACTTGGCGGGATGGATAGCGGCTTTGAGCCGGTTCATAAGCCACCTAGGAGAGAAAGCTATCCCTCTGTATCAGATGATGAAGAAGACAGACGACTTTGTCTGGGGTGAGGCTGCTAATGAGGTGTTTGAGGCACTTAAGAAGCAATTGGTTGAGCCACCGGTTCTTGCTACTCCCATTGACAAGGAGCCTTTGTTGTTATATGTAGCTGCAAATAGCCAGGCCGTCAGTGTGGCCACTGTTGTGGAAAGGAAAGAGGCCATCAAGGAGTATCCGGTTCAATGGCCGGTTTATTATATCAGTGAGGTACTTATTGAGTCCAAGCAGAGGTATCCGCATTGGCAAAAGCTGGTATATGGGGTCTTCATGACAAGCCGGAAGCTCAAGTAATATTTCCTGGGTCATCAGATTACTCTGGTGAGTTCTGCTCCCTTAGGGGATATCATCCAAAATAGAGAAGCCACAGGTCGGGTAGCTAAGTTGGCCATTGAGCTTGGGCCCCATGGTTTAAAGTATGTGCCTCGTACAGCCATCAAGTCACAAGCGCTCGTGGATTTTATCAATGACTAGACAGAATTGCAAACGCCTGAGGAAAAGCCGGATAACACATATTGGACTATTCACTTTGATGGGTCCAGGCAATTAGAAGGCTCGGGGGCTGGAGTTGTCTTAACTTCCCCGCGAGGTGATAAATTTTCTTATGTTCTCTGGTTAATGTTCCCTTGTACTAATAATGCAGCTAAGTATGAGGCCTTGTTCCATGGTCTTCGGATGGCTAAGGAGATGAACTTAAGACGGGAGAGATGCTTCGGTGATTCAGATCTGGTAGCCCAGCAGGTTTCTGGCACTTGGGATTCCAAAGATCCACTCATGGCGGCTTACCGCCGAGTGGTTGATGCTATTGCGGGTCACTTCAAAAGTTACCAGGTTGAACACATTGATCGAAAGAAGAATGAGGAGGCTGATGCTTTAAGCCGGTTAGGGTCTCAGCGTATGCCGGTGCCGCCTAACACATTTTGGATGTTCTGATCAACTGTCTGTCAAGTTACCTATAGAGGAGGATCTTGATGTTCCTGATCCGGAGGCACAATTGGTGGTGGCTCTTGATGTTTCTCCTCACTGGACGGT
Source organism: Secale cereale (assembly GCA_902687465.1). Classification (NCBI taxonomy): domain Eukaryota; kingdom Viridiplantae; phylum Streptophyta; class Magnoliopsida; order Poales; family Poaceae; genus Secale; species Secale cereale. The sequence continues at coordinate 124,128,088 of LR738715.1, read as the reverse complement.
TCCGTATTTGGCTTACATGATCCGGGGCGAGTTGCCTGAGGACGAGATTTTGGCGAGACAAATAACCCGGCGGTCTAAGTCAATGACGATTGTCAATGGGGAATTGCACCATCGGAGTGTTACACGGGCGCTCCAACGTTGTGTTTCTCCTGAAGAAGGCTGTGAGATCCCGCGAGAGATCCATGAAGGAGATTGTGGTCATCATGCCGGCTCTATATCCCTTGTGGCTAAAGCTTTTCATCATGGGTTCTATTGGTTGACGGCACATGCTGATGCTGAAGACTTGGTAAGCAGATGTGACGGTTGTCAGAAGTTTTCACGGCGTGCTCATGTTCCAGCTCAAGAATTAAGGATGATTCCAATAACTTGGCCGTTTGCAACTTGGGGGCTTGTTATGGTCGGGCCTTTTAAGAGGTCCAAGGATAAGAAAACCCACCATTTGGTGGCAGTGGATAAATTTACCAAGTGGATTGAGGCAGAGCAGATTAGCAAGTGTGATGCAGCAACGACAGTTCAATTCATCAAGAAGGCGATTTTCCGTTTTGTCTTGCCCCACAGTATCATAACAGATAACGGAACTAATCTTTCCAAGGGTGCTATGAGGGAATTTTGTCAACGAGAACATATTCGACTTGATGTCTCCTTCGTGGCTCACCCCAGTCCAATGGTCAAGTGGAACGGGCTAATCAAGAGATTCTGCGAGGCATCAAGCCCCGGCTTATGGTTCCTTTGAAAAGAACGCTGAGCTGTTGGGTGGAAGTGTGACCTTTAGTGTTATGGAGCATAAATACAACACCCAACAGATCTACGGGCTACACACCTTTCTTCATGGTCTATGGAGCAGAGACGGTTCTTCCTAGTGATATCCGTCATGATTCGCCTCGAGTGGCGGCTTATGTTGAAGCTGATAATGAGAAGGCATGTCAAGATGCATTGGACTTGTTGGATGAAGAGCGTGACCTTACGGCGGCTCATTCAGCGATTTATCAACAGGATTTACGACGGTGTCACATCCGCCGGGTCAAAACCAGAACCTTTCAAGAAGGCGACTTAGTACTCTGGCTTAGCCAAGATCAAACTGATATGCATAATCTATCACCACCTTGGGAAGGACCTTTTGTCGTCAGCAAGAATCTGCATAACGGGTCATACTATCTGATTGACGTTCAGGAGCACAAGGATTCACACACATCAGAGAAGGAGACCTGTCGCCCATGGAATATTGCTCATCTCTGGCCTTACTATACTTGAGCCACCGGCTCTCATGATGTACATAGTTTGATGATGTATATATTAGAAACAATATAATAAATCCGGCATCCCTGATAATTCGGGGCCTCTGTCGTTTTCACTTCCTCGAAGCTGAGTCTTTGTTATCATCTTACATGTTTACTTAAGAGGCTTGACACCCAAATTGCAGGGGCCAAAGAGAGTTCGATGCATATCACATATCAAACATAGGTCCTCGATGAGAACAATTCGTAAGTATGTCACTTGGGGGCTTCCTGTTCAAACATAGGCGCATTCGACCAAAGAGAACACATCGTTACTACACTTTTGACCAGGTTATCTTCAAACATAGGCGTATTCGACCAAACAGGACATAACCTGTGGGTCATCCTACCTGTACCCAGCTGTTTCAACTCCATCACGTCATCCCTATTGACCCGGCGAACTCTTAGCAATCAGTCTTTTATGGCGTATCCGACCAAAGATTCTGAGCTTGCTAAGGTTAAAACGCCGGCTTGTCACATGAAAGCACGGCTTACAGATAGTCAGGATAGATCCAGGCTCAAAAAGCCGCCTTTCTTGAAACTTGGATAAATCGGCCTATGATGCAAGATGCAACTCTGACCCAGCATACTCTAGATAAGTCTATCTTTAAAACAAAGACCTGCACTTGTCTAGGTTCAAATGTTGATTGGGTACTTTGAGAGCCGGCTCACAGCCAGCGCATACCTTCCAGTTGCCAACAAGCTAGTTTCATTGAAGAAGAACATTTGGCTTGGCGACCTGCAAAAGCCTCGGATGTTTTTCGATCTCTTCTTCTCTGTTTTTTTTGTTTTTTCGTAGGTTTTCTTTTGTCGTATGGTTTTTCGCGAATTAGGCCAAGCTGCCTCTACTTATGGCTCATATTTGAAGCATCTCTAGGTCTATGCAACCCGACCTAATGATCGGCTCTAAGCCGCCAGAAAATAATCATCTTATATTTGGAGCGATAGCTCTACAAGACTCTAGCTGCATGGAGCTGATAAGCCGGTAGTATAAACACACACCACATGTATGGTTATTTTTCACAATGGAGTTAACATTGTAATTAAACCGGTCCTGGTTATGGACTATCTGTCCCTAGTGGCATTAGTTGGGCATCATGACCCGCCCGGCGGTAAACCGCTAGGGCACTTGCTATCTGTTTACATGCATGATAATGATTAATTTGATCTGCATAAGTCAGCACTGTCATAAGCATAAAGTGGTGTTTCTTCAGCTGGTGGATCAACAATATTGTGCAGAAGCAGAACCGTGCGCAATGGCACTACAGATTAAATTTTACTACCCTATTACATGACTCCATGAGCCAAACAAAATCAAGTGTTTTTTAAAGGATCAAATATGTAAAACGCCCGGCAGTTCACTCTTCCTGGCCTTGCTGACTTGAAGCTTCAGGATTAACCTTCTCTGGTTCTTTGTCCTCCTCTATCTGAAAGTTTGGTGACGACCAATTGATGCCAGCCAAAGCTTCAAATTCAGCTTCATCATCGATAAGTTCAGACGGGTCAATTTCAGGGACGAAATTATGCTTACTGATTGGAGGGATTAGCTCCATCACTTTGTAAGCCAGAGTAGGCGTCTTATGGTTCTCTATGGTGTAAGCCGGCTGATATCTTGACAGATCTATTGCACTGGCAATCAGGCTAGCCAGAGGGCGTATATCTTTGACACAGGCAGCAAAGTCTTTTTGGTCAAAAGCCGTGCCATCTTCTTTCAGACTTGGATAGCGAGTGGCTAAGTCGGCTGGGTCCAGCTCTGGTAGCCATGCCTTGGCCCGGCTTAAAGCTATTATGGCACCGGCTCTCACAGACGACCGCTTCATTTCATCAATCCTAGCAGGCAGCACAGAAAGCTTCTTCAAGATATCTATCAAGAGAGTAGTGTGTGGTTGGCCGGAGAAACTGTAACCAATGCGCGCTGAGCTCCAGTGTATAGCTGTTCAGCAAGTGTATAAATAGCTTTAAGCTTCACAAGCATCTCTTGGGCAAGATTGCTGCTCCTGCGGCCTACATAAGTCATAAATTGGTTAGCGGCGGTTTATGCTATCAAAGGAAATATTCAATTTTCAACAAGGCGGCTTACCAAAGATAGCTAAAGCCATTTGAGGTACATGGTGCTTTAAGCCGGTGAGCTCAGTGGTCACCTCTTCAAGAGTTGCTTCTGCCTTTTTGGCTCGCTGTACCAAGGCGGTTCTTTCTTCAGCCCAAGAAGTTTTCTCGTTTTCAAACTTGGCCTTCAGTTCTTCCATTTCGCCACACTAAATTGAAATTTTGATTCAGCTTTCTGGGTCTCAGATTCTTGAAACTTCAGCCGGTTCTTTGCGTCATCTAATTGTGATTGCAATTCAGCAGTGGTATTTTGTATAGAGTCACAAAATATATTATTATCCGGGTTACAAGAATTGAAGTCCCAAGCTTTTTGCAAGCAACAACACTTGGCACTTGGGGGCTAATGGCTGCCGAATCATTCTTTAAGCGCCGGTTCATATTAATAAAGTCCCAAGCACTTTGCAAGCAAGAGTACTTGGCACTTGGGGGCTAATGCATATCGCTTGTATTTTATTATTCATTTATGATAACCCGGTCGTACTATAAACAGTCGCCGCCGGCTTATGGAGGCTATACAGGCAAGCTCTAGACATGTACAATGATGGATAGAACCGACTCATTCATACTGATTAAGCCGGCCCATGGGGGCTACAGGTGCATCGTTCATCAAAGTCAGATTTCCTAGAATGATGCATGCCAACTTTGGAAGGATTTTATTAAAGATACTCATGCTATTTTAAGTCTACAACATATTCAATTTTATCATATCCAATAGCATTGGGGCTGGAAGGATGTATATAACTTAGTCAAGATTCATACCTCAAATTTCTTATTCATCTGCTTCACCATATCAATTTCAAGATCGCGACTGGTGTGGACTTGGTTGAGATAGCCAGAAAGCACTTCACTGCTGCTCAGTTGCGCATAATGAGTCATATCAAACCTTACTTTCCGCTTCTCAACAAGTTCCTGTTTAGTGATGTGTTTGGCCAGAACAGTTGGATTGCCCGGTTCTCTAAAGCCGGTGCTGGTGATCATCACATATCCAGTCTGCTTTAGTTGGGATTGACGATTCAACATTTACAGAAGTGATATTGGTGTGATCAATAGGGACGTCAGGAATTTCAGGAGGAGCGTTGTGAGCAGTTTCCTCCGTTGACTTTTCAGCATCTGTTGCTGAGACTTGCTGCTCCGGTTTAATGATTTTAGGATCAGTTGCCGGTTTAGTTGCTTTTGCTTACTTACTGGGCTTGGCTTGGCCACTGCACAAGTTAGGACAAATCAGTACAAAGTTATCAAAGTATGGGGATGAACAGAACAGGGAATAATTGTTACCCAGGGGCAGTCCTGAAAGCCGGCAGCTGAGTCTGAGATGAATCGCCGGAAGAAGAGCGAGAGACCTCCTGGTAGTTTGAATTGGAAGAATTTAGTGGCTGGCGAATGAGACCCGCCAGCGGGTAAAGGAGTTTAAGTGTGGAAGGACCTCATTTTGACGTTTCCGTCAGACCGGAGTATTCCGTAAGCCAGAGGACAGCTCTTCACCTCCGGTGTCCCGAGTTTGACGCCGGTTCTCGTGTTGTTATTGCTTGAAAACAAAGTGATGATCCAAATGAGCTAAGGGGTGTGAAAATCTTACTTTCCGGGTTACTCATCAAATTTTCTGTCTTGGCAAGGTTTCTAAGCCGGAGGATATAGTAATTACCTCTTCATCGACAGCCTGGCTGGCCCTCGTATCGTCCTGGCAATAATCAGTGTCAATAAGATAATTGAAAAAGGAGCCAAGAGAGTCAAGGGCTACCTCCGACTCAGAGCTGTCGTTCAGTTCAAAGAAGTCAGAAGAAGTTGGTTTGTTCTTTGTATTTTTAGCGGCTTTCTTAGCGGCCTTCTTGATAGCTTTGGCCTTTTTGGCAGCCTCGTGATCATATGTCTTCTTCCAGGAATCTGATTTAGCATGTGAAAGTCGGCAAGGTTGAGTTGACAGGAAAATCAAATACTAAAGCAAGTAACATTAAAATTAAGACTCACATGTGGTGCCAGATTAAGCTTGTAGAAAGGGTTTGGACCCACTTTGCTGCAGTCTCTCAGGCCTTCGTGCAGAAGGGTCTTGGTCATTTTAGTAATTGTGTCCTCAGTCAAGTCAAAGGGGCTGTGGCGTAATGGATCTTTGGTCTCACCAGTGTAAGTGCACATTAAGCCAGATCGGCGACTCAAGGGTATGATCCGCCAAGAAACCCAGCACCGGACCAAGTCAATTCCGGTTAGCCCATTTCCCAGTAGGGCCTTGACCTTTGCAATAGTGGGAGCATGCTTTTTACGTTCCGCGATAGTAAGTTTTTCAGCAAGAGGATGCTTTGGGTCCAGACGCTGGACACGTTAACCCGGCAACGGATTCTCATCAGCTGGAGAGGCGTCTTTGCAATAAAACCATGTTTGATTCCAATCCTTGGGGTGACTCGGCAGACGAGCATAGGGGAAAATAGCATCTCTTCTTCATTGAATTAAGATGGCGCCAAGTTCCAAGCTGGCTCCGTTCGTGAACTCGTTTTGGCGGTTTAAATAGAAATATTCTCTGAAGAGCTCGATGATGGGCTCCTCTTGAAGGTACACTTCGCAGAAGACTTGAAAATTGCAGATGTTTGACACGGAATTGGGTCCGGTGTCTTGAGGATGGAGCTGAAAGAAGTGCAGAACATCCTGAAAGAACTGAGAGCCGGGTGGTGAAAAGCCCCGGTTCATGTGATCAGTAAAAACAACAACTTCATCGTCCTTTGGATGAGGTCTCTCTTCGCCTGTCTTAGGGGCGCGGTAATGCATGACGTTTTTTTGGCAAGTACCCGATTTTGACAAAATCATCAAGTGTAGCGTCGGTGAAAATAGAAGGAACCCAATTGCACGAAGTGACTGTCTTCGGCGGCATTGTGAGCAGAGAAGCCTAAAAGAAGGAAACATTTTGCCGATTCAAAATTGGTTCATTAAGCCGGAAATCAGACTACAACATATGTTCCGAATGGCGGCTTAAATGGGGCCTAATGGTATATGGGTAATTATAAACCGGTGATATAAGCCGCCATGACAAGCGTTGATACTCAAGAATCGTTAATTTTTTTTGCTAAGTATTGAGACAAACATGTTTCACAGATTGGAGCAGCAACATTGGATCTACAGTAGTTCAGAAAAATAAAGTAAAAACCTAAAACTAAGGTGTTTGCGGCGAGAAAGTAAGAAGGTCCAGATGAGATTTATTGTAATAAGGATATATTTTGAGATCAAGACAAGTATTAAAACTGCTATCGCACAGATTTCATAGACTAATATTTTGACTTGGGATCTATGATGCTAAACGGCGAACAGTCAGACCTAAATATCAGTTTTGAGCAGTTCATGGATTCGGTTTGGCTCTTTCTTGTGCAGATGAGATGTTCGAGTATTTGAAAAAGAGATGCTATGAATACCATCGCATAGAGGAGTATCAAGTTCAAGATGAAAATCTCAACTACAGGGAAGGAAGAGGACGGACTCTAATGAACTCGCAGGAACTCTAATGGATCTAAGAGAAGAAGAAGGAGGAGAACTTACCTGGGCTGATGAACGGCGGCGGCGCGCGGATGAAATATGGTCGAATCAGGCTGATGCAGCGGCCGTTGTTGAGGAGGAGACAGAGATTGACGGCGCCGGTGGAGCTCGTGTGCAGAGGCGTCGCGAGGAAGGAGACCGAGATGAAGAGGCAAGGGGAAAATGGAAAGGGACCCCTAACCCTATTTATAAGGCAGATGGATAAAGGTCACACACGGGAATCGAGGTGGCTGAAAAACAGATATGTAATAGCGCAGGCGCCTTGATTGTCGGAGTTTCAGTAGATGCGGAGATTTGTTAAGGTTTGGGCAATTCAAAAGTAAATGACCGGTGACGTCATGGCGGGTTACCACAATTTCAGGGAATGACGTCATGGCGGGTTACGATATCTCGCGAGAAGATGAAGAAAGATTGACATGAACAAATTCAAGTCAACCTGGGGCCTAATGTTGGGGATATAACTATTTGACATGACCCGCCCAAGAGGGGTCGGGTTACCTCAATGGCGGTTAATGGGCCAAGCCCAGGAGCATGTTAAAGATGGCAATTCAAGAAGAGTGTCGTATAAAGGGCCCAAAACCCAGAGTGGCTTAAGGCCCGTAAGTGTAAACCGCCATGTATGTTTTACTTGTACTGTAAGGCATGTAAAGATGAGTCGCCGGGCTGGACACGTTTGTATGAGCTGGCCGGGACTCTGTAAGCCGCAGGGCGTCAACCCATGTATATATGGGGGCGACCCGACATCGGCTTAGGGCAAGAAACAACAGATCGAAAGCCAGGCTAGCGTATTCGCTCCCTAGCAATTGAAACCCTAGCAATACCACCTCAAACTAGATTAGGTTTTACCCTCACCGCAAGGGGCCGAACCAGTATAAACTCCCCGTGTCTTTGTCCCGTTTTAACCCCTTTAAGCTAACCATGTCGTGATGGCTCCACAATTAAGTCATTTCCTTAGGACATCTGCCGTGACAACTCCACGACAGAGACTGTAGCTGATTTTGACTTGGGTATTTCTTATACACCGGGCAAGGCTAATGTAATGGCTGATGCCTTGAGCCACAAGTCTTGATGCAACCACCTCCAGGTTCAAAAAGTTCAACCCTCGCTTGTTGAAGAATTCAGGAAGCTGAACCTCCATATTGTTCCTCCTGGTGCACTCGCACCACCTCCTCCAGAATTCCGCAAGATGAACCTCTGTGTTGTTCCCCAGGGTTCCCTTAATAACCCGGCAGTCGAACTAGATCTTGTGGACAGCATCAAGAGGGTGCAGAAATATAACTCTCAAGTTGAGAAGATTAAGTGCTACCTCGCAGAAGGAAGGCCCTCGTTCTTCACTGTTGATGATGATGGCACCTTGTTCTTTAATGGTCGCCTAGTGGTTCCTTCAAAAGAATCACTGGATATAACTCAGAAGGTTATGAAAGAAGCTCATGATACGTCTCTAACTATTCATCTGGGTAGCACGAAGATGTACCAAGATATTCGTCCGAGATTCTGGTGGTAAATATGAAGCAAGACATTGCTCGTTATGTTGCTGAATGTGACATTTGCCGTCGTATCAAAGCAGAACATCAAAGGCCTGCTCGAACTCTGCAACCTATCTTTATTCCTGAATGGAAATGGGACCATGTCGAAATGGACTTTGTCACTGGTTTTCCCAAATCGCGGAAGGGTAATGATGCTATTCTTGTCGTCATTGACCGGCTTTCTAAAGTTGCACACTTCCTGGCCGTCAGAGAAACGATCACTGCTAGTCAGCTGGCAACCCTCTATATATCCAGAATTGTCTCACTCCATGGTATTCCGCTCGTAATCAGCTCAGGCCATGGTAGCTTATTCACTTCAAGATTCTGGGCAAGTTTCCAAGAAGCAATGGGAACTCATCTATCTTTCAGCACTGCATTTCACCCTCAGTCTCAGGGAAAAGTTGAACGCGTCAATCATGTTCTCGAAGACATGCTTCGAGCTTGTGTTATTTCCTTCAGTGAGAAATGGGAGGAATCTCTCCTGTATGCCGAGTTCTCTTACAACAATAGCTTTCAAGCTAGTCTGAAGATGGCTCCCTTCGAAGTATTATATGGACGAAAGTGCCGAACACGTCTGAACTGGTCAGAAACTGGGGAACATCCACTCTTCGGTCTGGATATTATCCAACACGCCGAAGAGTGATACGTCTCCAATGTATCTATATTTTTTGATTGTTCCATGCTATTATATTATCCATCTTAGATGTTTTATATGCATTTATATGCTATTTTATATGATTTTTTGGACGAACCTATTAACCTAGAGCCCAGTACCAGTTTCTATTTTTTTTCCTTATTTTTAAGTTTTACAGAAAAGATATACCAAACGGAGTCCAATTGACGTGCCAATTTTTGATGATTTTTATGGACCAAAAGAAGCCCCCGGAGTAAAAGAGTTGGGCCAGAAGAGTCCCGAGCCGTCCACGATGGTGGAGGGCGTGCCCTACCCCCTGGGCGCGCCCCCTATCTCGTGGATGACTCGAAGACCTCCCTGACGTGTTCCCGACGCCAAAAATTCCTATAAATACAGAAACCCCCGAAAATAAACCTAGATCGGGAGTGTCGCCGCCGCAAGCCTCTGTAGCCACCAAAAACCAATTGGGACCCTGTTCCGGCACCCTGCCGGAGGGGGGATCCATCACTGGTGGCCATCTTCATCATCCCGGCGCTCTCCATGACGAGGAGGGAGTAGTTCACCCTCGAGGCCGAGGGTATGTACCCGTAGCTATGTGTTTGATCTCTTTCTCTCTCTCTCTCTATCTCTCTCTCTCTATCTCTCTCTCTCTCTCTCTCTCTCTCTCGTGTTCTTGATAAGGCATGATCTTGATGTACCGCGAGCTTTGCTATTATCGTTGTGTCGGGGGAAACTGTCCTCCCACGAGCACCTATGGGACCGGAGCCCCTTCTACGTTGCGGTAAGGGAGCGGAGGGAGCACGAAGAGCAGATCGAGGAGAGCATGCGGGCAGTTTACCCAGGTTCGGGCCGCGCGGACGCGTAAAACCCTACTCCTGCCTTGGTTGTATTGAGCTCGGGAGCTTGAAGAGCTACAGTACTAGCTACACCGAGCGAGAGAGTTGCTTAGGATTCGAACCCCTTTCTACGTTGTGCATGGGCCTCCTTTTATAGCTCAAGGGGTCACCGACAGGTGTCAACGTAGAGGAGGGCAAAAATGTAACTTTTGTGGTAGTTGTAACAGTGTATGAACAGTGCGTGAACAGTGGTCTTTACCTAACCTTGACAGTGGGGGACAAGGGCATTAAATGCCCGTCACCATCGACCCCAAAAGTGTCCGTCCATGCTTCTCCGTCCGCCACGGCGCTAGCCTCGTCACCGTGGCTTGCCACCGTGTCCCCCAGGTTGCACAGCCATCCGCCACGCGTCCCTGGAAGGGCGCCAGGGCGACGCGTGGGCAGATGAGCTGGAGCGCGGACACATATCACAAGTTTTCCCCGGCAAGCACCTTGCCGGGGCTATGATCTTGCCGGGCGCAGAAGCTTGTCGCTCCCCGGGCCCTGCCGAGGCGCACGACGCGCCGAGGTATCTCTTCAAGTACGTATTCCTTGGTCTTCCTGGCAAGCTCCTCTTACCAGGGCCTTGTGCTGGAGTGATGGTCTTGAGCCTGGTACGGCCTTCCCGGCAAGCTCCTCCTTGCCGGGGCCTTGATCTTATGTCTTGTATACTTTGTTCTTGAATGGCTTTATAGGGACCAGGAAGGTTTCCGGCAAGCACGTGGTAAGCCCTGCCGTGGGAAGCTGCCACTGCCCGTGTACAAGTTGGAGTACTAAGGTACCCCTATCTTAGTACACCGACAGGAGCCCCCGGGCCTGGGCCACACACGGTGCCGAGCGCTGTTGGGCCAGGCCCAAAACAGTGCACGGGCACACGCGGCCCACGGCAAGCCGTATCCCCTTCCGCATCCGCCGCGCCCCTCCCTAACGGCACGCGTCGATTGCGGCGTCGTGGGAGAGATCGTGGCCTGTTCTTTAATGGGAAATGCGGAGCGTCCCCCACTTCCCCCTTAAAAGCAGAGGAAGCAGGGGCAGTTTCCTCCTTCGTCTTCATTGTCTCTTAACTCTCTAGAAACCCCCGCCGCTCCTAGCCTCCACCCCTCCTCCGCCGTCTTCTGCATCCGCGGCGCCGTCGAGCTCCTCGCTTCTTCCCTCGCCGCCTCCGCCATGGCTCCGAAGAGCGAGAAGGCGAAAGCGGACAAGGCCAAGAAGGAGAAATCCGAGCAGGCGGCGAAGCTGGCCGCCATTCGGAAGAGGAACGTGGTCTTCGCACCGAGGCTTGGCGCGAAGGAGCTGCGGAACAAGTACTATCTTTTCTGGTCCGGGGAGACCAAAGCTCATCCCCGCACCAGAGCCTTCCCTGCCGTCGCCAGAGATTTGTTCCCCGGCGGGTACTTCTTCTTCGCTGCTTTCTTTCACTGTGGATTGTGCCCTCCGTACTCGGAGTTCTTTTGCGACATTATGAACACATATGGCCTCCACCTTCTAGACTTTACCCCCAACGCCATCCTTACGATGGCTGTTTTCGCACATCTGTGCGAAAACTATGTTGGGATCCATCCAAACGTAGCACTCTTTCGCCATTTCTTTATGCCCAGAGTAGAGGCTGGCGCTCCCCTTTCCGGCGGCATCTCCTGGATCTTCCGGCTGAACAAGAAAGATTCATACCTGAAGGGAGAACTCCGCGGCAAGTGGGAAGAATGGCGTGCAGATTGGTGCTGGGTTGTAGAGGATAAGACGGAGCCCTTCACGGCGCCGCGCACAACAGCCATAGTGCGCGACAGGAATTGGAGCGAATTGGCCCCGGAGGACAACAAGCTCAGTATTGCCCTTGTCAGGATTATCCGTCTCCGGGTAGCTAATCTGACCATCGGAGAGGTCGGGGCAGATTTCCTCCGCCGCCGCATCGCCCCTCTACAAGAGAGGAAGAGGGCCGCATGGGAATTCGGCAATGCGGCAGATATTATGAGGCTGCGCCCTGGATTAAACTTCAATTTCACTGCTTTGGAGCTGAAAGGAATGGTCCGAAAGCTCTTCAAGCACGACCCGGCCCATCCAGAGTGGTTCAGACCGGCCAAGGGAGTGGTGCCACTGTGCAACAGCACCGCCTGTGACTCCCTGCGCGCAATGATGCCGGAGTGCGACTCCCATGGCATCGTTCCCACCTGGATCGAGCCTCCGCCGGATACAGTGCTGAGCTTCTTCGACAACTTAGTTGAGACGCCCAAGAACTCCGAGGAGAACAGGGGCCTCACCCGGGCCACTACGGCGCGGGACATAGCTTACATTGCTTCCAGGATGGAAGAGGCCGCCGCAGCCGCGGCGGCGGGAGATTTTGGATACACCGTCGACGAGGCGGAGGCCGCGGACGCGGCGTGCCAAGCAGAGGAGGCAGAAATCCGCAGGCTGCTCAAGCTTCCGCCCGAGGAGTTTTCCGGGGTGCCTTCCCTGAGGCATGCCGGGATACCCGGGGTTGCCGGGGTGAGCGAGGCCGCCGCAGGGAGCGAGGTTGCCGGAGGGAGCGGGGCCGCCGGAGGGAGCGGGACCGCCGGAGGGAGCGAGGCCGCCGGGCATGGCGCTGGGCCCAGCGAGCCTGCCGGAGAGGAGGAGGAGGGCGACGAGGCCGATGAAGACACCGGCGGATCTCTGGGACTTGACGACGATGCCTCCTCGTCATCAGAGAACTCCCCGCCTCCGGCAAGTCCTACGCAACCACCGAGGAAGCGTCTCCGCAAGGTGGCGACGGCGACGAGGACGCATGCGCCAAGGCAGCAGCCTGCGCGCCGGGCGACGCGCGCCACCAGGGCGAGCCAGGCCGCGACGGAGGAGGCGCCCCGCGTGCCAGCGCCAAGCGGAGGGGGATCTTCCCGGAGCGGAACGGCCGCTCCGCCTGCTCCTCGGGCCTCGGCGTCAACGGAGGCTGGGTCTTCGCAGCCCCCAGCCCCGGAGACCGCCAAGCGCCCGAGGGAGCCTTCTCCTCCTGCTCCTCGCGCGGGAGCATCTCAGGTGGAGTTCGACTTCTCCGCCCTCAGCTCCGACGACGACGAGGAAGAGGAGTAAGTACTTGCAATTTGTAACTTCTTCGATTTTGTCTTGATTTTCCTTGATGATTCTGATCTTGCTCTTGTTTTGCTTTCAGGACCCTGGCCCAGCGGATGGCGAAGAGGGCCAAGATCCCCGTGGTCGAGGTCGAAGACGACTCGCCCGTCGCGGCGACCGAAGACGCGCCAGCGACGAGACTGCCGGATCAACCCGCTGCTCCGAGGAGCAGCCCCCAGCGCAGCCCCCAGCGTAAGTCTGATTTTTATATTTCTGCTTGGCGGGCGCGCTTGAGGTTGTTGTCTGTACTGATATTTTGTTGTCTTGTTTGTCTTGCGCAGAAGTGGAGCCGCAGCTGCAGGAGCGCCCGGAGACTGCCCCCGACGAGCTACTCGCTCCACCCTCCCCGCCAAGGGTGAACTCCCCGGCGAGGGAGAACGCTCCGACAAGGACGGGCACCCCGCCAAGGGTGGGCACCCCGACGAGGGTGACCACCCCGCCAAGGGAGGGCGCGGGCGGCCCTCCGCCAGCAGGGGCCACCGCTCCACCGCCAAGGGAGAACTCCCCGGCGACGGAGCCTGTCGCTGAAGAAGTCCGCGAAGGTGAGTCTTGTAGCTTCTTCTTCTTGAACTTGTCTTTTTGGATATTTGTTTGATCTTTTCTTTTCTTTTTCTTCTGCTAGATCCTCCTGCGCCGGAGCGGATGGAGACAGAGGCCGCCGGCGAGGAGAGTGCGCAAGGCGACGGCGGCAACGCCACTGCCGCTGAGGGCATGGCTGGAGCCGACGAGCCTGCCGCTGAGGAGACCGCCCCGACCGCAGACGCCGCGGCGGGGGAGGGGACCGGCGACCATACTGCTGGCCCGGAGGCAGCAGGAGCGTCAAGCGCTGCACCGGCCGCCGACCCCTCCGCCACCACGGAGCAGCCAGGCGTCTATCTTGCGGCCCCCAACGGAGTCTTCATACAAGTCCCGTGGGGGTCTTCGTCGCGAGCCCCCGTGGAGGGAGAGACCTACGATGGAGAGGTCCTCGCCTCCGCGGGGTTGAAGGTCGTTGAAGCACTTGGCGGTGGAGACGAGCCCGAAGAGGAGAAGCTCCTTCGCCAGCTCCTGGCCCTTTACCGGGCCAGGCAGGCGAAGCTGGACTCCCGGGAAGCTCTTGCCGCCAAGGCTGGAGTTGACTTGGAGAAGCAGGCCGCGGAGCTTCGCGCCGCCAACCAGGCCGCCCTCCGCAACTTGGCGGAGGAGCGGGAAGAGCTTGCCGGGGAGCAGCAAGCCTTCCTCCTGGAGAAGGCGAAGGCAGAAGAGCGACAGCGGCTGGCCGCCGAGGAGCTGTCCCGGCGGGAGGGGGCGCTCAACCAACGGAAGGTTGAGCTCGACGCCCATGACGACGAACTCACCGCCCGGGAGCAGACCCTTGGCGGGGCCCTGAAGGAGGTGAAGGAAGCCGCAGCCGCCGCGGAAACCGCCAAGAGGGACCTGGAGCTCAAGGTGGATCAGCTGGAGCGGTACCTGAAAGCAAGTGAGGACAGAGTCACCGCGCTCAACATGGAGCGGGAGAAGGATGCCTACACTAACTCCGACTTGCAGGTACGACTCTCCAAGAAGGGCGACGAGCTCACTGCCGCCAAAGATTCAATCGCTGACTTGGAGTTGAAGGTCTCCACTTTAAGTGATTCGCTCGATGCCGCCCAGGACCGCGTAACGTAGCTGATGGACGAGCTCCGCAAGGAACGAGGCCTAGTGGAGAGCACCGCCACCTCAGCGAACAATTTCAGCCGGGCGGTGGAGCAATGGACCGACGAGCTGGTTACTTCCGCTGCCAGCATCGACAAGGAGATGATGGCGCTGAGGGCGGAGCACCTCGTGTACTCTCCCGACGAGTACCTCCCCCACAGCGCCAGGCTAAGTCTCTTCTTCAGGGGGATCGCGCCGGCGCTTGCACGGCTGCGGGAGAAGCTCCCCGCGCAGCTGGCCGACGAGTCGCGCCGGCTCTGCGCGGGCACTCTGGAGCGCGTCTTGACGAAGATCGTTTACCGCAACCCCGGCATTAACCTTGTGAACGTCCTCCGCAGCCTGCCGGACGACGCAGATCAGGAGGCGTTGAAGGCGCAGGTCGCCCACATCGTCGCCAAGGTGAACAAGGTCACAAGGCGTGAAGGCGACCGCGTAGACTAGGCTTCTTTCTTTTCTGTAGGATCGAAAGTATGTCTAGAGGGGGGGGGTGATTAGACTACTTGTCAATATAAAAATTCTGCCTTTTGACAAAGAACAGTTTTTGGCAGATTCACAATTATGATCAAGTCAAGCATCACCCTACACATGCAATTCTAGAGTATAGGCAGCAGAAAGTAAATTGCACATGTAGTAAAGAGAGGTGGAGAAGAGCAAACGCAATTTTGGAGACGCGGTGATTTTTCCCGTGGTTCCGATAGGTGGCGCTATCGTACATCCACGTTGATGGAGACTTCAACCCACGGAGGGTAACGGCTGCGCGAGTCCACGGAGGGCTCCACCCACGAAGGGTCCATGAAGAAGCAACCTTGTCTATTCCATCATGGCCTACGTCCACGGAGGGCTAGCCTTACTCGGGGTAGATCTTCACGAAGTAGGCGATCTCCTTACCCTTACAAACTTCTTGGTTCAACTCCACATCTCGACGACGGAGGCTCCCAAGCGACACCTAACCAATCTAGGAGGCACCACCCTCCAAAAGGTAATAGATGTTGTAGATGATGATGAACTCCTTGCTCTTGTGCTTCAAATGATAATCTCCCCAACACTCAACTCTCCTCACTGATTTGGCTGTGGTGGAAGAAAGGATTGAGTGGAAAGCAACTTGGGAAGGCTAGAGATCAAGCTTCATATGGTGGGAGTGGAGCAACTTGATCTCAACACAAGGGTAGGTAGCTCTCTTCTCAGAAATGTAAGGTAGGAGTGGTAGTTCTTTCTGATGGCTCTCTCCATGAATGAAGAGGGGGTGGAGGGGTATAAATAGCCTCCACACAAAATCCAACCGTTACACACATTTGAGCAATCTCGGTGGGACCGAAGTGGACAACTCGGTGAGACCGATAGTTCAAATAATGTGAACGTTGGGATTTTCGGTGGGACCGAATATACAATCTCGGTTAGTCCGATTCGTGCAATGACAAGAGCATGCCAGTTTCGGTGGGACCGACTTCATCATCTCGGTGACACCGATTTGATGACAGAAGGTTACAGAAACTTGGCAACTCATGTTTCGGTGAGACCGAGTTCAGAATCGGAAAATCCGAGTTTACTAGGGTTTGGCTTATGGCTGAGGTGGTTCATCTCGGTGTGACTGAGTTTGGAATATCGGTGGGACCGAGACTACTTATGAGTGTCTATGGCAGTGAAAGTTGCTGATAGTTTAGGAGATGTATCACTAAGCACTTGAGCAACCAGATCATCATCATAACCTCATCCCCTTTTAATAGTATTGGCTTTTCCTATGGACTCAATGTGATCTTGGATCACTAAATCAAAAATGGAGTCTTGAGCTTTTGCCAATGCTTGCCTTAGCATTTTGAGGGGTCCACTTCTTCAGTCCTTGCCATACCCATATCACTGAACTCTCTGAAATGATTCTCAAGTAACTATTAGTTCAATGATATATATGTTGTTATTAATTACCAAAACCACCCGGGGATTAGTTGCACTTTCATTTTCCTTTGCCGCTGCAAAGTATGTTATGGACATGAATCGATTAGCTATTGCAACAAGTTATCTCTGTAATATACTATCTTATTTCTGATCAATTAATGCGGTGTTATCTCCCTTGCTTTTGGTCCTCCACTTTGTATGCTTTTTGCCCTACGCTTTTAGGGGACTTGCCGGCAAGGGGCCCTTGCCGCGAGCGCTGAGTGCTGGACTCTTAGCAGCCTGTTGGCAAAGGCCTTACCGGCAAGAAACCTTGCCGCAGCTAGTCGCAACGCACTTAGCTTGCTGAGCAAACTCGAAAACGAAGTAAGGGCGCGACACTTGTCGCAGCTCACTTAAGTCGTTGAGCGTGCTCGAAAACAAAGTAAGGGTGCGGCTAGCCACGGGTAGGTTCCTCCGCGCACAGGTTTTCCATACAAAGTGTGGTTGTTCAAGGAAAATAACCAGAATTTAAAAATTTGAACTTCTCAAATTCTGGTAACTTAGCTTTCATATATTGCTTGCTCCCCGACAAGGCTTCTTTCTTGAACTGCACTTGGTTCATTCTCCACCTCACCGGTCGCCGGTCCCCTCCCCCGCCGCAGAGCAGCCAGGCGTCTATCTTGAGGCCCCCAACGGAGTCTTCATACAAGTCCCGTGGGGGTCTTCGTCGCGAGCCCCCGTGGAGGGAGAGACCTACGATGGAGAGGTCCTCGCCTCCGCGGGGTTGAAGGTCATCGAAGCACTTGGCGGTGGAGACGAGCCCGAAGAGGAGAAGCTCCTTCGCCGGCTCCTGGCCCTTTACCGGGCCAGGCAGGCCGTTTGAATGCAAATGCACAATCGATTAGGATCATGGGTCACTCTTCCATGTCACATACATCTTGGTGGAGCGCACAAAATGATAAGAATGAACAGCATGCACCCAATCACCAAGACATGAGTAAATGGTCATACGAGATAGGAATGGCATATGATAAGCATTAAGCACACATTAAAGCATAGTATGACCAAGCACTCATTAAGGTAGAATCAAATGGAGTATCAAACACACTGAATGTCTCGAAAACCAAAAGTATCCAAAAGTATCTCAAAGAAACCGCAAAAGAACGAAAGAGCAAAAGTGCAAAGACAACAACATTCTCTCTCTCTCTCTTGAAGCCCTATGATTTATACAATTTCTCCCCCTTTGGCAACAAGTTACCAAAAAGTTTGAAAAAGCATAGAGCTAAGCGTCACTGTGGACTCTGCTGGCGGCTCCCGTCTGGGTTGATGTCGGAGTGGATATGACAGCATCGGCGAAGACTTCAGCTGATGTCTGTGCTGGAGGAGTGGACACTGGAGCTGGAGCTGGAGTAGGAGCAACTGCTGGAACTGTGGGAGGTGCTGAAGCTGTAGTCCTGGTGTCAGACACTGGAATAGCAGCTGATCGGGATCCTTTGGGAACCGGAGCAGTCTGTCGATGAGAATCCTGGACTAAGTCATCCTGCAACTCACGCATAAGCTCTGCCTTGTCCTGCTTTGCTTCCTCAATGTCTGCCTCGAGCTTGTTGACGGTCACTTGTACTTCAGTCAGCTTCACGTCCAGAGCGTGGATCTTCTCGTCAACAATCCTCTCTAAGCTCTCTTGAGACTGTTCAATGCTGGCCAGGCGTTGTTCAATCCTTTGAGTAGCTTCAAGAATTTGCTCTCCGAAACTCTTTGGTTTAGCTGCTGCTGCTGCTGCTGCTTCCTTGTCAGCTCCGGCTTTCTTAGCAGCTGCGATCTTGGCTTGACCTTCAACAGATGTCGGATCCTCCTCATCCATCACAACAACATTGTCTTCATGCTCTGGCTGCAACGGTAAATGTTCTCTATCCAACAAGAATGTGCCCGTGCCAAACTTGGCATTGATAAGCATCTGAATCTGCGGGGCAAATCCACATGACCTTTTCTGGTCAGCTGCAGTCCTCTTAATGGTCTCTACCATCAAGTCCATCACCTTGAAAGGTGCTCTCTCATCAAGTATGTGCAGCATGTTGATTGAGTATCCTCTGATCATGCGATCATCTCCAGATTTGGGCATCAAGGTATGCCTCAAAATGGTATTAGTGGTAGGTAAGCCTGCCTGGAGATGGTAGACTGAGCCGAGCTTCCAGATTTCCAAATCCTCTGCTGGAACCTCTTTGTACATGTTTTTCATGGATTCATGATTCTTCTTTGGAATCCCATATACATCAATATCATCTTCTCGTTGCACTGGAGCATTCAGAATTTCTGCCCATTCTTCAACAGAAGAAGAAAACCTTTGACCTTCAGTCATCCACATAATCTTTCCATCAGGGTAGAAGTGAGCTGTGGCATAAAATTGCATTATCATCTCATCGTTTCAACTGGTCAATTTCTGACCTACAAAATCTGCAACTCCACATGCAGTGAAACTTTCATGCACATGTGGAAAGAAATCTCTGTGCTCTTCGCTGTCTATGTACTTCTAGTCAACATATCTGGTGTCTGCGACTATGGGCTTCTTGTCCATCAGCACGGTCTCATAGAAGTCCTGCTGCTCTCTGGTGTGAAATCTGGGATCTAGAGCAGTTCTTCTCCTCACGGCATATGGGTCAGTTTGTCTCCATAGCCTGAGACCTCTATCTTTCCTTGCCTTCATATCCTCAGCTTGAGGATGAGCATCATTATGGAGTGGCAGTTTTTGGACGAAGTTTCAGTAAAACTGGTCCTTCATCGTCAGACTCAGCTGGTGGCACATCATCCTTGTTCTTTTTAGACGCTGGAATGTTTCCGATGGTCCTCTTGGGCTTGGCAGCAGGCTTTGCTGGAGCTGCCTTAGCTGGAGCAGATTTCTTGGGCTTTGATGTGGCTCCAGCCTTAATGGCATCACCCATGAGCTTCGGCTTCTGAGGAGGAGGCTGGGGTGCTTCCTCATCCTCATCCTCTACTGCTGCATCTGCATGAGGATCAATATACATATCTGCTCTAGCTCCTGACACATGCACTATCCTCTTTCTCTTGGTGGTTTTCTTCACTTTGCTTGCAGCTGCCTCTCCCAAATTCAGCTTCTTAGCAACAGTTGACTGCTTGACTTTGCTGGTGCCCTTCTTAGATTGTTGATCTTGTTGCTCTTTGGCAACAACCTTCCTTTTAGGCTTTGAGGTCACCTCTTCCTCAACAACAAAATCTGAATCCTCATCATCTGAATTCCTCTTCTTTCTAGCTCTGGTGGCTGCAGGAGGCATGCCACTTGGTGTACTCCTCTCACCATCATCAGATGAGCTACTAGGATCAGGACTAGTGCCTGCCTCTGGAATGTCTGCAATGGGTGTCTCTGGCCTGTTCTCACTGTCACTGGCATCTGACATGGCTGACAACCTGTGAATAGATAAGGTGTAGGCAGAGAAGAAGAGTCATCACAAACTGCAAAAGTTTTTGCAAAAAAAAAATGAGTTCAAATTCTAGTATTAAGTTTTCACAGAAGACATTTCGGTCAGACCGAGTTTAAGGTTCGGTGAATCCGAAGTGTTAAACAGGAGCTTGGCACACCACTTTCGGTTTGATCGAAGTGGGTTTCGGTCCTGCCGAAAACACTAGGGTTTCACAGAATCTTCATTTCGGTCACACCGATTTTGCACAACTCGGTTGGACCGAAGGGTGCAGTGCAATGGCCATAGGCCAAATCGGTCATACCGAAAATATAAAATCGGTCTCACGGAGATGTGTTCCGCGGAAACCTAACCCTAAAACTTTTACTCGAATCTAGTTCAAACGAACCAATCTGGTGTACAAGAGGATTTCAATCGTGGCAAGATACTAGGCAATCCAAACGTGCATTGAATCGGAGATGGGAGCACGAGTGGGATCAAAACTCACCCTAACTTGGTGGAGTTTTTCTACGGCGGCAACGGCGCGGAGGAGATGGCCGTTGACGGCGACGGAGACCTGCGGCGAGGGCGCACAGGCGACGGCGGCGACGATCCGGAGACCAAGGCGACGGCAGCAAGGGGTGTGGGGGCGAAACGTTTGAAGGAGGAATCAACGCGCGCGGCCCTCGGAATATATACCCCTTCGCTGTCGGTGGGACCGAGTTGTAAAACTCGGTGGCACCGAGATGGATAACTGCTAGGCAGTTATGCACTTCGGTCACGCCGAAAATCACAACTCGGTTTCACCGAGATGAAAACCTAGATCAGTCTAAATGCTTTCGGTTCGACCGAGTTTGAGTGAGTTGGTCTGACCGAAATCAATTAGAAGGTTTTGGAAATTAGCCCTTGACGGATCGGTGGCTCCGAGTGCTCCTCACCCGGAGGGTCCGAAAATGACTTGTTCAAAATTTGTGATGTAAGCATGAATAGAATTTGAGACAAGAAAGCATAGATAGCTAGGGGAGGTACTTAGGCATTCTTGTCCATCCTTTTGGTCAGAAAACTCAAAACGACCAAAACAACAAATGGATGTCCTTGAATGGATAAAATCATGCATCCAACATGCTCACACAATAAGATAGCAAATGAAATATGTGTCAAACATGCACAACCAAAACTCTAGCAACTAACACACAATTTGTCGATGACTAGGTCATCTTTATATGAGTATATTGACTTAGGAGCCAAATGAGAACATTTGATCATAGGTCATACTCATCGTTTAAGCACAAGTGGGGTTACCACTTTTACATAAAGCATTGATGTGTTCACATCATTTGAAGATGCTTTAGCTCGATTTTTAAAGCAAAGCTCCCCCTAGATGTGAGAACCCCTTTTAAAGGGTCAAACTAACCTTGGGTTGTCGTAGAAGACTTCATGTAGATGTTGAAGATGTGGATGCTCAATGTTGATGAAGATCATCAAGAGTTGGGAGCTATCCTTTGGATTCGGGCACTTTCAATACCTACATGGGTTAGTCCCACAAGGAACAAACACGGATATCCATGGACATAGATTGACGTTCACAATAGATGATGTCCATGAAAGCAATGATTACCTTGTCCCTTGACTTACCAACAAGAGGGTTTGTGACTCCATGAACTAGTGCACGATGTGGAAGTTGATTGCACAAGTTTTTGCCAAAATGAATGTGAGTGAAGTATGTTGGCGGAGTCACCCTCAAGAACTTTCTAGTTCTTCTTCTTCGGGATCCACATCATCTTGATGGGAATCCTTGGGGTTGTAGTTGAGCTTGACGAAGTAGAACTTGATGTTTCCTTGGGAACCCACTTGACCATGGCCTGAGGTGCTTGAACAAATGCATCAATCTCCTCTTGAAGCTTGTCCTTGCCTTTTAGCTTGTGGTCTTGTGGTGGAAGGTCATCTTGAGCTTGTTCCACATTGGAAGAAGTAGGATCATACTTCTCCTTTTGAGGAACAAACTGTGGAGTAGGATATTGACCTTCTTCCCACTCAACACCTTCGGCGTTGAACTTTCGCTCAAAACCAATTCCTTGATTCTTCCGGTGCCTTCCTTGCTTGCGAACAATTTCCTCAAAGTTCTTGCTTCCGGCAAGGCTCTTGTAGACACCTTTCTCTATGATCCCTTTCAATAAACTATTCTCTTGCTCAAGTGTAACTTGGCTTGAAACATTGTTAGTGGAATCAAGAGAACTACTAGAAGCAACAACATTGGATTTAGCATGGTTATTGTTACTGCTAGAGGAAGAATTTTTCTTATGCTTGTCATGCTTCTTTCTTTTCCTTTGCCGCTGCAAAGTATGTTATGGACATGAATCGATTAGCTATTGCAACAAGTTATCTCTGTAATACACTATCTTATTTCTGATCAATTAATGCGGTGTTATCTCCCTTGCTTTTGGTCCTCCACTTTGTATGCTTTTTGCCCTACGCTTTTAGGGGACTTGCCGGCAAGGGGCCCTTGCCGCGAGCGCTGAGTGCTGGACTCTTAGCAGCCTGTTGGCAAAGGCCTTACCGGCAAGAAACCTTGCCGCAGCTAGTCGCAACGCACTTAGCTTGCTGAGCGAACTCGAAAACGAAGTAAGGGCGCGACACTTGTCGTAGCTCACTTAAGTCGTTGAGCGTGCTCGAAAACAAAGTAAGGGTGCGGCTAGCCGCGGGTAGGTTCCTCCGCGCATAGGTTTTCCATACAAAGTGTGGTTGTTCAAGGAAAATAACCAAAATTTAAAAATTTGAACTACTCAAATTCTGGTAACTTAGCTTTCATATATTGCTTGCTCCCCGACAAGGCTTCTTTCTTGAACATCACTTGGTTCATTCTCCACCTCCTCCCCCCCCGGCAAACTTGGGCGCGAGGAATGTTCCTTCTGCTTAAGAGGGAAAGAAAAAGAGGAGGAAAAACAAGTATGGAGCCTTACGGCTTGCTAGTGCTTACCGGGGATGTGCGTTACGCAAGGTGCCAAACAATGCATGCAAATAACAGAGAAAAGCATGAAAAAATGGCGAATAGTGCGAAGCACAAAAACTTTACTGATGCACGAGATCTGCGCCCGGCTTTGTACAAAGGTTTACATGCAACAGGGGCAAGACTTGTACAAAAGGTGGTTGCCGGAGCGGATCACGGCAACCGCGCCTTATGGGTGAAACTTGCGAAGATGCTCATTATTCCAGGAGTTGCTCACCGGTAAGCCTTCTTCGGTCTCAAGGCGGACAACGCCGGGCCTTGTGACTTGTCTCACCCGATAAGGGCCTTCCCACTTCGGCGTCAACTTGTTGGAATTCTTGGCGGACTGAACACGCCGAAGAACAAGGTCGCCTTCCTCGAGACTCCTGGCCTTGACCTTGCGGCTATGGTAGCGACGCAAGGCTTGCTGGTATCGAGCAGCTCGTACAGCAGCCTGGAGACGTTCCTCCTCGAGGAGCAATGCATCATCTTGACGCAGTTGCTCTTGCTCGAGCTCATCATAAGCGAGTACTCGAGGAGATCCGTATACGAGTTCCGTGGGGAGAACTGCCTCTGCTCCATAGACAAGAGCAAAGGGTGTCTGTCCGGTGGCTCGACTTGGTGTCGTCCTGATTGACCAAAGAGCCGCCGGTAGCTCCTCTATCCAGTTTCTTCCGCACTTGTGCAGCCTGTCGAAGGTTCTTGTCTTGAGTCCGCGCAGCACTTCAGCATCGGCCCTCTCCGCTTGACCATTGCTCCTCGGGTGAGCAACAGAAGCGAAACAGACCTTGGCGCCAAGGTCTTGGACGTACTGCATGAAGGTGCGACTTGTAAATTGTGTACCATTGTCGGTGATGATCCTATTAGGGATTCCGAAACGGCAAACAATTGACCTGAAGAACCTGACTGCTGACTGTGCTGTCACCTTTCTCACTGGTTCCACTTCCGACCACTTTGTGAACTTGTCGATTGCAACGTACAAGTACTCAAAGCCCCCGACAGCACGGGGGAAAGGGCCGAGGATATCGAGCCCCCAGACCGAGAAGGGCCAGGATAAAGGGATCGTCTGGAGAGCTTGAGTTGGCTGGTGAATTTGCTTGGCATGGAACTGGCAAGCTTCACACTTGGTTACTTGTGCAGTTGCATCTTGGAGGGCTTCTAGCCAGAAGAACCCTTGCCGGAATGCCTTTCCGGCAAGTGCCCTTGCGCCAATGTGGTGACCACATATGCCTCCATGTATCTCTGCCAACAGCTTCTGTCCATCTTCTCTGGAAATGCACTTCAACCTGACACCATTGAGCCTTCTTCTGTACAGTTCATTGTCAACGAACTGGTACATACTTGACTGCCTGGTTATCTTCTCTATCTCTTCTCGGTCATCGAGAAGTTCTCCAGTTTGCAGAAAACGGACAATCTACTGTGCCCATGCCGGAGCCCGAGGCTCAACGGCAAGGACTAAAGGCATGAGGGCTGCTACAGGAACCCCAGCTTCTACGGCGAGAACCTCCGGCTCTGTCGGAGCTGAAGATCCCCCGGCAAGCCTGCCGGGGCAAGGCTTGTCGGGAATGCTCGCTTCAACTGTACAGATCCTTGGATCTGCAGGAGCAAACTGTTCCTCAGCACTTTGGTTGTTGATCTTGGGGACCTTGGCGGCGGCTTCTGGAAGATCCGCCGGCAAGTAGTCGCCGGAGACCAACTTTCTCTTGTTACTTTGCCCAACTGATGGTGTAACGGATGGTTGAGTTAGCTTGAGCAAGAAGGTCCCTGGTTCCACAGGTAACTTCATCGCAGCACACTTTGAAAGGCCATCTGCAATATCATTCTGAGCTCTCGGAACGTGCTCCATTTGTAGACCTTCAAAGTGTTCTTCAAGCTTCCTCACTTCATCAACATAGGCTTCCGTCAAAGGGCTCTGGTAACTCTTGTTCACTTGTTGGACAACCAACTGAGAATCTCCCCGCACAATCAATTTCTTGATCCCAAGTTCGGCCGCAGTTCTGAGGCTGGCAAGCAAGCCTTCATACTCAGCAGTATTGTTTGTCGCTTGCTCCTTGGGAAAGTGCATCTGGACAACATACTTGAGGTGCTCTCCGGTGGGCGCTATAAGTACCACGCCAGCACCGGCGCCTTGCAGTGAGAAGGCACCATCAAAGTACATTACCCATTCACTGCTTGCTTCTTGTACGGGGACACTTGTCTCTGGAACTTCTTCATCCGGCGTTGGGGTCCATTCAGCTATGAATTCTGCCAAAGCTCTGCTCTGTATGGTTGAAGTACTCTCAAACTTGAGACCAAAGCTTGACAGTTCCAGTGCCCACTCGACGATTCTGCCTGTTGCTTCTGGATTCTGCAATATCCTCTTCAACGGAAAGCGAGTGACCACTGTTATCTCGTGTGCTTGGAAGTAATGGCGCAGCTTTCTCGAGGCCATGAGGAGGCCGAAAAGCAATTTCTGCACCCCAGAGTATCTTGATCTAGCCCCCTGCAAGAGGGAGCTTACAAAATACACTGGGCGCTGCACCATCTTCTTTCGCACTTCTCCTTGTTCCTGCGCAGACTTGTCCTTGTCGGGGCCAGAGCTTGTCGGGGAAGCCCCCTGCTTGTCGCCGGATATGCCTGCCGGTGGTGTAGATTCCTCATCTGCCTCCCTCTCCGCTACTAACGCAGCACTAACCACTTGATTGGTTGCCGCTAAGTACAGCAGCAACTTCTCTTGTGGCTTAGGTGCGACAAGTATTGGGGTGGAGGATAGGTATCCTTTCAAGTCTTGCAGCGCTGCCTCCGCTTCCGGAGTCCATTTCATAGGGCCTGCCTTTTTCAAGATTTTGAAGAAAGGCAGGGCGCGTTCTGCAGACTTTGAAATGAACCTGCTGAGGGCAGCCACACAACCAGCAAGTCTCCTTACGTCCTTGACGCGCTTCGGGGCCTCAATCTGCTCGATGGCTTTTATCTTGTCGGGATTGGCTTCAATCCCCCTCTGGGACACAAAGAACCCGAGAAGCTTGCCGGAGGGGACTCCGAAGACGCACTTCTCGGGGTTCAACTTGAGCTGGATCTTGCGCAGATTCTCAAAAGTTTCCTCTAAGTCTTGGATCAGGGTATCTTTGCTCTTACTTTTGACCACTATATCATCCATGTAGGCTTCCACATTTCTGTGTATCTGTGGCTCAAAAGCAGTGTGCACCACCCTTGCAAATGTTGAGCCTGCATTCTTCAATCCAAAGGGCATGCGTATGAAGCAATATGTGCCGCATGGAGTAATGAATGCAGTCTTCTCTTCATCTTCCTTGGCCATGAAAATCTGGTGGTAGCCTGAATATGCATCAAGGAAGGAAAGTAGCTCACATCCAGCGGTGGAGCCTACAATCTGGTCAATACGCTGCAAGGGAAACGGATCCTTGGGACATGCTTTATTCACATCAGTGAAGTCTATACAAAGTCTCCACTTCCCATTGGCCTTGCGTACGACAACTGGATTGGCCAACCACGTAGGATGGATCACGCCTCTAACTAGGCCTGCTGCTTCCAACTTCTTGACTTCTTCGGCAATGAATTCTTGGCGCTCCACGGCTTGCTTCCTGACCTTCTGCTTGACGGGCCGCGCATGAGGTCAAACAGCAAGCTTGTGCTCAATTACCTTCCTGGGAACGCCGGGGATGTCAGATGGTTGCCACGCAAACACATCGACATTCGCCCGCAGGAAGGCAACGAGCGCGCTTTCCTATTTGTTGTCGAGCGTAGCACTGATGGTGAAAGTACCACCAGTGCCGTCCTCCTTGGCGGACACCTTCTTGGTTGCCGGTGGAGCCGCCATCCCCTTCTTGCACTTGCCGGTGGAGCTCGATGGTGCGTCCTCGACGGCAGCGCAGCACTCCGAAGAGGTGCGTTTGCCGGAGTGGGCCCCAGAGCACTTGCCGGACTTGGTCTTGGTCTTCTTCCCCCCTGTAGCTTCAGCGGCAAGTGTGTTGCTCCCTGCTGCGGCTGCTGCATCCCGGTATATCTTGTCGGCGCAGATAAGCGCGTCCTTCTTGTCGCCAGGGACAGAGATAACGCTTATCGGCCCCGGCATCTTGAGCACGTTGTAGGCATAGTGGGAAGCTGCCATGAACTTCGCGAGGGCAGGACGTCCAAGTATCCCATTGTATGGCAACGGGATATCGGCCACGTCAAAAGTTATCCTCTCCATCCTGAAGTTGAGTTCCCCGCCAAATGTCACTAGCAGTGTAATCTTGCCCTTCGGCTTGCTCCTTCCCGGGTTTATTCCTTGGAACGACCCGGTTTCTTCGAGATCGCCGTCTGGGATCTGGAGTTTCTTGATCATAGCTGAGGAGATCAAGTTCAGGCCGGCCCCGCCGTCAACCAACATTTTGGTGACCTTGAGGTTGCGGATAGTTGGTGAGACCAACATCGGCAAGCACCCGACCGCAGTTGTGCGGTCAGGGTGGTCCTCGAGATCAAAATGATGGGCGTGCTGGACCACTTCAGGAGCCTGCGTGACTCGACGGGCGGCTCAGCTGCGTTCACTTCCCGCACCCACTGCTTTAGTTGGCGGTGGGAAGCGTGCAGAGAGGCGCCCCCGTCGACACACAGAACTTCTGTGGCCTTCTGGAACTCCTGCTCGCTGTTCTCTCCTTCCTCCATGTCGTCGTCGTCGTCTTCTTCCTCGTCCTTGTCGCGGCCCCGGGGAGGTCGATCACCTTGCCGCTGCTTGGCCTTGCCGCGGCGTCCTCCCCGGCCATTGAATGGCCGCTTCTTGCTTGGCTCTCCCCCGCCACCTTGAGCCTTCTCCTTGTCGCGACGCTCGTATTCAGCCTTCTGCTGTTCTACGAGGTATTCGACTCATTTGCAGTTCGAAAGGTCGTGGCCCTTGGTGCGGTGGATCTTGCAGTATTGCTTGTCGGAGCCGTCCTGCTTGTCGGCTGCCGCTACAGGGGCTGGTTCCTTGCCGGAACCGCCAGCCTGTGCCTTCTTGGCGGGAGCCTCCTTGCCGGACTGCTCGACAACTAGCACTTCCTTGCTCTTCTTTCTTCTGTTGTTCCGCCGCCGGCTCTTCTTTGCCGGGGCGGCATCCTCGCTGTCGCTTCCTCCTGCGCCAGCATCCTTCCCGGCGAGTCTCCTCCCCTCTTCGGCGCGTGCACACTTGTCAGCCAGAGCATAGAGCTCGCTGACATCCCGGATCTTGGTCATGGCCATCTCTTCTCGCATGCGGCGGTTACGCACGTTCTGGTGGAACGTGCTGATAACCGCGGCGGGGTGGACGTCGGGAATGTTGTGTTGCACGCGGCTAAATCGTTGGATGTACTTGCGCAGGGATTCTCCATCCTTCTGGGCCAAGATGTGGAGATCACTCTCCTGGCCGTGGGGTTTGTGGCCGCCCGTGAAGGCGCCAACAAATTGGTGGCACAGATCTGCCCACGAAGAAATGGAGCCTTCCGGCAAGTGCATAAGCCAAGAACGAACATTCGGCTTAAGCACTAGCGGGAAGTAGTTCGCTAGTATCTTCTCGTCGCGCCCCCCGGCAGCCTGCACCGCGATGGTGTAGATGCTGAGGAACTCCGATGGGTGTGTCTTGCCGTCGTACTTCTCGGGTACGTCGGGCTTGAAGTTTTTCATGCTGGGCCACTGGACTCGCCGCAGCTCACGGGTGAACGCAGGGCAACCTGCCGCGTACGGCAAGTCACCCGGTTCACCGGGCGCGTACGTGTCGATAGCGGTCCCAGCGCGCTGATCCGATTGTCGCCGGGCTTCTTGTCGGCGCTCGATGCGCGTCCGAGCGTCTTCTTGCCGCCGGTCGTCAAGGACTTGGCGCTGGTCCCGACGAGCCCGCGGATCCGACGACGCCGTGGAGTCGTCGTCGACGTTAATCCGGCGGGGTGGCGTCTTCTGCTTCCGCGGCGGGGAGTGCACGGTGGTTGCACCCCCGGCGGTCTTGTCGCCATCAGCCTTCGTCTGGTCGACTTGCCGTGGCCGCGACGTCGCCGGCTGCTGCGGCGTGTCGTTGTTGGCGAAGGCGATGAGGCTTTGAATCGTCGCCCTCCAGTCTTCGGCCTTGTCTGCCGCTGGAGGGAAATCGAGGAGCAGTTGCGCTCTTGCTAGATCTTCTGCTGGAAAGGAGGGGAGCGGCGGCGAGCGGTGTGAGGAGCGAGATATGCTCGGACTTCTAACAGGGTTAGAAGGAGCAGTTTCTCGCCCCGGCGACCGCGCCTTGCTCGTGCCAGGACGATGGCCTTGAGCGTCCCGCGATCCTCCGGTTTGTCCTTGCCCCAGCAAGCGGATGGTACCTCCTGTACCACGGCGCTGCTGGCCTATCGTCTGCTGAGAGGGACGTGGTGCGTCTACGGACACCGAGGTTTTGGAATTTGCCCGGTCGTCCGTCTTGTCCTTGGATTTGGTGGCGCCGTGAGTTTCCTCGCCGGCGACCACCCTTCCGCCGGCGTCTCCCCCACCAACCGTTGGTTCTGGTGGTGGTGGGATCGACGCAGACGGGCCTGCGACCTCTGAAGCTTTCTTCTTCGGTGCCATGTTGTTGCTGGTGATGTTGATGAAGAATGCGCCCGCGTGAGCGCCGGATCAGGTTCGCACAACCTCGACGCCCCCCTACCTGGCGCGCCAAAGATGTCGGGGGAAACTATCCTCCCACGAGCACCTATGGGACCGGAGCCCCTTCTACGTTGCGGTAAGGGAGCAGAGGGAGCACGAAGAGCAGATCGAGGAGAGCACGCGGGCAGTTTACCCAGGTTCGGGCCGCGCGGACGCGTAAAACCCTACTCCTGCCTTGGTTGTATTGAGCTCGGGAGCTTGAAGAGCTACAGTACTAGCTACACCGAGCGAGAGAGTTGCTTAGGATTCGAACCCCTTTCTACGTTGTGCATGGGCCTCCTTTTATAGCTCAAGGGGTCACCGACAGGTGTCAACGTAGAGGAGGGCAAAAATGTAACTTTGGTGGTAGTTGTAACAGTGTATGAACAGTGCGTGAACAGTGGTCTTTACCTAACCTTGACAGTGGGGGACAAGGGCATTAAATGCCCGTCTCCGTCGACCCCAAAAGTGTCCGTCCATGCTTCTCCGTCCGCCACGGCGCTAGCCTCGTCACCGTGGCTTGCCACCGTGTCCCCCAGGCTGCACAGCCATCCACCACGCGTCCCTGGAAGGGCCCCAGGGCGACGCGTGGGCAGATGAGCTGGAGCGCGGACACACAGCACAAGTTTTCCCCGGCAAGCACCTTGCCGGGGCTATGATCTTGCCGGGCGCGGAAGCTTGTCGCTCCCCGGGCCCTGCCGAGGCGCACGACGCGCCGAGGTATCTCTTCAAGTACGTATTCCTTGGTCTTCCTGGCAAGCTCCTCTTACCAGGGCCTTGTGCTGGAGTGATGGTCTTGAGCCTGGTACGGCCTTCCCGGCAAGCTCCTCCTTGCCGGGGCCTTGATCTTCTGTCTTGTATACTTTGTTCTTGAATGGCTTTATAGGGACCAGGAAGGTTTCCGGCAAGCACGTGGTAAGCCCTGTCGCGGGAAGCTGCCACTGCCCGTGTACAAGTTGGAGTACTAAGGTACCCCTATCTTAGTACACCGACACGTTGAATCATATGATGTTTCTCCCTCTCTACCTTGCGATGAATTGAGTTTTCCCTCGGAAGTTATCTTATAGAATTGAGTCTTTAAGGATTCGAGAACACTTGATGTATGTCTTGCATGTGCATATCTGTGGTGACAATGGGATATTCACGTGATCTACTAGATGTATGTTTTGGTGATCAACTTGTGGGTTCAGTGACCTTGTCAACTTATGCATAGGGGTTGGCACACATTTTCGTCTTGACTCTCTGGTAGAAACTTTGGGGCACACTTTGAAGTTCTTTGTGTTGGTTTGAATAGATGAATCTAAGATTGTGTGATGCATATCGTATAATCATACCCACGGATACTTGTGGTGACAATGGAGTATCTAGGTGACATTAGGGTTTTGGTTGATGTGTGTCTTAAGGTGTTATTCTAGTACGAAATCTAGGATGGATCAAACGGAAAGAATAGCTTCGTGTTATTTTACTACGGACTCTTGAATAGATCGATCAAAAAGAATAACTTTGAGGTGGTTCCGTACCCTACAACAATATCTTCGTTTGTTCTCCGCTATTAGTGACTTTGGAGTGACTCTTTGTTGCACGTTGAGGGATAGTTATATGATCCAATTATGTTATCATTGTTGAGAGAACTTCCACTAGTGAAAGTATGAACCCTTGTTTCGAAGCATTGCAATACCGTTTGTGCTCACTTTTATCATTAGTTACCTTGTTGTTTTTATATTTTCAGATTACAAAAACCTATATCTACCATCCATATTGCACTTGTGTCGCCATCTCTTCGCCGAACTAGTGCACCTATACAATTTGCCATTGTATTGGATGTGTTTGGGACACAAGAGACTCTTTGTTATTTGGTTGCAGGGTTGTTTGAGAGAGACCATCTTCATCCTACGCCTACCACGGATTGATAAACCTTAGGTCATCCACTTGAGGGAAATTAGCTACTGTCCTACAAACCTCTGCACTTGGAGGCGTAACAACGTCTACAAGAAGAAGGTTGCGTAGTAGACATCAAGCTCTTTTCTGGCGCCGTTGCCGGGGAGGCTAGGTAAGTGATGCATCTCCAACGTATCTATAATTTTTGATTGTTCCATGCTATTATATTATCCATCTAGGATGTTTTATGGGCTTTTATATACACTTTTATATGATTTTTGGGACTAACCTATTAACCCAAAGCCCAGTGCTAGTTTCTGTTTTTCTCCAGTTTTAGGGTATCGCAGAAAAGGAATATCAAACGAAGCCCAATTGACCAGAAATTCAACGGAGGCTGTTTTTCGACCAGAAGAAGCCCAGAAAGTGCCGGAGGGGGCCAGAAGGTCCACGGGCTGCCCATGAGGGTAGGGGCGTGCCCCCCTACTGGGAGTAGTCCACCCTCGAGGCTGAGGGTATGTATCAATAGCTATGTGTTTGATCTCTCTCTCTCTCTCTCGTGTTCTTGAGATGGCACGATCTTGATGTATCGCGAGCTTTGCTATTATAGTTGGATCTTATGATGTTTCTCCCCCTCTACTCTCTTATGATGGATTGAGTTTTCCCTTTGAAGTTATCTTATCGGATTGAGTCTTTAAGGATTTGAGAACACTTGATGTATGTCTTGCGTGGGATACCTGTGGTGACAATGGGGTATTCTATTAATTCACTTGATGTATGTTTTGGTGATCAACTTGCGGGTTCTGTGAACTTGCGAACCTATGCATAGGGGTTGGCACACGTTTTCGTCTTAACTCTCCGGTAGAAACTTTGGGGCACTCTTTGTAGTACTTTGTGTTGGTTGAATAGATGAATCTGAGATTGTGTGATACATATCATATAATCATGCCCACGGATACTTGAGGTGACAATGGAGTATCTAGGTGACAATAGGGTTTTGATTGATTTGTATCTTAAGGTGTTATTCTAGTACGAACCCTATGATAGATCGAACGGAAAGAATAGCTTCGTGTTATTTTACTACGGACTCTTGAATAGATCGATAAAAAAGGATAGATTTGAGGTGGTTTCGTACCCTACCATAATCTCTTTGTTTGTTATCCGCTATTAGTTACTTTGGAGTGACTCTTTGTTGCATGTTGAGGACTAGTAATATGATCCAATTATGTTATTATTGTTGAGAGAACTTCCACTAGTGAAAGTATGAACCCTAGGCCTTGTTTCCTATCGTTGCAACACCGTTTATGCTCACTTTTACCTTTAGTTACCTTGTTGTTTTTATATTTTCTTATTACAAAAACCTATATCTACCATCCATATTGCACTTGTATCACCATCTCTTCGCCGAACTAGTGCACCTATACAATTTACCATTGTGTTGGGTGTGTTGGGGACACAAGAGACTGTTTGTTATTTGTTTGCATGGTTGTTTGAAAGAGACCATCTTCATCCTACGCCTCCCACGGATTGATAAACCTTAGGTCATCCACTTGAGGGAAATTTGCTACTGTCCTACAAACCTCTGCACTTGGAGGCCCAACAACGTCTACAAGAAGAAGGTTGCGTAGTAGACATCAAGCTCTTTTCTGGCGCCGTTGCCGGGGAGGTGAGTGCTTGAAGGTATATCTTTAGATCTTGCAATCGAAACTTTTAGTTTCTTGTTTTATCACTAGTTTAGTTTATAAAAGAAAATTACAAAAAAGTGGAATTAAGGTTACCTCATATGCTTCATCTTTTAAATATCTTTCGTGAAAATGAAGGGAAGGAAAATTGTGCTCAAGTACTAGAAGAATAATTACATAGAATGCTTGGCATAAAATAAGTGCATGATGAGCATGATTGCAATGTTGTTAGTATGAATTCTTTGAATACCCATGATGCTAATGATATGCAAAGCCACAAGCTTGGGGAAGCTATGTTTGATGAAGATGATATTTTTCGTCCCCCAAGTTTTGATGAGCAAATTTATTATGATGAAAGCATGCCTCCTATTTATGATGATTATATTGATGAAAGTGGATTTGGAGAGGTGATGACTTTATTTAGTGAGGAATCAACTATTTTGGAAGAGGTTCCAATTGATTATGAGAACAAAGTTGCTATCTATGATGATTATTGTGATGACTTGTATGCTATTAAGAATAATGATAACCATGAAACTTGTCATCATAATTTTAGTTTTCAATTGGATTATGCTTCTCATGATAGTTATTTTGTTGAATTTGCTCGTCCCACTACAATTGATGAGAATAAATTTTCTTATGTGGAGAGTAGTATAATTTCTATGCAAGTAGATCATCAAAAGAATGATTTATGTGCTGGTTATATGGTTGAATTCATTCAAGATGCTACTGAAAATTATTATGAGAGAGGATCATATGCTTGTAGGAATTGCAATAGTATCAAGTTTCCTCTCTATGTGCTTAAATTTTTGAAGCTATGCTTGTTTTGCTTTCCAATGCTAGTTGATTATTGTTCCCATAAGTTGTTTGCTCACAAAATCCCTATGCATATGTCACACCCTGCATTTTGTAACATGTTATTTGTAACTTTGAAGCATGAAAATTTGGACCAGCAAAATTTGTTTTTTTAGCATCCTTTGGCTTTTATTTGGAATTGAGTTTTCTTCATTTGCTTTTTCTTGTGCTCATCAAAGTCAACTATGACCTCTTGTAGATTTCATCTCTACACCCAAAACTTCTGCCCAATGATCATGCCAAGTGTTATATAACAGTATAGTATTTTCTTACAAAAATATTTTAGCCAAAAAGTATTTTATAAAATTAGTTTTCCAAAAACCCCTGAATTGAGATTTGCACTGCAAGTACTTGATTTAGGGTGAGAAAATTATTTCAAAAAGTTTATTTGGGACCTAGTAGTTATAAGACTCCCAGAAACCACAAAGGTATAATTTTAAAAGTTATTTTCCTATTTTATTTAAAAGCTTTTTCTTAAGGCCAGAAATGGTCTTTAATAGGGGAAAATTATTTAACTGTTTCAAAAATATTCGCCAAAATTCAGAGAGACTCATAGGACATATATTGTCCATATATAAGAGTTTCAACACTTGGTCATGTTCAAAATAATGGGCTAAACCCTATAAAACCCTTTCTGGATATTTCAAGCTTTTGAAATATTTACAAAGGAAACTTTCTCCAAAAATTCCAGGGAAAATTATATCATGTCATATATGACATATTTGATGATCTTGCCAAGTCCCATGCCTTGGGAAGCAAGAAAACCTCCTCAAACCCCTTCATAACCATTCTGTCCATATTTGAAGTTTGAGCAACTATACATTGCCAAACTTGTCCAAATGCTCTCAAACTTGGTGCACATGCAAGAATGGCCTAATAAGGCACCTAGACCAAATGGCACAAGAATTTGAATAGAGCAACTTGATCAGATCACCTCAAAACCCTTTCTGTTCAAATGCAAATTTGAACAACTTTACATTACCAACTTTTTATCTGGAGCTTCAAACTTTGTGAGCATGATCAATACCCAAATGATGATGCTACACCAAGTGGTGCATCAAGGGGAGATGATTAACTTGACTCAATCAAGATGAAACTGTTTATGTTGATTTCTAGGGTTCACCAAAGATACATTGGCTAGTTTCTCCAAATGAGCCCAAATTTGGTGAAGCACCCTATTTTCTCATGTCTTTCAACCCTGTCAAGTGCCATGTCAAGTGGACTTCATTTACTTGATCAAACACAGATCAAACACCTTCTGCAAAAATGCTAAAACCTCCATTTTGACCACTTTCATTTTTCTCCATGGCCTCAACTTCTTACCACAGGCTCATTGAGTTACCAGCTATCTCCAGTAACTCCCCCAGCACCTCAGCTCCATGATTGGAGGGTGAAACCCCAGCTTTACCTTGATGTACAGCTAGCTTTCACCATTTTTACCAACACTCTCACTCTCTCTCTGCACCCCAGAGCATCCAAGGCCTCAGGGCATTTCTTTACTCCTCCCTCTGCTTGCTAGACACTGTTGGGCATGCTGGAACGGACCAAACCGGCGAGAGCGTGGCGGTGCCAGTCAAACGCACGCTCTAGAGCGCGCAAACAGTGCTCCCGCACGCTGGCTCCAGCCAATCGCCGCTCCCCGACAGCCTCGGGCCTCCCCCTCGCGCCAGTCGAGGCCCCTCGACGTCCGCGACCTCCCCGGCGCTGTCCCCCCTCCTCCTGCGCCCTCCAGTAGCCGCCGTCGCACGCGCGCTGGCCGCACGTGGCGGCCACTCCTCTGCTTCGCACGCGTGCGCCCCTCTGACGCTCCCCCGCTCCTCCTCTCACCTCTACTGGACGTGGAGCTCGTCCACGAGCTCCACAGACCCATTCCCCAAGCCTCCCGTGCGCTGTAGCCTCGCCGGTGAGCTCGCCGGCGCACTGGACCACGGGTCCCCGTCGAGCTCCTATATATAGACCCCCCCCGAGCTTCTCCAACACCACCACAAGCCTCACACCTCTCCTCTGAGACCCCCAACACCCTCAGTTCGACCCCAGGACGCCCCAGTGCTCGGGATCGACCGGAGCTCCGCCGCGTCGGGCCGCCGGCGATCTCGAGGTACAGGCCTCCCCCGCCTCTCCCTCCACTCATTTCGGAACCGCCGCACCTCACTGACCCTTTCCCCCTCATTTCCCCTCTCTGTGGCAGTCGGAAACGACCCCGACCACCGTCCTCCGACGAGCTTCCGCCGTCCCACCTCGCCGCCGGTGAACCAGGGCTCCCCGCCGTGCCGCACTACCACCACTACAACCGCGACACGACGCTGAGTCCGTCCCTGGCCTCCGTTGCCGTCGCCGTGGCCGGAATCGTCGCCGGTGAGCTCGCCGCCGCCGTGACCGAGGGGTTAGAGATGGCAGGCGGGCCCTGCCTGTCATCCCCCCACCTCTCTCCCCCTCCTCTGTGCCGCTGACCCACGGGCCCCGTCCGTCAGGTTTGAAAACCTGACGTGCGCGCGCGCTGGCTCCGTGCGGCTGGGCCAGCCCGCCTGGGCCGTGCACTGTGGCCTCTTCTGGCCCAGTGCACAGGACCCTTTTTCCTTTTTTCTTTTCTGTTAATGTTGTAAAAATTTATACAGAAAAGAATATTGATCCAAATTAAATATTTCCAACTCCTAAAATCTTGTAATATTCCAACCTATTTAATGGTACTACTTTCACTCATATCCATGAAACTTTTCTGTACTGTTCAAATTTAAATTCAAATTTGAGCAGTATAACTCCTGTTCAAAAATCAATATGTCCTATTCTGTAACTCCAAAACTCCAACTAAGATTTTCCCCATCTTAGAATTCTCTCTAGTATTTTACAAAAATGAGTTGACATTTTTCTGAGCACTTTGATTTTTCTGTTTTATTTGTATTCTTATTTTCCGTGGTTATTATGCGACGTATAGATCCCGTATTTGACGAAGTTGCTGTGGAAGAAGAAGGAGAAGGACTTGAAGACTTTGAGGACCAAGCCAATCCAGGCAAGCAGCCCTTTGACCATGATACACTTGTTCTTCGGAACCCGCTTGTTTCCGATGCATGATGATTAGGGTTACGATGGTAACCGAGATGAACCACCACATGATGCATGCTTTATTGTTGATCTTGCTAAAGCTAGATAACATGCAATAGGTGGTCATGATGCTTATATGATGCATGACATGATCTTGATCTTGCTATGTGCTAGATGACTTGCATATGGTTAGTAGTTGTGGGAAGTGATGCATGTTTGACATGAACCTTCATGGTTGAAGTCTTTGCATAAAACCCCGTCGGGTGCCATTTATGCCCGAGGGAGATGATAATGATGAGTTGGGTGACCACTTGATGACGAAGTGGTGTGCCAAGGCAGGTGTGTGTTTTTCAAACGGATTGGTTGAAGTTGCGACCGTTATTCCAACCATACATGTGCAACCACACTACCCCTTATGGGACGGGGCTTTATTGATTACTTAGGTCGATACTAGCATGGTGCCCGCATTACTAGTGACGGGGAGACTTGAGGTCTTTCCCGGGACGGGGTCGTGCTTGGATAGACGACCATGACTGTTTTCACAGGGCACCGGACACACCGTTGGTCCCTTCGGGTACGCGTAACATTGAATTAGGGCAAGTCTCGTGATCTATTGTTGTACCCAAAGGCCGTGTGCCAACGAGTGGACTCTATGTTAGTGTCGTCTAAGGAAAGATAATGACCGGGTGCTTACCCCGGGTACTTGAGGTACCGCGGGTCGTGGATGACACGGAAGTTCCCCGGATCTTGTGGGTAAAGTGTACAACCTCTGCAGAGTGTCAAACTATTCGAATAGCCGTGTCCACGGTCATGGACAGTTGGGTAACCGCTCTTGGGCTACGTCCAATGTTTGTGAAACCATGCGTGTGTATGTGAGTCAAGGTGGTGTCTTGACTCGATGAGGTGAATCATATTCATGTTGATGTCGGTAACCTGTCTTCGAGGTTACGCGAGGTTATTGATGCATAAACTTGATGATAGCATTTTGTTCTAGCTTCCTGCTAGGTTGTTCATTATTGTTCCATTGCATTGTTACCACATCATGGGTTGCTTGCGAGTACATTCAAAGTACTCATTGGCTTGCCACTGGTTATTTAATTGGCCAGGCATGGAAGAACAGGATTATGAGGAAGAGTTCTTCGGAGACGACCATGCGAACTAGGACGCTATCCCAGTCAGAATGCCTGTAGGGTTAAGGCAGATGGCATGGGTTCTACCCATTTTATCGAAGACTTCCGCTACTTGAGTTATTTGCTATTCAGCCCGTGAGGCTCTATCTATGTAAGACTTGGCCATAATGGCCTTAATTCGTGTAAGACTATTTGTATGGATGTAAGACTCTTGTTATTTCAGCTTCTGTGTGTTCAGTGAGCATTGATCTCTGGGATCACTGTACACGTGCATTCGGTGATCTCGACTTCTAAGTCGGGGTCCCCACAGAGCTGGTATCAGAGCCATCCTGACTGTAGGAAGCCTTAGTTAGCATGGGCGTTAGTTAGATGAGACCCCTTTTCAAAACCATCTGAACCTCTCTTCTTTTCTAAACCTGAGATTTCCTCAGCTTATTAACTCCTCCTATTCCACCTTTGTAGATGGCCGCTGTTCCCGAAGAGCACCTGACCACTGGGTTTCCCCTACTTCTCGAGGATAGCCTCCAGGAGTGTCAGTTCCACCGAGCACCCATCCTCACCTACCTTGAGCATTGGGTGAGCGATACTGAAGTGGAGTACCATGTGGAAGTGATCGTGAAGGCAAACGATCCTCCCACAAGTTGGTTCTTCGAGGGACCCCAGATGATGACACTACCACTCGCTGTTGAGGCTTCTGCACTCAAGGCACTAACCCGTCTCTGCGAGCTTCTTCCGGAGATGGCAGCCAAGATGGCAACTCGCTTCTTACCTTACCGGAAGGAAGGTGACGAAGAAAGCAGCGCACTAGCCCCTCCACTGAAGGAAGGACTCTCGCTTCGGTTCCAGACCTACTTCAGTCTATGTGCCGACAGCTTGGCACAAGACTTGGCCTCGGAATCAATGAAGCTTCGAGAAGAACTTTACAAGACCAAGGCACTTCTTCGTCAAGCTCAAGAGAAGGCAAACAGGATCAAGAAGGAAGGAGCACCTTCTGGACAATCCGCTATCGCATATCGAGGCGGAAGGCCCTCCGAGGATGTGTCTTCCAAGGGTGAAGAACCACCTCGGCGACGCCGGATGACAGCAAGGGAATACCGCAAGCTTTTCCCTGCACCACCGTCGAAGCACCGTCGTATCCAACTCCTCCACTCCCCCACTCCCTCAAGTGACAAGGGAGCCCAGACAGATGAAGACAAGGAGGAAGACCCAGAAGAGCCGGAATACGCGACCGAGCATTCCGCCGCTTAGGCATTATTCGCTACTCGGATATGCCAGTTGTAACCCCTACGGTAGGATAGGTCGTGTAACCCCTATGCACAGTCGAGTCCTTGTATGGTTCATATGAAATCATCTAGTGTTTACTTTTGTTGTGTCTGGATGTAAGTCGTAATCTTCCTTCGGGAATGTGTAAACGACTACATCACCCCCTTTGGATTTTTAATGAATGTGTTTTGGCCTCTCGGCCCTTGCATGATTTGATTTAGTGTCACACCCACCCCCTTACTAGGCACCCATCTTTCTTGCTTTCCCTCTTCCGAGTCATGAGACCTTTTACCGCTCCAACAGGATGCCTGTTGTAACTCGTACTGGTACCTCTACCCAGCAGCCCGAAGCCGGAGCATCCTCTCAGCCAGAGGCAGGCCACGACCAAACCAACGACCAAGCTCCACCTCCACCTCCTCCAAGCATGGACATGGCTCAGCTCCTCCAAGCTTTCCGAGAGGAACGCCAAGCCAACACTGCAGCTCTTCAGCTGATTGCTCAAGCTGTCTCCAACAACCGCCAGCCGGCGGGGAATGGCAATGGACGTTCCACGTTGGCAGAGTTCAAGAAGCATGCACCGCCAACCTTCATCGAGACTGCAGAACCCCTGGATGCTGACGACTGAGTCCGTTCCATTGAGGAGATTCTGGAACTGGTCGGATGCACCGAAGACCGCGAGAAAGTGGCTTATGCAGCCCACTGCCTCGGGGGAACCGCAAGAGCTTGGTGGGATGGATTCAAGGTCATGCATGCTGAACAAGACATCACTTGGGTGAACTTCAAGGCAGAATTCCGCAAGGCCCACATTCCTTCCGGAATCATGGCTATCAAAAAGCGTGAGTTCCGAGCCCTGAAGCAAGGAAGTGGCACTGTCAAGGAGTACATGCAGAAATTCAGTATTCTGTCAAGGTATGCCCCTGAGGATGTCAGCACTGATGCTGCCAAAAGGGAGCGCTTCATGGAAGGCCTTAATCAGACTCTGCAATACTCACTTGTCGTGTGCGACTGCCCGTCTTGCCCTGACCTGGTGAACAAGGCACTTATGCTTGAAGACAAGCGGCGTGCTTTGGAAGACACTCGCAAGCGCAAGTTGGTCAGTAAGGGAAGTTCCAGCAACCAGAAGCCTCGTCCGTGGCAGTCAGCCCCGGCCAAGCCAACCTATCAGCAGCCAAGAGCTCCTGCACCTCGTGCCAATCCCCAGCCTCAGTAGTATGCCAACCCCAGGCCAGCTTTCAACCCCAATACCAATGGTGGCAACAAGATCAACACTCCAAACCAAGTCAGTTGCTTTGGATGTGGTCATCCCGGACACATCTCCAGGGTGTGCCCCAACAAGAAGCCTGATGCCCCGCGCCCCAATGCGCAGAACCAGGGACAAGGCCGTGGAATGCCACCAAGGAACCCAGCTCCTCGCAATCCACCGAACTATGGGAAGGGGCGTGTGAATCACGTCACTGCTGAAGAAGCCCAGGAAGACCCGGACGTCGTGCTGGGTACGTTCCTTGTCAACTCAGCACCTGCAACTGTCTTGTTTGATTCTGGAGCAACGCATTCATTTGTCACTCAAAGATTTGCATTAAAAAGTGGCATGACCCCTACACCCCTGAATAACCCTATGGTGGTACAAACCCCCGGAGCCGAGATGAGAGCCAAGATAGGCTGTAAAGGAGTCGGTATTACCATTAATGGTGTAGACTTCCTAGCAGACCTTATCATCCTGAGATCGCAAGGCTTGGATGTGATCTTAGGGATGGATTGGCTGAGCAAGCACCAAGGCTTGTTAGACTGTGCCAATCGGACAGTCATTGTGACCAATGACCAAGGGGTAGAAGTCAAGTTTGCCCCCAACTCCTCTTCCGCTCAAGCCGCTAAGGTCAACTGTCTGTCTGAAGTTGGGCTAGATCAAGTACCGGTGGTATGTGAGTATCCTGATGTCTTTCCGGATGAACTACCGGGAATGCCCCCTGACCGTGACATTGAGTTCATCATCGAGCTCGTGCCCGGAGCAGGACCCATCTATAAGAAGCCTTATAGAATGGGGACGGAAGAACTAGCCGAGTTGAAGAAGCAGCTAGAAGAGCAGCTAAGGAAGGGATTTATCCGCCCGAGTGCCTCCCCTTGGGGATGTCCTGTTCTGTTTGTGGCAAAGAGGGACGGTACCATCCGCTTATGCATTGACTATCGTTCCCTCAATGAAGTTACAATCAAGAACAAGTACCCGCTTCCCAAGATCGAAGATCTGTTTGATCAACTCAGCGGAGCCAAGGTATTCTCCAAGATCGACCTCAGATCTGGGTATTACCAGCTAAAGATCAGACCCCAAGATATTCCGAAGACGGCATTCGTAACCAGATATGGCCTGTACGAGTGCACGGTCATGTCTTTTGGGTTAACCAATGCCCCAGCCTACTTCATGTATCTCATGAATATAGTCTTCATGGAATATTTGGACAAGTTCGTTGTTGTCTTCATTGATGACATTCTTGTGTTCTCGAAGTCGGAGGAAGAGCATGAGCAACACCTGAGGATGGTCCTAGACAAGCTTCGTGAGCACCAACTGTATGCCAAATTCAGCAAGTGTGAGTTCTGGCTGCATAAAGTTGGATTCTTAGGTCATGTCTTGACCGAGGAAGGATTATCTGTTGATCCTGCAAAAATCGAAGCTGTGACCCAATGGCAATCTCCAACGACCGTCAAGGAAGTCAGAAGCTTCCTCGGATTAGCGGGCTATTACCGCAAGTTCGTGGAAGGATTCTCTAGCATTGCACGACCAATGACTCAGCTCCTCAAAAAGGACAAGAAGTTCGATTGGACGCCAAAGTGCGAAGAGAGCTTCCAAGAGCTCAAGAAAAGATTGACCACCGCCCTAGTTCTGGCAACACCTGATATTCACAAGGAGTTCGTGATATATTGTGATGCCTCTCGAACCGGATTGGGAAGCGTTCTGATGCAAGAAGGCCGCGTCATAGCATACCTCTCCAGGCAGCTACGACCCCATGAGGAGAACTACGCTACTCACGATCTTGAGTTAGTGGCAGTAGTTCATGCCTTGAAGACATGGCGGCATTACCTCCTAGGGAAACGGTGTGAGATTTACACAGACCACAAAA
Organism: Secale cereale; assembly: GCA_902687465.1. NCBI lineage: Eukaryota > Viridiplantae > Streptophyta > Magnoliopsida > Poales > Poaceae > Secale > Secale cereale. Next base: position 124,085,589 of record LR738715.1, on the reverse strand, counting down.
GTCTGAAGTATATTTTCACCCAAAAGGAATTGAACATGAGGCAGCGGAGATGGTTGGAACTCATCAAGGATTATGACCTCAGTGTTCAATATCACCCTGGGAAGGCTAACGTGGTGGCCGATGCCTTAAGCAGGAAAGCTTGCTCTTTGAATGTCATTATTCAGGAAAGGCAGCCTGCCTTGTTTAAGGAGATCGAACAATTCAGTTTGGAATTAGTTGCCCCCGGATTTCTGGATCATTTGGAAGTCAGACCGACCCTGCTGGACGACGTCAAGAAGGCTCAAGATGGACACGCAAGCATCGAAGGTATCAAGAAGAAGATGAAGCTGGGCAAGGCCCCAGGATTCTCCGAGGACGAGCATGGGATTGTTTGGTACAAAGGACGCCTCTGCGTACCAAACAACACCGAGCTGAAGACGCTGATTCTGCAAGAAGCCCACGACACTCCGTATTCCATCCACCCCGGAGGAACCAAGATGTACCAAGACTTGAAGGCACGATTCTGGTGGCACGATATGAAGAGAGAGATTGCAACCTATGTTGCAAAGTGTGATGTGTGCCAAAGGGTCAAGGCTGAATATCAGCGACCTGCTGGATTGCTTCAACCACTCCAAGTTCCTGAGTGGAAGTGGGATAAGGTCGGAATGGACTTCATCACTGGATTACCAAGGTCAAATAGAGGACATGACTCTATCTGGGTCATAGTCGATCATTTGACCAAGGTGGCCCATTTCATTCCTGTCAAGACTACCTACTCAGGCAACCAGCTGGCGACTCTCTATATCAACCGAATCGTAAGTCTTCATGGTGTTCCCAAGGAGATTGTGTCAGATCGAGGCACCCAGTTCACTTCAAGGTTCTGGAAGAGATTCCAAGAAGCCTTGGGAACCAAATTGTCCTTCAGCACAGCTTTCCACCCACAGACCGGAGGTCAAACTGAGCGAGTCAATCAGATTCTCAAAGACATGCTCCGAGCCTGTGTCCTGGCGTATGGAGCCAAGTGGGAAGACTGTCTTCCTTTTGCCGAGTTCTCCTATAACAATAGTTACCAGTCAAGCATTCAGATGGCACCATTTGAGGTGTTGTACGGACGCAGATGCCACACACCCCTCAATTGGTCAGAGACTGGAGAAGGACTAGTCTTTGGACCGGATATTCTCCGCGCAGCAGAAGAGCAAGTCCAACTAGTCAGAGAGCGATTAAAGGCAGCCAAGTCAAGGCAGAAGAGTTATGCTGACACTCGACGCCGAGACATGAGTTTCCATATCGGAGATCATGTGTACCTGCGGGTAACTCCTCTGAAGGGAACCAAGCGTTTCCACGTCAAGGGGAAGCTCGCACCAAGGTTCATTGGCCCTTTCAAGATCACCGACCGACGAGGAGAAGTGGCTTATCAGTTGGAACTACCACCTGAGCTATCCGATGTGCACACTGTATTCCATGTGTCACAACTCCAGAAATGTCTCCAAGTTCCAGACAAGCCCAATCTCTACAAGGATGTGGATCACCAAGCCATTGATCTGCAGCCTGATTTGACCTACCACGAGAAGCCCATTCGCATTCTGGACGAAGCAGAACGACGTACGCGGAGCCGTACCATCAAGTACTTCAAGGTCCAGTGGAGCAACCACACCGAAGCAGAAGCAACCTGGGAATGAGAAGACTATCTTAGATCCGAGTTTCCCGACCTCTTTTAAGCCCTAGTTTAGGAATCTCGGGGACGAGATTCTTGTAAGGGGGGTAGGTCTGTCACACCCTGCATTTTGTAACATGTTATTTGTAACTTTGAAGCATGAAAATTTGGACCAGCAAAATTTTTTTTAGCATCCTTTGGCTTTTATTTGGAATTGAGTTTTCTTCAATTGCTTTTTCTTGTGCTCATTAAAGTCTACTATGACCTCTTGTAGATTTCATCTCCACACCCAAAACTTCTACCCAATGATCATGCCTAGTGTTATATAACAGTATAGCATTTTCTTACAAAAATAATTTGGCCAAAGAGTATTTTATAAAATTAGTTTTCCAAAAACCCCTGAATTGAGATTTGCACTGCAAGTACTTGATTTAGGGTGAGAAAATTATTTCAAAAAGTTTATTTGGGACCTAGTAGTTATAAGACTCCCAGAAACCACAAAGGTATAATTTTAAAAGTTATTTTCCTATTTTATTTAAAAGCTTTTTCTTAAGGCCAGAAATGGTCTTCAATAGGGGAAAATTATTTAACTGTTTCAAAAATATTTGCCAAAATTCAGAGAGACTCATAGGACATATATTGTCCATATATAAGAGTTTCAACACTTGGTCATGTTCAAAATAATGGGCTAAACCCTCTAAAACCCTTTCTGGATATTTCAAGCTTTTGAAATATTTACAAAGGAAACTTTCTCCAAAAATTCCAGGGAAAATTCTATCATGTCATATATGACATATTTGATGATCTTGCCAAGTCCCATGCCTTGGGAAGCAAGAAAACCTCCTCAAACCCCTTCATAACCATTCTGTGCATATTTGAAGTTTGAGCAACTATACATTGCCAAACTTGTCCAAATGCTCTCAAACTTGGTGCACATGCTAGAATGGCCTAATAAGGCACCTAGACCAAATGGCACAAGAATTTGAATAGAGCAACTTGATCAGATCACCTCAAAACCCTTTCTGTTCAAATGCAAATTTGAACAACTTTACATTACCAACTTTTTATCTGGAGCTTCAAACTTTGTGAGCATGATCAATACCCCAAATGATGATGCTACACCAAGTGGTGCATCAAGGGGAGATGATTAGCTTGACTCAATCAAGATGAAACTGTTTCTGTTGATTTCTAGGGTTCACCAAAGATACATTGGCTAGTTTCTCCAAATGAGCCCAAATTTGATGAAGCACCCTATTTTCTCATGTCTTTCAACCCTGTCAAGTGCCATGTCAAGTGGACTTCATTTACTTGATCAAACACAGATCAAACACCTTCTGCAGAAATGCTAAAACCTCCATTTTGACCACTTTCATTTTTCTCCATGGCCTCAACTTCTTACCACAGGCTCATTGAGTTACCAGCTATCTCCAGTAACTCCCCCAGCACCTCAGCTCCATGATTGGAGGGTGAAACCCCAGCTTTACCTTGATGTACAGCTAGCTTTCACCATTTTTACCAACACTCTCACTCTCTCTCTGCACCCTAGAGCATCCAAGGCCTCAGGGCATTTCTTTACTCCTCCCTCTGCTTGCTAGACACTGTTGGGCATGCTGGAACGGACCAAACCGGCGAGAGCGCGGCGGTGCCAGTCAAACGCACGCTCTAGAGCGCGCAAACAGTGCTCCCGCACGCTGGCTCCAGCTAATCGCCGCTCCCCGACAGCCTCGGGCCTCCCCCTCGCACCAGTCGAGGCCCCTCGACGTCCGCGACCTCCCCGGCGCTGTCCCCCCTCCTCCTGCGCCCTCCAGTAGCCGCCGTCGCACGCGCGCTGGCCGCCCGCGGCGGCCACTCCTCTGCTTCGCACGCGTGCGCCCCTCTGACGCTCCCCCGCTCCTCCTCTCACCTCTACTAGACGTGGAGCTCGTCCAGGAGCTCCACAGACCCATTCCCCAAGCCTCCCGTGCGCTGTAGCCTCGCCGGTGAGCTCGCCGGCGCACTGGACCACGGGTCCCCGTCGAGCTCCTATATATAGGCCCCCCCGAGCTTCTCCAACACCACCACAAGCCTCACACCTCTCCTCTGAGACCCCCAACATCCTCAGTTCGACCCCAGGACGCCCCAGTGCTCGGGATCGACCGGAGCTCCGCCGCGTCGGGCCGCCGGCGATCTCGAGGTACAGGCCTCCCCTGCCTCTCCCTCCACTCATTTCGGAACCGCCGCACCTCACTGACCCTTTCCCCCTCATTTCCCCTCTCTGTGGCAGTCGGAAACGACCCCGACCACCGTCCTCCGACGAGCTTCCGCCGTCCCACCTCGCCGCCGGTGAACCAGGGCTCCCCGCCGTGCCGCACTACCACCACTACAACCGCGACACGACGCTGAGTCCATCCCTGGCCTCCGTTGCCGTTGCCGTGGCCGGAATCGTCGCCGGTGAGCTCGCCGCCGCCGTGACCGAGGGGTTAGAGATGACAGGCGAGCCCCGCCTGTCATCCCCCCACCTCTCTCCCCCTCCTCTATGCCGCTGACCCACGGGCCCCGCCCGTCAGGTTTGAAAACCTGACGTGCGCGCGCGCTGGCTCCGTGCGGCTGGGCCAGCCCGCCTGGGCCGTGCACTGTGGCCTCTTCTGGCCCAGTGCACAGGACCCTTTTTCCTTTTTTCTTTTCTGTTAATGTTTTAAACATTTATACAGAAAAGAATATTGATCCAAATTAAATATTTCCAACTCCTAAAATCTTGTAATATTCCAACCTATTTAATGGTACTACTTTCACTCATATCCATGAAACTTTTCTGTACTGTTCAAATTTAAATTCAAATTTGAGCAGTATAACTCCTGTTCAAAAATCAATATGTCCTATTCTGTAACTCCAAAACTCCAACTAAGATTTTTCCCCATCTTAGAAATCTCTCTAGTATTTTACAAAAATGAGTTGACATTTTTCTGAGCACTTTGATTTTTCTGTTTTATTTGTATTCTTATTTTCCGTGGTTATTATGCGACGTATAGATCCCGTATTTGACGAAGTTGCTGTGGAAGAAGAAGGAGAAGGACTTGAAGACTTTGAGGACCAAGCCAATCCAGGCAAGCAGCCCTTTGACCATGATACACTTGTTCTTCGGAACCCGCTTGTTTCCGATGCATGATGATTAGGGTTACGATGGTAACCGAGATGAACCACCACATGATGCATGCTTTATTGTTGATCTTGCTAAAGCTAGATAACATGCAATAGGTGGTCATGATGCTTATATGATGCATGACATGATCTTGATCTTGCTATGTGCTAGATGACTTGCATATGGTTAGTAGTTGTGGGAAGTGATGCATGTGTGACATGAACCTTCATTTTTGAAGTCTTTGCATAAAACCCCGTCGGGTGCCATTTATGCCCGAGGGAGATGATAATGATGAGTTGGGTGACCACTTGATGACGAAGTGGTGTGCCAAGGCAGGTGTGTGTTTTTCAAACGGATTGGTTGAAGTTGCGACCGTTATTCCAACCATACATGTGCAACCACACTACCCCTTATGGGACGGGGCTTTATTGATTACTTAGGTCGATACTAGCATGGTGCCCGCATTACTAGTGACGAGGAGACTTGAGGTCTTTCCCGGGACGGGGTCGTGCTTGGATAGACGACCATGACTGTTTTCACAGGGCACCGGACACACCGTTGGTCCCTTCGGGTACGTGTAACATTGAATTAGGGCAAGTCCCGTGATCTATTGTTGTACCCAAAGGCCGTGTGCCAACGAGTGGACTCTATGTTAGTGTCGTCTAAGGAAAGATAATGACCGGGTGCTTACCCCGGGTACTTGAGGTACCGCGGGTCGTGGATGACACGGAAGTTCCCCGGATCTTGTGGGTAAAGTGTACAACCTCTGCAGAGTGTCAAACTATTCGAATAGCCGTGTCCACGGTCATGGACAGTTGGGTAACCGCTCTTGGGCTACGTCCAATGTTTGTGAAACCATGCGTGTGTATGTGAGTCAAGGTGGTGTCTTGACTCGATGAGGTGAATCATATTCATGTTGATGTCGGTAACCTGTCTTCGAGGTTACGCGAGGTTATTGATGCATAAACTTGATGATAGCATTTTGTTCTAGCTTCCTGCTAGGTTGTTCATTATTGTTCCATTGCATTGTTACCACATCATGGGTTGCTTGCGAGTACATTCAAAGTACTCATTGGCTTGCCACTGGTTATTTAATTGGCCAGGCATGGAAGAACATGATTTTGAGGAAGAGTTCTTTGGAGACGACCATGCGAACTAGGACGCTATCCCAGTCAGAATGCCTGTAGGGTTAAGGCAGATGGCATGGGTTCTACCCGTTTTATCAAAGACTTCCGCTACTTGAGTTATTTGCTATTCAGCCCGTGAGGCTCTATCTATGTAAGACTTGGCCATAATGGCCTTAATTCGTGTAAGACTATTTGTATGGATGTAAGACACTTGTTATTTCAGCTTCTGTGTGTTCAATGAGCATTGATCTCTGGGATCACTGTACACATGCATTCGGTGATCTTGACTTCTAAGTCGGGGTCCCCACAGCATAGGAAGTGGGTTAGACTTAAATGTGCTAGTCTTATTCTTCATGATGCTCTCTTTATGTTTCAATTCTTATCTTTTATGTGAGCATCATTGAAATCTTGGTGCCTAGCTTGGGGCGTTAAACGATAGCGCTTGTTGGGAGGCAACCCAATTTTTTTTATTTGATTTTGCTTTTGTTTAGGAATAAATATTGCATCCAGCTTCTGTTTAGATGTGGTTTTTTGTTTTAATTAGTGTTTGTTGCAAGTAGAACCTTTGGGAAGACTTGTGTGAAGTTTATGCGATCATGCTGTAAAAAACAGAAACTTTAGCGCTCACGAGATTAGCTACCATTATTTACTGGAGAGTGATATTTAGTTGATTCTTTTTGCAGATGATTAATAGAAAATTTCCTCACGTTTACTAATTTATTTCATTTTTTTGGAGTTACAGAAGTATTCGAAAGTTTTAGATTACTACAGACAGTTCTGTTTTTGACAGATTCTGTTTTTCGTGTGTTGTTTGCTTATTTTGATGCATCCATGAGTAGTATTGGAGGATATGAATCATAGAGAAGATGGAATATAGTAGATATTACACCAATATTAATTAATTATGAGTTCACTACATTACCTAAGTGGTGGTCATATTTTCTTATACTAACAGAGCTTACGAGTTTTCTGTTAAGTTTTGTGTTGTGAAGTTTTCAAGTTTCGGGTAAAGATTCGATGGACTATGGAATAAGGAGTGGCAAGAGCCTAAGATTGGGGATGCCCAAGGCACCCCAAGGTAAAATTAAAGTACAACCAAGAGCCTAAGCTTGGGGATGCCCCGGAAGGCATCCCCTCTTTCGTCTTTGTCTATCGGTAACTTTACTTGAGGCTATATTTTTATTCACCACATGATCTGTGTTTTGCTTGGAGCGTCAATTTAGTTTATTTTGTTTTGCTTGCTGTTTTAATAATATCCCAAGATCGTAAATTATTAAATGTTAGAGAGTTTTCACATAGTTACATAATTATTCAACTACTCATTGATCTTCACTTATATCTTTTGGAATAGTTTGTTGTTTGCTCTAGTGCTTCACTTATATCTTTTAGAGCACGACGGTGGTTTTATTTTGAAGAAATTGTTGATCTCTAATTCTTCACCTATATCCTTTTGAGAGTCTTTTAGAACAGCATGGTAATGTGCTTTGGTTATAAAACTAGTCCTAATATGATAGGCATCCAAGATGAATGTAGTAAAAACTTTCATATAAAGTGCATTGAATATGATGAGAAGTTTGATACTTGATGATTGTTTTGAGATATGAGGATGATGATATTAGAGTTATGCTAGCGGGGTAATTATGAATTCTAGATATACTTGTGTTAAAGTTTGTGATTCACGTAGCATGCACGTATGGTGAACCGCTATGTGACGAAGTTAGAGCATGAGGTATTTATTGATTGTCATCCTTTGTGTGGAGGTCGGGATCACGCGATGGTTAACTCCTACCAACCCTTCCCCTAGGAGCATGTGTTGAATACTTTATTTTGATAACTCATAGATTTTTGCAATAAGTATATGAGTTCTTTATGACTAATGTTGAGTCCATGGATTATACGCACTCTCACACTTCCACCATTGCTAGCCTCTCTTGTATCGCGCAACTTTCGCCGGTACCATACACCTACTATATACCTTCCTCAAAACAGCCACCATATACCTTCCTCAAAACAGCCACCATATCTACCTATCATGGCATTTCCATAGCCATTCCGAGATATATTGCCATGCAACTTTCCACCGTTTCGTTCATATGACACGCTTCATGTGATGCCCGGGTAGTTAAGCTACAGTAACCATCCGCTAATGGTGCCACGTCAGCACGATTACTGTTGCTAATCTTGCGATGATACAAATCCCGTTCAAATTTCAAATTTAAAATAAAGTCAAACAATAAAAGTTTTCAAATACTAAAACTAAAATGTTCTAAATGGGTCAATTAAATCATAAGTACTTATGTTGAAGAAACCACAGTCTTATAAAAGGTTTAAATGCACTTAAATAAATAAGGCAGTGGCAAAACAGATATTCAAATGCTTTTAAAATAATAAACAATTTCAAACCTATTTTATTTTCAGTGCTAAACTGTTTGTGGTAGTGGCCTAAATTGTAACACTATTTTAGGTGTCACTTTTGTATTTTGTTGAAACTAAACTAAAACAGATTAGAAGTACAAGAAAATTAAGAAAAGGAAAACATTACAAAATAAAAAGAACAAACAAAAAAAACAAAGCAAAGCCCCCCCGGCCTACTGGGCCTCGGCCCACTACCCCAAACAGCCTATAACCCCTACCCCACAGTGGGGGAAAATATCCCCTCTCCCTCCCACCGACACTCCCCCTTTCTTTTCTTCGACTGGATCGGGATTGACCCGATCCCTCCCCGCCGCTCGACGCCCGACGCCGCCCCGGCCTTCGATCGCTGCCGCCGGACTGCCTCGCCACCGTCGCCGCCGTGCTCGACCACCACCCCGACCCCCACTGCCACGGACCCTGCGACCCCCTCGTGAGCCCCTCTTCTTCTCTGCCTCGCGACCACAGTCACCGCATCGCCACCGTACCGCTCACCAGGCCCGAGCCGCCGCGCTGGCCGCCTACATAGCCCCCGTACGCCGACGCGTCGCCCTACCGGCCTACCCCGTGCTCCGCCGCGGGCAGTTCCGCCTCCGGCCGTCGTCGACCTCGTCTCCTCCTCCCTAGAGCAGCGCCACCGCGCCGCAGCCCCCGCTCCGGCCACTCGCTCCGCCTCCCCTCTTGCTCGCCTTCGCCACCCCGGCCGACGGGATTGCCAAGCCGTGGCCATGGCAACCCAGCGCCCGCGCCCATCTTGTCTCCCCCGACCGCGGCCACTGGCGCCCTCGCACGCCTGCTCAATCCGGCCGGCTTCCTCCGCCGTGATCCCGCCGCGGCAGCCGCTCGCCCTTGCGCCCTCCCGGTCTTCTTCTTGCGCATCGGCGGCGCCCTCCGTCGGCCGTCCCGCCTCCGCTCGCTACCGCCGCGGAGCCGTGCTGGCCTCGCCGGCCTTGCGGGCGAGCGCCCCAGCGGCCAACTCCGGCGGGCTCGCCTGGCCTCGGTTGCCCGTCGCCCGCATCACCCGCCCCGCGAGCCCCCTTTGCCCGCCGCCGCCGGCAGCTGCGGCCAGCTCGCCGCGACTGCCGCCCACCGGCGCCCCACCATGGCCTTGGGTGTGGGCGCGCACCCACACCCGCAACCGCAACCCGCGCCCGTTTAGGCCCCCTGGGCCACTTACAAGTGGGGCCCAGCCCCTTAATTAAAAAAAAAGGAGTTTTAAAAAAAATATGTTAAAAAATAATATTAATTAATTAATTAATTAACTTAATTAATTAATCTTAATTAACCTAATTACAGTTAGATTAATTAATCTGTTTAAATTAGTCTTAGTGTATGACAATAGGCCCCACGTGTCAGTTTGACTCAGTCAACAGACAGTTGACCGCTGACATCATGTTGACGTCATGATGACGTCAGCAGGCACTATTCTGGATAATGTTCTATTAAATTAATTAAATAAATTCCAGAAAATGTTTAATACTTTAGAAAATCATATCTTTTAAACCGTAACTCGGATGAAAATACTTTGTACATGAAAGTTGCTCAGAACGACGAGACGAACCCGAATACGCGGTCCGTTCGTCCGCGACACATCTCTATCATACCGAACGTGCAACATTCCCCCTCCGTTTCATCTGCCCGAAAACGCGAAACACCGGGAATACTTTCCCGGATGTTTTTCATCCTTTCCAGTATCACCTCCTACTGCGTTAGGTCACACGTAGCGCCGCGTATTTCCATGTTATGCTTTGTGATGCTATTGTTTGCTCTGTTATTTATTTGTTTCCCCTTCGTTGCTTATTTTCGGTAGACTCCGATACTGTGATAGACCCCGAGACCGTTGATGCTTCGGTGTTCGACTACGGCTACGCTTCCGAAGATTCCTTTCGTCTGCAGAGCTTCCAGGCAAGCCCCCCCTTGATCACCAGATATCGCCTATTCTTCTCTCTACTGCTTGCATTAGAGTAGTGTAGCTTGTTACCGTTCGGTTACTCCTATTCTGTTGCATAGCCTGTCATTGTTGCTACAACTGTTGATACCTGTACCTGCCATCCTAATGCTTAGTATAGGATGCTAGTATTCCATCAGTGGCCCTTCATTCTTGTCCGTCTTCCATGCTATACTATCCGGCCGTGATCACTCGGGTGGTGATCATGGGTACATACTATATACTTACTTTACATACACATGATGATGATTCGGAGATGGGGGCTGAAGGGGCAGGTGGTTCCACCCAGGCAGTGGTGGGCCTGGGTTCCCGACAGCCCCCTGATGGTTACTTTGTGGCCGAGCGACAGGGCAGGTTGCGACCACCTAGGAGACAGGTGGGCCTGGCCCTGGTCGTTGTCCGCGGTTATTTCATAATAACACATTTAACGGGATCTTGGTATTTGATCTGAGTCTGGCCATTTGGTCTATACGCACTAACCAGCTGCGTGGGAACAGTTGTGGGCACTCGACGTCGTGGTATCAGCCGAAGCCTTCTTGACGTCAGCGACTTAGCGGCGCGCGCCGAATTGGACTGGAAAGCCTACTCTGGTATTAGGAGAGGCTAGGTCTGCTTACCGGCCGCCCTCGCAACATGCAGGTGTGCATTGGGCGATGGGCCCAGACCCCCGTGCGCTTAGGGTTTAGACCGGCGTGCTGACCTCTCTGTTGTGCTTAGGTAGGGCTGCGACGTGTTGATCTTCCGAGGCCGGGCATGACCCTGGAAAGTGTGTCCGGCCAAATGGGATCAAGCGTGCTGGGTTATGTGGTGCACCCCTGCAGGGAAGTTAATCTATTCGAATAGCCGTGTCTCTCGGTAAAAGGACGACCCGGAGTTGTACTCTGACCTCATGACAACTAGAACTGGATACTTAATAAAACACACCCAGACAAGTTCCAGATACAACACGGTGATCGCTTTCCCACAGGGCGACGAGGGGAGGATCGCCGGGTAGGATTATGCTATACGTTGTTACTTGGTGAACTTACCATCTATTTCCCTTCTACTGCTTCAAGACGGAGGCTGCGAGACGCGAGGATACTTGTTACTTCCTTATATTCTCTTCTACTGCTGCAAGATGGAGGTGGCCAGAAGCGTAGTCTTCGATTGGATTAGCTATCCCCCTCTTATTCTGGCATTCTGCAGTTTAACCCACATATATTACCCCCTTACACAGATATTATTGCATATGTAGTGCAGATCCTTGCTTGCGAGTACTTTGGATGAGTACTCACGGCTGCTTTTCTCCCCCTTTTCCCCTCTTGTTCCTTCTTCTCGGATGATGCAACTAGATTGATGGAGTCCAGGAGCCAGACGATCCCGAGGATGTTTCTACGTGGAGTTCGGCTTCGAGGAGTAGTTAGGAGGTCCCAGGCAGGAGGCCTTGCCTTTTCGATCGTTGTTACTTTTGTGCTAGCCTTCTTAAGGCAAACTTGTTTAACTTATGTCTGTACTCAGATATTATTGCTTCCGCTGACTCTTGTGTATTTGAGCTTTTGTATTCGAGCCCTCGAGGCCCCTGGCTTGTAATATAAAGCTTGTATTATTTTAATTGGTGTCTAGAGTTGTGTTGTGATATCTTCCAGTGAGTCCTTGATCTTGGTCGCACACATTGGCGTGCATGATTAGTGTACGGTCAAATCGGGGGCGTCACAAGTTGGTATCAGAGCCGAATGCCTGTAGGAATCCCCCTTTCCAACTCCTTGGCCGAAGTTGAGTCTAGTATTTGAAAAACAAATTTACTAACTTGTTGTGTGGCTTACGGGCCCACAGCACCATTGGGTGGTATTAGGATCTTTTACTCCTCGTCTATACTCTCGGACTCTTATCTCTCTTCTATTCGGGATAAATGAATTTTGCTAAATCTAACATTAGGATCTCGTTATCACTTTCACCCGGAGAGCACCTTATGACCGATGATCGTCTGCTGCACCAGAAGACCCTGAAGATACTCTCCGTTGTTAACCCGAGAACTTGTGTTCATCGCCTTTGTAATTCACCGCCACCGATATATCCCTATGGATATCTGCATGCACTTGTCATTCTCACGATCATTACTCGTCGCTCTTGTTGTTACAATATGCCTCGAAATATTCTCCGTTGTTTCGAGAATCCTTTGAGTTTATTGTCTTCTAGTTTTATTTCGCATGAAAACCCTTACGGTTATTTCCTCACAATTATCAAGGATTCGTTCTTCTCAATTGTTCATGCGTTTAACAAAATTCTTCAGAATACTTTTCGATCTTTCGAAAATTTTCTGCAGCCAGTTACTCTTGAAATCCTTGCCGGCTTGCATTATGGTTAATTCCATGTGACTAGTAGTCTTCGTTAGCATCCCTTGTCTTAGCCATTTTGAGCCAATTGATTCAATGTGTGCGTATGCACGCAATCATCGGGTTATCCTTTTTGAAATTATCTTTCCGACTCAGACGTCATTCCGGACATGAGTTGGTTCTCGGCAATTCAAACCTTTATTGATTGTCCAACTAAGTGTTTTCAACTTATCCATCTTGGATCAGAGCGTCTGCTTCTGATCCTTCGATTTGGAAACCATAATTTCTTTCTATTTAAAGCTTCGTACTAATCAGGTGATTCTTGAATCGGACGCCTCTGCATTCTTCTTCCTCTGAGTGAGTACCGATACTCACATCAGCTCTGTTGTGGATCGCTCGATCCTTTGTTGAAATATTATCCGACAGTGTCCTTCGTATACAAAAAAACCTCGAGAAGTTCTGTCCCTGATGCATAATACCTTCGGTAAATTGTATCCTCTTCTTTGACAACCATGCTCTCCCTTGGAGTTGGTGTTATTTACTTTTCAAACTCGTGGTATATGTTACTAAGATGCCCGATGGGTTGGACCTATGCCTTCCCCTAATCCGTGGGAACCCGAAAGTATTCACAAGTCATACCCTTCCGGTGTTCTACCGAATAAAATTCCAACACTACAGTTTTACCAAAGCAAGAGGTAAATGAAACGTATGCATTGGAGAAATGGGAGTCGACCTTGAGCCTTTGTTCATGCCCATGGAAACGATGTAGAACGTCTCGGGAGCTTCTTACGAAATGGTTTTACATCTAAATAATTCTTTCGGTGTCAATAAATTTGATCCCTTGCAGTTATGGTTCCGACCATGCTGTCCTTATTCAATATATCTGGAATAAATCCATTCCAGGCCTCATCAATTTTTGACAAGATTAAAGCATCTACTGTCGTAGGTCAATGACCTAGTTCAACTCCTATCGTGTTCTACCATCGAGTTTTACCCTCTAATATCTCGAGGATATCATGACTTTGCACTACACCTTTTGAACTTTTGATGAAGTAATACCTTGCTTGTCGTAATCACTCTATGGGTTCTAGGTTGCCGTCAACCGAGGACACCGTTTAGTAAATCAATTCCGCTCGAAAAATTCAACACCCCTAGTAGATGTTACTGGGAAAATTTTAAACTCAATCTGGTTTATTCCTAGACTATCGGGTACATCCCTTGTCTAGCTATCTTTGACTGTGCTACCTCGTCCTTCTTTGGTGCACGAATTCTTCAGTGTGAGAGCACGACTTACGTCGAGCTTTCAACATCTGCTTGCTTGTTCAGTAAGGCAACTTGATTCCGAGCTTGCATCTTATATATTGATCCTATAACTTGCCACTTTGTCATTCCTACGCTTATTGCCGTTGTTGTTGGTTTCATCCTCTTGAAACCTCCCGGCAAATGTGACGGATCACCTTCAACACTTTGACTTCTTCCGAGTTGTAAAATGTGTTCATGATGCGAAATACCCTCCTTGCCTCGATGGTTTTTGTTATCATCGACAACACCCTTGACTTCCTTTCATCGCGAGCTTGTCCATGTGATGGATGCAACTTGCTATCCAGCTTGTATTCTATTCTGCCTTGAAGTATTATTGTCATTATGTCCAGAATGTTGTGAGGATTGCTCCACCTCTTATAAATTATTGGTATGATGCTACTTCTCACCATCACCATTCTTCCTTGGTCCCCGTGTTGTTTTTAACCGGGATACCAATATACTAACGATGCTGCTTGAGTTCTATACTTCTAGCAACCCTATTGCTACGAAGTAACGATCGACAGTTCGTTCTTAGACTGTTGGTTATTGAATCATCACTCTAACATTGATCTTGCTGCCTAAGGTCATATTTCGGGCACACCTTTCAACTGATGATTAACGGTGTATGTTTTCCTCGAGCATACAACATTATATCATTTGATTTGACAAGTGTCATATTTTTGTTCACATTATTGTGGAAATCCACCCGTTTGGAATTCTTGATGGATTGCCGCTGAGCCCATCATCCACCTCCTCAACCTCTCCTTGGATTAATGATGAACTATTGTTTAGGGAACCCGCTCCCGTAGTTCATTTATCGAGAATCTTACAATGTCATTTCGTCGATTTGTGATACACCTTTTCTTCTCGAACATCCTCAGTCTGAGGTATCATGACACCAACCGGATCTGAATCTCGGTCAGATATGATGGTTGGGACAACTTTCCAGTAGTTATAATGTTGGTCCTTTGATGACCCGGTAATCTGATGTCATGTCTAGCACCCTGGCTGGAGGACCCATCATTATAATTTTTTTTGTAAGGATAACCATTCTTCCAGGAGGAGATTGCAACACTTATTCTATAAGTTGCTTCTGATGGATCATTTGTGTATCCAAGGTCTGTCCCTTGATTGGAACACCATATCATTGCTACCTCGAAGCATGACTATGATACCCCGTTCATCAACAAGAACATTGGAGGCGTGATGCTAAATGTTTCTTAGTCAGTTATCCAGACACCGTTGTATGGGTAACATCTTGATTAATCCTTGCCTCTTATCTGAATGGTTGGGTATTTTCTCTCCTACCCTGCATGCCATGTTCTTCTTGTCCATGGGAAGGATATACTCCTATCAATTGTGTGTAATCACAATCTTCCTTTCCATTTGTTTGTTTAACCTTTCCTTGATCTACATATAATCTAAGCAGTAATAATTCTCTGCTTATGTAAACACCTTGTTGTACAACTCTGTCAGTAAGACCCTGTTACTATGGTTGGTAACATTCCTGTAACCACGATGGAAGAAAACCTTGCCTACCGGTCTGCCTCCTTTCGAAGAGCAAGAAAATGGTTCTCTTCGTCCCCCGTCCTTGGTTCCGACATTGATGCCGACATAGCTGACAAGCTATCCACTCACTTGCCTCCCTGTCGAGGCTGTGCAAGATGTCACCACCCTTTCTACTTTCAACCCACATGGTGGGCCCATAACCCATAGGTCCACTGGATCGAAACCTGACTCTCTTGTACAACCTTGATTCTAATGTATACTTTACACTTGGCTTCGTGTGTAATTCACGAGCTAAATTCTACCATGTTTCATCCTGATATCAAACACCATATTATTCTCGTTGTTCAAGCCCCCATTCCAGCTTCTGGTTAGGCATCGAATGACTGCCTACCCATTTGCAACTTTGGTACCATCGTATAATGCACTCAACGGATTCACTGAAATACAACTCGTGGGGTACCTCGTGTATTTCCCATTGAGTTCACCGTCAAATGCCCAGCCTTGTGGAGATGCGTTCTTCCAAAGTCCCCCCCCCCCCTTATCGCGTTCGTAGGACGATGGAGATCCCGAAGAAAGGATAACGACTTGATCACGATGACTTGAAGCAGAGAAATGAAGACATCAACGCAAGGAGTCAACCTCTTCGAGAAGGGCAACCAAGACCAAGAAGACCCGTTAGAATTTCGCAACCAGAACATCCCCCTTACTCCACCGCTTAAATCTAGGGACGAGATTTCTTGTAGTGGAGGAGAATTGTGATGCCTGGGTAGTTAAGCTACAGTAACCATCCGCTAATGGTGCTACGTCAGCACGATTACTGTTGCTAATCTTGCGATGATACAAATCCCGTTCAAATTTCAAATTTAAAATAAAGTCAAACAATAAAAGTTTTCAAATACTAAAACTAAAATGTTCTAAATGGGTCAATTAAATCATAAGTACTTATGGTGAAGAAACCACAGTCTTATAAAAGGTTTAAATGCACTTAAATAAATAAGGCAGTGGCAAAACAGATATTCAAATGCTTTTAAAATAATAAACAATTTCAAACCTATTTTATTTTTAGTGCTAAACTGTTTGTGGTAGTGGCCTAAATTGTAACACTATTTTAGGTGTCACTTTTGTATTTTGTTGAAACTAAACTAAAACAGATTAGAAGTACAAGAAAATAAGAAAAGGAAAACATTACAAAAAAAACAAAGCAAAGGCCCCCCCGGCCTACTGGGCCTCGGCCCACTACCCCAAACAGCCTATAACCCCCACCCCACAGTGGGGGAAAATATCCCCTCTCCCTCCCACCGACACTCCCCCCTTTCTTTTCTTCGACTGGATCGGGATCGACCCGATCCCTCCCCGCCGCTCGACGCCCGACGCCGCCCCGGCCTTCGATCGCTGCCGCCGGACTGCCTCGCCACCGTCGCCGCCGTCCTCGACCACCACCCCGACCCCCACTGCCACGGACCCTGCGACCCCCTCGTGAGCCCCTCTTCTTCTCTGCCTCGCGACCGCAGTCACCGCATCACCACCGTACCGCTCACCAGGCCCGAGCCGCCGCGCTGGCCGCCTACATAGCCCCCATACGCCGACGCGTCGCCCTGCTGGCCTACCCCGTGCTCCACCGCGGGCAGTGCCGCCTCCGGCCGTCGTCGACCTCGTCTCCTCCTCCCTACGGCAGCGCCACCGCGCCGCAGCCCCCGCTCCGGCCACTCGCTCCGCCTCCCCTCTTGCTCGCCTTCGCCACCCCGGCCGACGGGATTGCCTAGCCGTGGCCATGGCAACCCAGCGCCCGCGCCCATCTTGTCGCCCCCGACCGCGGCCACTGGCGCCCTCGCATTGAGTCTTTAAGGATTTGAGATCACTTGATGTATGTCTTCCATGTTCTTATATGTGGTGACAATGGGATATTCACGTGATCTACTTGATGTATGTTTTGGTGAACAACTTTCGGGTTCAGTGACCTTGTCAACTTATGCATATGGGTTGGCACACGTTTTCGCCTTGACTCTTTTGTAGAAACTTTGGAGCACTCTTTGAAGTTCTTTGTGTTGGTTTGAATAGATGAATCTGAGATTGTGTGATGCACATCGTATAATCATACCCGCGGATATTTATGGTGACAATGAAGTATCTAGGTGACATTAGGGTTTTGGTTGATGTGTGTCTTAAGGTGTTACTCTAGTACGAACTCTAGGATAGATCGAATGGAAAGAATAGCTTCGTGTTATTTTACTACGGACTCTTGAATAGATCGATCAGAAAGAATAACTTTGAGGTGGTTTCGTACCCTACAATAATCTCTTCGTTTGTTATCCACTATTAGTGACTTTGGAGTGACTCTTTGTTTCACGTTGAGGGATAGTTATATGATCCAATTATGTTAGCATTGTTGAGAGAACTACCACTAGTGAAAGTATGAACCCTAGGCCTTGTTTCGAAGCATTGCAATACCGTTTGTCCTCAATTTTATCATTAGTTACCTTGGTGTTTTTATATTTTCAGATTACAAAAACCTATATCTACATCCATATTGCACTTGTATCACCATCTGTTTGCCGAACTAGTGCACCTATACAATTTTCCATTGTATTGGGTGTGTTGGGGACACAAGAGACTCTTTGTTATTTGGTTGCAGGGTTGTTTGAGAGAGACCATCTTCATCCTACGCCTCCCACGGATTGATAAACCTTAGGTCATCCACTTGAGGGAAATTTGCTACTGTCCTATAAACCTCTGCACATTGAGGCCCAACAACGTCTATAAGAAGAAGGGTGCGTAGTAGACATCAAAGAGCAAGTCTGCGTCATTCGCGAGAATCTCAAGACTGCTAAGTCACGTCAGAAAAGTCAGTATGACCTTCATCACAAAGACATGTTCTATCAACCTGGCGAAAAGGCTTATCTTCGAGTCATGCCAATGATGGGTGCACACCGCTTCAGGATCAAGGGCAAGCTAGCTCCTCACTATATTGGTCCATTCACTATTCTCGAAAGGCGTGGAAAAGTGGCATACCAGTTGGAGCTTCCGTCGAACCTTTCTCAGGTTCATGATGAGTTCCAGTTGTCAGAGCTTCGCCGCTGCTTCAGGGACCCTATCCGTGTAGTGGATCATGAAGTGCCCGAGTTGCAACAGGACCTCTCTTATAAAGAGCATCCGGTCCGCATTCTCGACCAAGCTGAACGCCGCACATGTCAGAAGGTGATCAAGTTCCTCAAGGTCGAGTGGTCACATCACTATGAAGACGAAGCCACTTGGAACGCAAGGATCGTCTTTGCGATGAATACCCCAAACTGTTTCCTTCTACCTCCTAAATCTCGGGACGAGATTTCTTGTAGTGGAGGAGATTTGTAACGCCTAGATAATTAAGCTACAATAATCCCTGTTAATGATGCCATTTTAGCATCATTATTGTTGTTAATCCCGTGATGGTTTAATCCCGTTCAAACTCAAAATTCAAAATCAAGTTACACAATAAAAGTTTTGCAAACATAAAAGCTAAAATGCTTGAAGTGTGGCAAATAATCTCTGGTTATTTTTTATGTTAAAACAACATTTTCATAAAAGGTTTAAGTGCTCAAAATATATAGAAAGTTGAGAGTAAAATAAGAAAAATAAAAAAGGCAAAGTAAAATAAAAAGAAAACCCCCCGTTCCCCAGTGGGCCTCGTGGCCCAGCTGGCCTTTCCACCAGCCAACCCCAAGCCGGCCCACCCCACTTACCTCCTTCCCCCGCTACAGGAACAAGAGGGGGCCATGGCAGCCGTCCATGGTGCCATGACCGCGTTGGCAGCCATCGGTCGGCTCCCCCTCGCCTACAACGACGCCCCTCCCCCTCGAACCCTAGAACACCCCTGCCTCTCCCCACTTCCTCCTCGCACAATGCCTCGCTCCCCCTCGATGTGCCCGCTCGCCTGATGCTCGTCTACGCCATGGCCGTCGTCGTCATCGCAGGCACCGCGCTCCCCGGTGCCTGAGGCCTCGTCCATATTCTCCATCGTCGTCTACTACTTTGTCTGCTTCACCGGATCGAAGCGGAGGACCGCCAGCACTGTCGCCCACTTTGACTTCTTCCTCGGATCACCGTCGCGGTTCGCCATCGATCCGGCCGAACCCCTGCGCTCCTAAGCTCCCGCCGGCAGCCGTGTGCCTCAATGTGAGCTCTCCCTCGACTCCCCTGTTCCCCCTTCGGTTCGTCACCTAAGTCACCGTAGCCGCCGTAGCCGAGCGCCCGCCGCGAGCTGCTTGGACACGCTCACCGCGTTATGGTCGTGCCCGGCGTGCCTCCCTGCCGCGCTCCACCGCGCCCTGCCGCCCTCCAGCTGCACCCTTCATGCATCTGCTGCTACTGGACTGCTGCCGCACCGCTGCTGTCCCGCTCGCCGCCGCTGCCGCTGCTCCTCCTCGGCGCCTCAACTGCCGCTACTTCCCTGCCCTGCAGGCCGCACTACTGCCCTGGCCGCGTCGACCGTCCCTTCCCAACGCCCACCGCCGCTCGCGTCTGCTCTGCCTGCTGCTGCCCTGCGCCGCCCCTAGCGCCGCCTGTTGCCATCGTCGTCCCGCCTGTGCCACACGCCCGCTCGCCCTTGCCGCGCCCCGCCGTCCAGCCGCCACCACGCGGCAACGCCCGGGTCCGACGACCCCGGGGCTCCGTGCGCCCGGCTAGTGCCGCCGCCTCCCCACTGCCCCGCGCGCCGGACTCGCCCGCCCAGCTGGCCGTCGCCGCGCCGCCGCGCCGTACCCGGTTCCGCCCCCTCGTGTAGATGCTCGCACCCTTGATGGCTTCTCGCCCCTCGTTGGTTACCCCAAGTGGAAGGTTTGAGATGCAGTGTAGCAGAAGTTTTCCCTTGGCAAAGATACCAAGGATCAATTTCCCTGAGACTCCCAGTTTCAACAAGAAGGTGTCAACTGCTAACGGCGCCAGATATTAGCAATCAACGTGGACCTGCACACAGATACAAATAACTTTGCTCCCAACGAGTACAGAGAGGTTGTCAATCCCTCCGGCCTTGTCGTTTACAAAGGATCAAACACAAGTGATAGTAGTGATAGGTTTTGCTGCAAATAGTAAATAAAAGCGGAAAGTAAATAGCGGATGTGATCAGTGATGGTAATATGGACCGGGGTCCCATGATGTTCACTAGTGATGTCTCTCTCCCAAAAGACGATAAAATAGCTATGTGAGGTAAACGAATTACAGCTGGGCAATTGACAGAATTATGTGCACAAACCAATGCTAACTATGTTGCAAGAAAAGTAGAGGTTCAAAGCATGGGCGGTACGCCAAGGCAAGTAGACCGAAATCCATCTGCATCTACTACTCATCATCCACCTTGAGATATCTATCCAGAACATCTCGCTGGTATTAAGTTGCGAGTCCCACCCATAGTGTAAACTCAAAGCAACAGACAACTGCATTAAAAGAACTTTGCGTAAAGTAAACAATCCTTGCACCCGCGGGCACAAGCATCGTTGTTTTCCCCCTTGTGGCAACAGCACATCCCCTAGACTCATGTTTCTGTCACTCAAGCTAGTCATCGAGGGGCATGAACCCACAATCAAGCATAGCGTTCCCTCTTGGAGTCACTACCTACTACTTGGACAAAGCAATAAATAGCAACGGAGAACATGCAAGAATTACTTACGAACATAAATATAAAAGAGGTAGATCAAATATATTACTCAAACACAATCTGAACATAATCTCACAATCCAACGGATCCCAGCAAACTCATCATAGCAACATCATAAGGATTACATATGTGCCTCGATCATGTAGGGCAGCTCACGAGGTCTAATTAGTGAAGCACAAGAAGGGGAGGAGAACATCACATAGCTACTGGTCATGGACCCATGGTCCAAGGGGGACTACTCACAACTCATCCGGGAGGCATCCATGGTGGTGGAGAGGCTCCCGGTGGTGATCCTCCCCTCCGGTAGGGTGCCGGGAAGAGTTCTCCTGGTGCTCCCGATCTTGGAAGCGCGGCGGCGGCGGAACAGAGATGAGATCCCGAAAAAGGGTTCCCGTCTCGAGGGTTTCGGGACACGATATAAATATATGCCAAAGGGGGGCATCAGCGGAGGCCTGGGGGGCCCAGGCGCCCCCCGGCGCGGCCAGGAGGGGGGCCGCGCCACCAGGGCGCCTGGAGCCCTGGTGGCCCCCCTCCGGCTCTACTTCGGGTGCCGGGAAGCTTCTAGAACGCTGATTTTTTATATAATTTTTTTGGGATTTTTCTGGCAGTTCTCGTAATGGGAAAACCTGAAATACAAAAATAGCAGAAAACAGAAACTGGCACTGGGGTGCACTGAGTTAATAGGTTAGTCCAAATATGATCAAAAGTGTATGGAAGTGTATACATATCATAGCAATATCACCCAAAAGAGGCATGGAGCAAGCAGAAATTATAGATACGTTTTGGACGTATCAACATCCCCAAACTTAATTCCTGCTCGTCCTCGAGTAGGTAAATGATAACAAGAATAATTTTTGTGGTGACATGCTATTAACCATATAGGACTTTTTCATAGTCACATGACAAAAGCTTACTGAGACAATGAATCTGTAGTAATTAAGTTGCCTCATGAGAAAATCACAAAGAACTGAAAGTTTTACAATATGATACTGAAACATCAAATAGATTTGCAATGAGCATGGTGTGCAAATATGATAAAGTGATATCTCGCTTGCCCCCTTTAGTGAAGCAAAACATAAATGCAGGGGCACCTCCAAGGTTTAAGTGATGACTAGA
This sequence comes from Secale cereale, assembly GCA_902687465.1. Lineage (NCBI taxonomy): Eukaryota > Viridiplantae > Streptophyta > Magnoliopsida > Poales > Poaceae > Secale > Secale cereale. The sequence continues at coordinate 124,063,486 of LR738715.1, read as the reverse complement.
TACAATGATTTCAGAATAAACGATATCATAATCATGCAAAAGACAATGCTACTTTGGGACAATGCACATTACACTAAGAATGACAATCATGCTCTCAGTTGTTGGTGCTTTAAAAGAAGGTGGAGACTCTCGAACCGTGGCTTTTGTTGGCAAGGTTGAAAACTCGTAGTCGGAAACAAAGACAAAGCGTGTACCAGAGCTCTTGGTTTTAAAAACAGAAGTAATAATTATTTTTTTAGATCATGCATGTTTCGTCAACGAATGCTAGTAGACAACTCAATCACTCCTTGAGATGGACAAGTTTCGAGGAACGGCTCCCGAATGAGGACGATCACATCCTCTTAATCTCCTTTGTTTATCACTGCCAAAGTTTTCTGATTTCTCATGAACAAAGCGTGAAGGAGGGTTTGTTTGTTATATTATTTTTGAGCCGGGCGCACTCAATGCCAGTTCCTTCTCGTATTATGGGTTTGCACATTATACATGCAATCCCGGGGTGAAACTTGTCCAACTTAAAAAGATCATGAATTAACTACTACTTCCTCATGAACTTAAAACAGAGGCACAAAATAGGAATGCATTTTTTTGAATAATTTCGAGATGGTACATGAAAGTCTCCGTTAGGAATGGCAGGTAAATACCATGTAGGAAGGTATGGTGGACTCATATGGCATAACTGGTTTAAAGGATTTTGGATGCACACGCAGTAAGTCTGCTTAGTACAGGTGGAGGTTAGCAAAAGACTGGGAGCGACCAACTAAAAGAGCAATGACAGTCATAATCATGCAGAGCGACAAAGCAACATTGAATCAGGCATGGAAGTTATATCGCTACTCAGAAACAAAAGATCATCAAGGCTTGACAGACTTTCTTTACAGTCTTAAATATGCGTGAGCATACGCCAAGTCAATCAAAATAAATTCTTGAAGGAAGATATTACTAAACCATACCACATCATAGGCAAACAAATCATGTTAGTACTCCAATAACACATTGGGAACCCCCCAGCTATTTGAGACTAACCATAAGAAAACATGAACTACTAAGCACCATTATGCACGTAGCATCTTTATCATAGACATATCAACCATGCAACAGAAGCAAACTCTCTTAATAAGATGAGCATTATAACTAAAGAGAGTTCAAGCAACCAACTAAACAAAAGCTCTTTAAAAAGATAAGCATGAAAACTAAGAGCCGAACATGATAGTAGCTATTGAAAGACAAAGAACACACACAGCAAAGATAGACATGAAAATTCTATGTTATGTTCTAGGTAGAAGTGGAGCGTGTTTCTCTCCCACATAAAGAAAGGTGAGTTCCGACTCCTTATGAAAAGCTAAGCAAAACTAAAAGCAAGACGCTCCAAGCATAGCACATAACACATGAAGTAATAAAAATATAGTGGAACGAAAGACGAACTGATAATGTTGATGGAGAAGGGGATGCACGGGGGCATCCCCAAGCTTAGACGCTTGAGTCTCCTTGAATATTTCTTGGGGGTGCATGGGGGCATCCCCAAGCTTGAGCATTTGACACTCCTGAATCTTTTTATCATCTTCCCTCGCACACTTGAAAACTCCCTTCATACATAACTCATCATAATCTGATTAGCGAGGTTAGTACCCATAATAAAATAATTGTTCCTTGATGGAAATAAGGATATTCTTGAAGGTCTACCATTTCTCAAGATTGCCAAAAGGTTTTTGTAAAGAAAAAGCAAGCTCTAGGTTTGCAAAATGAAGGAAAGGCAAAAGAGGACAGAATCTGTGAAAAACAGAACAGCAGGTAGTAAATGATTTTTTCGGGGCACTTCTGCAACTCTAATCAAAAAACTCAAAACAGACGCACGAAAGACAATTGTATAGAGCACGCTGTCGAAAATATTCAGACCAAAAAGATGATCTGGTGATTTTATACGAATTTTTCTACCCAAGGACAGAATCTGTTTCCTGGACAGCACGTCACAACTTTTGAACTTTCTTGCAATCAGAGGCTACCCTTGGCACAAAGTTGAAAAGCAAAGATACAATGATGATGCTACTATAGTAACAACATCAAGACACAACAAAAGCAAAATAAATTTTTTATTCATGTGGGCTGCCTCCCAAAAGCGCTTTCTTTTATGCCTTTAAGCTAGGCATAATGCATAGAGATCAAGTTGTATCAATTGAACCATCATCAAGATCATCAAAAAGCTCTTCAATAATACAACTAGTCTTAAGAGGACTTTCAAATAAAGGCCTCATAGAGATACTTCTAGGGAGAAGACCAAAAGGATAAAAGTCAAGGGAAGATTCATTTATAAATTCATCAAAGAGAGGTGTTTCTTCCAAAGTCTTTACAGTTTCAACCCCTTGGGCAATAGATGGATTACTTTTAGAACGGGGAGCCTTTGGAACGTGAACGAACTTAGGCTCCCTCTTTGCCGGAGTTTCTACCTTTTTGGTTTTGATTGAGGAGAAAGTAGTTCCTAGAGTATCAAAGATTTCCTCAATCTTGTCTATCCTAGAAGAGTCCAAGTCATGGGATTTGATGGTCTCCAAAGTTTTGAAAATTTTATGCATGGAGCTATCAAGCCTATTCAAATTCCCTTGGATCTTACGATCCAACTCATTTATCTTATTAATGTTTGGCATCTCTAGCTCTATCTTTTCAAGTTTTTTCATAATGTGAGCTAGGGTGATGTCCTCTTGAATGCTAACAACAGGGGGATTCCCAACAAGATTTTCAATAATACTAAGAGACTCCCAAACTGGGGCCTCTAGGAAATTCCCATTGATAGCAGTATCTAGAATAAACCTATTCCAAGAAGTAATTCCAACATAAAAATTTCTAAGCAGGATAGTAGTAGGTTGCTTCTTGGTGGCTCTTTTTTGAGAATCATTAATTCTATACCAAGCATCTTTCAAACTTTCCCCACCTCTTTGTTTAAAGGTGAGAACTTCTGCCTCGTCAAAGACAAAAGGACCCGACATAATGACAACTAAAGAATGAGATAACTATTTTTGTGATTTTTGATAAAAGACACTAAAACAAAAACTGAAAGGTAAACTAACAAGACTAAAAGCAAAGGTAAAAGATAGCGTGCAACTCCCCTATCTTGAAGAGTGGAGTCCCCGGCAACGGCGCCAGAAAACTTTGCTTGATGGCTTCTCGCCCCTCATTGGTTACCCCAAGTGGAAGGTTTGAGATGCAGTGTAGCGGAAGTTTTCTCTTGGCAAAGATACCAAGGATCGATTTCCCTGAGACTCCCAGTTTCAACAAGAAGGTGTCAACTGCTAACGGCGCCAGATATTAGCAATCAACGTGGACCTGCACACAGATACAAATAACTTTGCTCCCAACGAGTACAGAGAGGTTGTCAATCCCTCCGGCCTTGTCGTTTACAAAGGATCAAACACAAGTGATAGTAGTGATAGGTTTTGCTGCAAATAGTAAATAAAAGCGGAAAGTAAATAGCGGATGTGATCAGTGATGGTAATATGGATCGGGGTCCCATGATGTTCACTAGTGATGTCTCTCTCCCAAAAGACGATAAAACAGCTATGTGAGGTAAACGAATTACAGCTGGGCAATTGACAGAATTATGTGCGCAAACCAATGCTAACTATGTTGCAAGAAAGGTACAGGTTCAAAGCATGGGCGGTACGCCAAGGCAAGTAGACCGAAATCCATCTGCATCTACTACTAATCATCCACCTTGAGATATCTATCCAGAACATCTCGCTGGTATTAAGTTGCGAGTCCCACCCATAGTGTAAACTCAAAGCAACAGACAACTGCATTAAAAGAACTTTGCGTAAAGTAAACAATCCTTGCACCCGCGGGCACAAGCACCGTTGTTTTCCCCCTTGTGGCAACAACACATCCCCTAGACTCATGTTTCTGTCACTCAAGCTAGTCATCGAGGGGCATGAACCCACAATCAAGCATAGCGTTCCCTCTTGGAGTCACTACCTACTACTTGGCCAAAGCAATAAATAGCAACGGAGAACATGCAAGAATTACTTACGAACATAAATATAAAAGAGGTAGATCAAATATATTACTCAAACACAATCTGAACATAATCTCAAAATCCATCGGATCCCAGCAAACTCATCATAGCAACAGCATAAGGATTACATATGTGCCTCGATCATGTAGGGCAGCTCACGAGGTCTAAATAGTGAAGCATAAGAAGGGGAGGAGAACATCACATAACTACTGGTCATGGACCCATGGTCCAAGGGAGACTACTCACAACTCATCCGGGAGGCGTCGATGGTGGTGGAGAGGCTCCCGGTGGTGATCCTCCCCTCCGGCAGGGTGCCGGGAAGAGTTCTCCCGGTGCTCCCGATCTTGGAAGCGCGGCGGCGGCGGAACAGAGATGAGATCGCGAAAAAGGGTTCCCGTCTCGAGGGTTTTGGGACACGATATAAATATATGCCAAAGGGGGGCATCAGCGGAGGCCTGGGGGGCCCAGGCGCCCCCCCCCCCCGGCGCGGCCAGGAGGGTGGCCGCGCCACCAGGTCGCCTGGAGCCCTGGAGGCCCCCCTCCGGCTCTACTTCGGGTGCCGAGAAGCTTCTGGAATGCTGATTTTTTATATAATTTTTCTGGCAGTTCTCGTAATGGGAAAATCTGAAATACAAAAACAGCAGAAAACATAAACTGGCACTAGGGTGCACTGAGTTAATATGTTAGTCCAAATATGATCAAAAGTGTATGGAAGTGTATAAATATCATAGCAATATCACCCAAAAGAGGCATGGAGCAAGCATAAATTATAGATACGTTTTGGACGTATCAACCCTCTGCGCCCGTTAACCCGCCACGCTGGGCTGGCCTGGAGCCTCTGCCAGCGGGCCCCACGCGCCTGTAAAAAAAGAACATTTAAAAATAAAAATGAAAAATAATAAATAAAATGTTAATTAAATAATAATCAATGTAATTAATCTTGTTAATTAACCTAGCCTAATTAATCTAATTAGTTAGCTAACTAATTGTTATTTATTTAAATAGTCAATGGCGAGCGGGCCCCGCTGCCTAGTTTGACTCAGTCAACCTTTTGACCCCTGCTGATGTCATGCTGACTCGTGCTGGTGTCATAATTCTTTTTTTATTTAACTTAAATCTGTTAATAATAGAAAATGTTTTAAAACTTTAAATTTTAATTTAAAATAATCCGTAACTCGGATGGAAAAGTTTTATACATTAAAATTGCTCAGAACGACGAGACGAATCCGAATACGTGGTCCGTTCGTTTGCCACATGCCCCTAGCATACCGAACATGGGACCATACCCCTCCGGTTCATGTGTCCAAAAAAGTCTAACTCCGGGAAAACATTCCCGGATGTTATCCTCCTTCGCCGATATCATGCAGCACCGCGTTAGAACACCCTAGCACCGCTTATTGTCATGTCATGCACTTGTTTGCTATGTATTTATTGTTTTCCCCCTCTTCTCTCCGGTAGACTCCGAGATCGACGCTGCTACCGGGTACGACTATGCCTCTGACGACCAGGCCTTTTCAGCGGAGCTTCCAGGCAAGCCCCCCCCCCCCTTTGATCATCTCGATATCACCCATTCTATTCTCTCTCATGCTTGCATTAGATTTTGCTACTATTATTGTTTGATCCTATTCTGATGCATAGCCTGCTATTGTACCTTACGTGCTTATCCTAAACAGCTTAGTATATGTTGGTAGTGATCCATCAGTGACCCCCACATTGTCCTTTGTTGCCCCTGCTTAATCATCGAAGACTCGATCAGCGTGATCGACAACCAGAGCCGGACACCTCATATCACTTCACCCCCTTAGTTGTACGACTCTGCATAATTACTATCGAGTGCCGAGGGTGATACCTCACAACGCACTCCTGATGATAACTCTGTAGTGTATCTATTCAATTGTGGTCATCGAGGGTGATTCCTCTTTCACCATTCCCGATACGACTCTATCGTGCAACACCTCAAGTGTGAACCTCGAGGGTGATTCCTCCTACGTTCGCCTTGATGATTACATCGAGCGATATCCACCGAGGGTGATTCCTCGGGGGTTTCCCCTTGATGTTTGGACACACCATTACCCGGACTTTACTTGAGACCTGTTAAAGTCGGATCGGCCCCGAGGGGTACCCACGAGTTGATGTGGAAGTCGGGCATGCTCGTTGAGCACCTGCGAGTTACTTACGAGGCACGGCTGGGCAGGCAGGCCGCCCCGGAGTGGGCTGGGCTAGCCCTTGTCGTATTTCCTCAAGACGGGGCGACTGGGTCACATTATCGTGAGTTTCTGCTCGTCTTCGCGAGCTCCTAATACACTAATGGTTTGGGTATTTGTTCTGAATCAATCTCTGGCCTTTACTCACTAACCGCCATGCGAGAATAGTTATGGGCCTCGGCGTCGTGGTATCAGTCGAATCTTTGTCAGAAGTCCAGTTCAGCATTGTGGCACGGTCGGATCGTACCATCCACTACACGAGTGGTGCTAGCATCCACCCTACACACAACGACCCGGAGTGCAACGGGCGATGGCCCATGACCCCGGAGTTCTTAGGATGTAGACCGGCGGGGACCTCTCTACTGAGCCTAGGTAGGGCTGCGACGTGTTGATCTTCCGAGGCCGTGCATTGACCCAACAAAGTGTGTCCAACCAGAGATCATTGAGCGTGAGGGTAACATGGTCCACCCCTACAGGGAAGTTATCTATTCGAATAGCCATGTCCACGGTAATGGACGTTCAGTCTTATATCATGATCTATTACAACTAGAAATGGATACTTGAGTTATGTGATGGATATTGTTACAACATGCTTGTTAATTAAAGTACTATTCTATACTCCCTTCTACTGTTGCAAGATGGTGGCTTCCATAAGATGCTTGAAGATGCTAGTCTTCGATAGGCTAGGCCTTTCCCCCTTCTCTTCTAGCATTCTGCAGTTTAGTCCATAGATACAACTCATTCCTTTGATACTGATGCATACCTAGTATAGATCCGATGCTTGCGAGTACTTTGGATGAGTACTCGCAGTTTCTTTGCTCCCCCTTTTCCCCCTTCTTTCTTCTTTCTGATTGTTGCGACCACATGGCGGATCCCAGGAGCGAGATGCCACCCCAGTCGACTACTACTAGTACCTCGATGGAGCCTACTACTACGTGGAGACCGCTGATGACCAGAATTAGTTAGGAGGTACCAGGTGGAGGACTTGCCTCTTCGATTGTTGATGTTCGTGCTAGCCTTCTTAAGGCAAAACTTGTTTAATTTATGTCTGTACTCAGATATTGTTGCTTCCGCTAACTCTGTTGCTTTCGAGCTTCTGTATTCGAGCCCTCGAGGCCCCTGGCTTGTAATATGAAGCTTGTATTATTTTATTTGTGTCTATAGTTGTGTTGTGATATCTTCCCGTGAGTCCCTATTCTTGGTCATACACATTTGCGTGCATGATTAGTGTACGGTCAAAACGGGGGCGTCATAGAACTGGACTAGGAAGCGTTCTGATGCAAGAAGGCAGAGTCATAGCTTACCTTTCAAGGCAGCTACGCCCTCATGAAGAGAACTATGCTACTCATGATCTTGAGTTAGCAGCAGTGGTTCATGCTTTGAAGACATGGCGGCATTACCTCCTAGGGAAACAGTGTGAGATATACACACACCATAAAAGTCTGAAGTGTATTTTCACTCAAAAGGAATTGAACATGAGGCACATAAGATGGCTGGAATTGATCGACGATTATGACCTTAGTGTTCAATACCACCCCGAGAAGGCTAATGTGGTAGCAGACGCCTTGAGCAGAAAGGCTTGCTCCATAAATACCATGATTAAAGGAAGGAATCCAACCATGTTTGAAGAGTTGGAATAGTTTGGCTTGGAATTGGTTACCTATGGATATCTGGACAACCTAGAAGTCAAGCCGACCATGTTGGGCGAAGTCAAATAAGCATAGAAAGGACATGAAAGCATCGAAGGCATCAACAAGAAGATGAAGCAAGGCAAGGCCCCAGGATTCTTCGAAGATGAACACAAAATTGTTTGTTACAAAAGTTGTATCTGCCTGCCAAACAAGAAGGAATTGAAGGATTTGGTCCTGCAAGAAGCCCATGACACCCCGTATTCCATCCACCCTCGAGAAACCAAGATGTATCAAGACCTTAAGGAAAGATTTTGGTGGCACGGGATGAAAAGGGAGATTGCCAACTATGTTGCAAAATGTGATGTATGCTAAAGGGTCAAGGCTGAATATCAGTGACCTGCTGGATTGCTCCAACCACTCAAGGTTCCCGAGTGGAAATGGGATAAAGTCGGAAAGGATTTCATCACTGGATTACCTAGGTCAAACAAGGGGATGGAGCAAGCCTTTCTGCTCAAGGCGTCTGCTACCTAGGTCAAACAAGGGGATGGAGCAAGCCTTTCACCGAGTTCTCCTATGACAACATTATCAGTCAAGCCTCCAAATGGCACCCTTTGAGGTGTTGTACGAACGCAAGTGTCACACACCCCTCAACTGGTCGGAAACCGGAGAAGGGCTAGTCTTTGGACTAAATGTTCTCCATGAAGCAGAAGAGCAAGTTCAGCTAGTCAGAGAGCGTCTGAAGACCGCCAAATCAAGACAGAAGAGCTATGCCAACACTCTTCACCGACAAGTGAGCTTCCAAGTTAGAGACCATGTGTACCTGCGAGTAACTCCTCTTAAGGGAACCAAGCGTTTCCACGTTAAGGGAAAGCTCGAACAAAGATTTATTGGCCCCTTCAAGATCACTTCAAGATGAGGAGAAGTTGCTTACCAGTTGGAACTGCCACCGGAACTATCCGATGTGCATAACGTATTTCACGTGTCCCGAGTCCGAAAGTGTCTCCAAGTTCCAGACAAGGCTGATCTCTACAAGGACATCGATCACCAAGCCATTGACCTTCAATTCGATACATCTTGGTTCATCTGGATATTGGATGAAGCAGAACGACGTACTCGAAGCCGCATCATCAATTACTTAAGGTCCTGTGGAGCAACCACACTGAAGCAGAAGCAACTTGGGAGCGTGAAGACTACCTTAGATCTGAGTTCCCTTATCTCTTTAAAGCCTAGTTTAGGAATCTCGAGACGAGATTCTTGTAACTGGGGTAGGTCTGTCACACCAAAAAATTTGTAACATGTCATTTGCATTAAAAAAGCATGAAAATTTGGATCAACAAAAACTTTTGCATTATTTGGCTTTTTATTTGAGTTGGATTTTTGTTTGTGTTTTCAAGTGCTCTTTAAAGTCAACACAGCCCCACCTTCTCTACTTCATCCCCTTGATCCAAACGTTTGCCCAATGATCATGCCATATGTATAGGGTAGGATAGTATTGTCTTACAAAAATAATTTGGCCAAAAAGAATTTTCCAAATTAGGTTTTCCAAAAACCCCTAAGTTGAGGCTTGCACTACAAGTACTTAATTTGGGGTATTAAAAATCTTTAAAAGAGTATATTTGACTCCTATTGGGTATAGGACTCCCATAAACCACAAAAATATAATTTTAAAAGTTATTTTTCTATTTTATTTAAAGGCTTTTTCTTTACGCGAGAAATGGTCTTTAATAGGTTGAAATTATTTAAATGTTTTAAAAATATTTCAGAAAATTCAGGCAAGCTCGGAGGACATATATTGTCCATGTATGAGAGTTTAAACACATGGTAATGTTAAAAATATTGGTCAAATCCCTCAAAAATCCTTTCTGGATATTTCAAGATTTTGAAATGTTTACAAAGGAAATATTATCTAAAAATTACAAGCCAATTTTGGCAAGTCCAATATGCCTAATGTGATGATCTTGCAAAGTTTTATCCCAATCATAATTGTTTTGGTTCACAAAAGTGCCCCAAAACCCTCTCTGTCCAGATTCAAGTTTGAACAACTTTACATTGTCAACTTTCTCCAATTGATCCCAAACTTTGTGGACATGCTCAAGTACCCAAATGATGACACTACACCAAGTGGTGCACCAATGGGAAGTGCTAAGCTTATCTAGATCTAAGCAAGTCTATTTCTGTTGATTTGTAGGGTTTACAAAAGTTGCATTGGCAACTTTATCCAAATGAGCTCAAATTTCTACCACAATGCCATATGGTCATGCACCACACCTCCATCAAGTGGAACAAGGAGGAGATGAGTGCAAGTGGCTCAAACTTGCATCAAACACCTTCTGCCATGTTTCAAAGATCACCATTTGGGCCACCTTCACTATTCCCCCTTACTTCAAATTTTTACCACGGCTCCTCCTAGTCCCCTTCTACCTCCAGTAAGTCTTGCCAGCCCTCAGCTCAATTATGGGGGGGAGGTTAAAAACCCTCATTTCCCTCTCTGCACAGTAGCACTTCTTCCCTTTCTCACCTCTCCTTCTCACTCGAGTGCCATCCAGGAAATCCAAAGCCCTCCCCACATTGTTTATATCCTCCTAGACCAGATGGACACAAGTGGACACAACCAGGGCACTTAAACAATGCCCTGGCATGCCATATGCACGCTCCAGAGCGCACTACAGTGCGGCCAAGCACTATAGCCGCCCTCTCCCAAGCGCCTTCGGCCACCTCAGGCCTCCCCCGCACGCCCGACGATGCGCCTCGATGTCCGTGAGAAGGCATATTGTCGCCCCCCTACTCCTTCTCCGTCATGCCGCCTCCCTTCGCACGCGCGGCAATCGCCTGAGAGCTCCAAATGGACGATCCCACACGCGCGATGCTTCTGCCCCCTCCCCCCGCTCTCTCTCTCTCTCTTCCTTCCCCTGGCACTTGACCAACCCCACGAACGCCTCAGACACCTCGTTGCGAGCCCCCGTGACCCGAATCCATGGCAACAACCTCGCTGGTGCACATGTCCATGGTGAGCAGATGCCCGGCTATATAAGACCTCCCGCCCCTCCCTCGTCACCACTCGCTCTCTCACACTCCCTATCGACCCCTTGCACCACCCACACCTCTCTAGAGGAGCCCGAGCTCGAGATCGAGCTCGAGCTCCACCACTTCGGCTCGCCGGTGTTCGCACGGTACAGGCCTCCTCTACCGCTCCTCTTCCTCGATTTGGAACCGCAACGAGCCACTGACCCTTCCCCCATTGTTTCCCCCTTTGTTTGCAGCCAGAAAAGACCAAAGCAAACACCTCCCAACGCGCCGCCGCCCTGCCTCCTCATTGTCGACGAACCAGGCCACCCGGCGACTCCCTCCAACTCTACCCAACCGGTGATACCACACAGAGTCCAACCGTGCCTTTAGCTCGCTCCGTCGTTCCTGGAAACATCGCCGGTGAGCTCGCTGGCCCCTCTGGTCGCGAGGTTGAAGATGACAGGCGGGTCCCGCCTATCATCCTCACCTCTCCCTCACTCCTCTCTCTCTTGCTGACGCTCGGGCCCCGCCCATCAGGTATGAAACCTAGTGCGCGTGCACCTCGGCTCGCCTGTGTCGGATTACGGGCTCCGCATACCCAAGAAGTTCGAACACAGGGGCGTGAACGAAGATCTCTCCCACTCACGTCTACCTAGCGTCTCACCCTCGTCCAGTGAAGAGATTCAAGCAATCAACAAGTGAAGCACGCAATAGTTTACCCAGGTTCAGGCCACCTTGTGGTGTAAAACCCTACTTCCCGCTTTTTGGTGGATTGGCCCCAGGAGGGCTAGAATATGAACTAGTACAGTGGTTCCTGAGCTCAGGAGGGTCGGGAGGCAAGAGTACTTGCTCCGTTGCCTGAAGGCAGAGTTTATGGATCTGCCCCCTATAACGCCCCGGACACACCCGCCGGTGGTCGTTACTCCTGGCGGGATCTAGACTGGCCCCACATATCAATACTAGTCTTTTCTGCGCACTTTGTCCTCACTCGTGCACACCCGGGAGCAACTTCCCGGTCGGTCACCCATCCTGAAACTACTCCAAGCTGAGCACGCTTAACTTTGGAGTTCTATCCGAATGGGCTCCCGGAAAAGAAGGAATTCCTTATTCATATGAGTAGTCTATCATCCCTAATATGCCAAGCTATCACACCCCCGTCCCCCCCCCTTGGTGGGGATCCTAGCTACTTATATAGGTGGCCAGGGTCCTCTTCCCCCGAAATGTTTAGGCGAGAAGGGATCCACAACGGCCATTTTTTAGCGGGAACACAAGGACGTTCCTATCCTGACAAAAGCAGTCTTCGCCTGCAAAAGGATCAGGCGGTGACGCGGTGGTGGGCTCGGTGGTGACATCCTCCCTGTCGTCCTTGCGGTCTTCGGTCTTGTTGCACCAAAGGGGAAACCTTTGTCCCGCTCCTCGGGAACATGCGCCTGCGCTGCCTCATTTGCACCGAAATGGCAACTGCACCGGTGGCGGGCGTTGGAACCCGCTAGCGCGGTGCGTTACTACTTACGTCACTGCCTCCTCCTAAGGCGGGCTTGGCCTTGGGTTCTCCGCCCTTCCGGAGCAACCTTGCCGAGGCCGCTCCTGAGGGGGTCTTGACGTTGTTCTCCTCGCGAGGTCTAGCCCCCTCGCGAGGGTCTTGGACAGTTGGTCGATCAGCTGGGCCATACCAGGCCATGGCAGGAGCGCGTCGTGGCCCGCAGACAGGCAAGTCTGGGTACCCTGGTTCCCAGGACGCCGACAGTCTGGGCCTCTTCTCTCTTTGGGCCGCTGCACTATGGCCGTTCTGGCCTAGTGGCAAAGTGCACTTTTTCTTTTTCCTTTTCTATCTGTTTTGAAAATATTCCAGAGGATAAAATAATTAACCTAATGCAATTATTCCAACTCCTAATTTCTTCTAAAGATCACACTTATTTAATGGTGTAACTTTCATGCACATCCATTACACTTTTCTGTTCTGTTCAAATTTAAATTCAAATTTGAGCATTTATTTTCCTCTCTGAAAATCAATATATTTTATTCTATCACTCCAAATCCAAAACTAAGAATTTTGGCATTTTTGGGGCACTTTGATTTTTTTTTTGTTTTACTATTGCCTTATTTTCCCGTTGTTTCTGTTGTGATGAATAGATCCCGTATTTGACGAAGTGGTTGGAGAAGAAGAAAGAGAAGGACTTGAAGACTTCGAAGACCAAGCCAACCAAGGCAAGCAACCCTTTGACCATGACACCTCTCTTATTCATCGGTACCTTCTTCCGATTGCATGATGACAAAAGTGATGGTGATGAACTTGTTGTGAACCACCAAATGATGCATGCCTATACTCGTAGTTCTACCTTATGCTTGGAGATACGGTGTCAAAAAATTAGATATTGATGCATAATGTTGCATGTATGCCATGATCACCTTGTGGTTGCATTCTTTCGAAAAAAACATCATGTGCCCCTAATGCCCGTGTGTGATATTGATCTAAGGTCACCACTTGAGCAAGAAGTGGTGTGCCAGAGCAAGCATTTGTGTCAGAGTAAAATGATGGATTAGATTTAAGGTGTGATTACCATCCCAACCAAACATGTGCAACCAATCTACCCCTTATGGGACGGGGCATTATTAATTACCTAGTCTGATACTAGCATGGTGCCTGCATTACTAGTGACATGAGGTCACTCTCGGGACGGGGTCGTGCTTGGATAGGCGTCCATGAGTGTTTTCATAGGGCACCAGACACACCGTTGGCCCCTTCGTGTATTTGTGATAATGAAAAGGGCAGCGTCCCAAAATCTTATGCTTATACACAAGGGCCGTGTACTAACGAGTGGACCCTATGTTAGTGTCGCCTAGGGAAATATAATGATCGGGTGCTTCCCCCAAGTACTTGAGGTACTGCGAGATCATGGGTGACACGAAAGCTTCCCGGATCGTGTGGGTAAAGTGCACAACCTCTGCAAGTGTCAAACTATTCGAATAGCCGTGTCCACGGTCATGGACAGTTGGGTGGTGCTACTTAAATTATGTCCAGTATTTTACAAATTTGGTACGTGAGTGTATGGAAGAGAACTATGTGAGTCAAGGCAAATAACTTGATGTGTTGATCAATCTAGTGTTGATCCAAACTCTATTTATGTTGATATCTGTAACATGTTCACATGGTTACCGGAGTTCATTGATGCATGTTTTACAAGTTGATTAGGTCATGCTGTTGAATTTCCAACTAGCTTTATGCTAGGCTACTTGCTAATTGTTACATCATGCATTGTTACCTTAATCCGAAAATATGGGTTGCTTGTGAGTACATTCAAAGTACTCATTGGCTTGCCACTGGTTATTTAATTGGTTAGGCATGGAAGAACAGGAGTTCAATGAAGAGTTCTTTGGAGACGAACATGCGAACTAGGACGCTTTCCCAGTCAGAATGCATGTAGGGTTAAGGCAGATGGCATGGGATCTACTTACCAGCGAAGATTTCTGCTGCTAGTGTTCATTTGATATTCAGTCCTTAAGGCTCTATCTATGTAAGACTTGACCATATAGGTCATAATTTGTGTAAAGACCGTATGTGTGGATTTAAGACTCTTGTTATTCAGCTTCTGTGTGTTCATTGAGCATTGATCTTTGGGATCACTGTACACGTGCATTCGGTGATCTCGACTTATGAGTCGGGTGTAGCGAACACAATTCCAATGAACTGAAGTCTCTGTGCTCAGTGTCATCCCTGGATCGGTATGCTGACACACACAGTACTTGAGGATTTATAACAGAGGTTCAATCACACTTTATTACATCGAAAATCCTAGAATAGGCAATATCCATTACACGATAATGGCTAAAGGCCATCTAAATGAAATAAACTGCGGAAGCTAACAGTAGTTGAGTCCATCAAACTCCACGACAAACATTGAGTTCATGACAACGACCTATCGCACCATAATCCTCGTCTTAACACTCTGCAACATGATATGTTGCAGCAATGTAGGTTGATACGTCTCCAACGTTTTATAATTTTTGATTGTTCCATGCTATTATATATTCTGTTTTGGAAGTTTAATGGGATTTATTATAAAATTTTATATTATTTTTGGGACTAACCTACTAACCCAAGGCCTAGTGCAGATTGCTGTTTTTTTTTGCCTATTTCAGGGTTTCGCAGTAAAGGAATATCAAACGGAGTCCAAACGGAATGAAACCTTCGGGAGAGTTATTTTAGGAACTGTATCTACGCAGAAGACTTGGAGTACACGCGAGGGAACGAAGGAGGTGGCCACGAGGGTCCAGGGTGCGCCCCCACCCTCGTGGGCCCCCTCTGGCTCCCCCGATGCCCTCATTCCTCCTATATATATCCATGTACTCTGAAAACATCGAGGCAACAGAGAAAACCCTAATTCCACCGCCGCAACCTTCTGTTCCCGTGAGATCCCATCTTGGGGCCTATTCCGGAGCTCCGCCGGAGGAGGGATCTACCACGGAGTGCTTCTACATCAACGCCATAGCCTCACCAATGAGTTGTGAGTAGTTTCCCACAGACCTTTGGGTCCATAGTTATTAGCTAGATGGCTTCTTCTCTCTTTTTGGATCTCAATACAAAGTTCTCCTCGATCTTCGAGGAGATCTATCCGATGAATTGTGGGTTTATGATCAAGATTATCTATGAGAAATATTTGATTCCTTTCGGAAATCTTTTATGTATGATTATAATATCCTTGCTAGTCTCTTCGAATTATCGGTTTGGTTTGGCCTACTAGATCTATAGTTCTTGCAATGGGAGAGGTGCTTGGCTTTGTGTTCGATCTTGCGGTGTCCTTTCCCAGTGACATCAGGGGCAGCAAGGCACGTATTGTATTGTTGCCATCGAGGATAAAAAGATGGGGTTTATATCATATTGCTTGAGTTTATCCCTCTACATCATGTCATCTTGCTTAAAGCATTACTCTGTTCTTATGAATTTAATACTCTAGATGCATGCTGGATAGCGGTCGATGTGTGGAGTAATAGTAGTAGATGCAGAATCGTTTCGGTCTACTTATCACGGACGTGATGCCTATATATAATGATCATGCCTAGATATTCTCATAATTATGTGCTTTTCTATCAATTGTTGTACAGTAATTTGTTTACCCACCATAGAATTCTGCTATCATGAGAGAAGCCACTAGTGAAATCTATGGCCCCCGGGTCTATTCTCAACATATTAGTCTCTTATCTACCTTACTTTGCTTTATTTACTTTCTGTTCTTATATCCAAAAATACCAAAAATATTATACTATCCTATCTATCAGATCTCATTTTCGTAAGTGACCGTAAAGGGATTGACAACCCCTTATAGCGTTGGCTGTGAAGTTCTTATTTGTTTGTGCAGGTGCGAGGGACTCGCGCGTGGTCTCCTACTGGATTGATACCTTGGTTCTCAAAAACTGAGGGAAATACTTACGCTACTGTGCTGCATCACCCTTTCCTCTTTGAGGGAATACAACGCAAGCTCGAGAAGTAGCATTGGTCAACACATTGAATATGCTGGCAAGAACACACTGTAATGATAAAGAGCAAAGCCTACAACTACATGCATATTTGGCTGGTGGAGGCTGTAAGGTTTATTTTTGTGTAAAGCTAATTTTTCCATACAACAAAGGAATGTATTTATTTAACGACTTTGTTAAATTTAATCATGAACATTTGAGAATGGTACCCCCATCTCAATCCCAAACAAAAGTCATTATTAACCCAACAAATTAGTAAAGTGATGAGATCAGTCCATAATTCAAATACGAGGATACTCAAGATGACCATAACCGGGGACACGGCTACTCATGAATAGTTTGTACACTCTACAGAGGTTTGTGCACTTTTCCCCACACGACTCGATCTCCTCCGTTTGATTTCTCGCACTACATGGTGTTTGAGAAACGGATGACCGAGACATTGTCATTCAGAAGCATTAACTCTTAACCATGGATAGACCGTACCACCTACATCCGCTACATCTGCTAGTCTACCACAGAAAGAGGTCACACAACATACTCAACTATGCTAGAGACCATAATGGCATTGTGGCTGCACATGGAAGTTTCAAGGCATGAATGATATATGATCCCTTTGAGCATGGGTGGCATTCCTTGGGCAACACTGGTATATCCCCAGGTGCCCTGACAACCACTGGTCCATCCCCAGGGTGCCACAACCAATCCACCCAGATGTGTACTAAATTTCGACCTTAAAGAAACCCTTAGTTGTAATTACACTCACAACTTTCATGAAATCACTCATACCAATCCACGTCTACAAGCAGGGCTAAGCAATAAGTAACAAAGCATGTATTCCCTTGGGTTGATATCAGGATATTGGGTTCCTACCTCATGAAGTACAGAGCATCATATTAAGTAACCAGTCCTACTCATGCAAGTGTTTGAGGATATAACTAATGCAATAATAACTGGGTATTAGAAAGTATGATCAAAGTATAAACTTGCCTTGCTGACGATCGCTGAAACCTAAAGACTCGTAGTAGCACGCTTCGCACTCCGGGAATTCTATCGCAATCAAACAATAGCATACATAAGCAATCATGCAACAGAATCGAAGAACAGAACTCAAAAGACATCGAAAACAACCGAATCACTCTTGCAACAAAAAAAATTCTAACAGTACCAAAATTAAATGAATTTGACCTTATCAGAAAGTTTAGGTCAAGAGCTTCGATTTGCAAAAAGAATCAACTCAAACGGAGTTACGAAACTCGAACTATGATCAAACGAAGTTCAAACACAAAATGGTTTGAATTCAAATTCTAAAACTTTTAAAAACAACTTTGAGCTGACTATTGGAAAGATAAGATCGAGACGAAGAAACCGGCATTGATTTCATCTAATTCCGACTAAGGAGTAAAAAGTTACGAGGGTTTGAAGATCAGGGACCGATATGTAAAAAAAAAATCGTGGATAAGTCCTCGACAAAAGTAAATAGAAAAAGAAAAGACTAATTTGTGAACGTTCATTTTCTGAGACTAAACAGCGGATGTTTGTTAAATAATAAAACCAAAAAACCTAACGAAAAACCGATGTAGAGTTTTCTAGAAAAAAACGATCTAGGGTTTTCGAAAAAAAACCCGAAACTAATAAAAAAACGGCATCTTAACTACCTCGCGGATCGGGTCCGGCGGGCGGTGGCTCCGACGATGTCTGGGCGGTGGCGCCGAGCGGCGCGGGGTGCGGGGCGGCGGCGAGGCGCCGCGATGCGCGGGCGGCGCGTGGCGCGGCGCGGCGGTGGCGGGGGGCGCGGCGGCGGCTAGGGTTAGGGTTTGGCACGGCGGCGGCTGGGCCTACGGGCCTCGGGGCTGGCGGCTTATAAAGCCTGAGCGGACAGAGTCCGGCTCGGGCACGGCCCTAAGGTCGGTTCGTTTTTTTTAAATGGACTGAGTAAAACAATTAAAAGAAATACCAAACGGAGTCCAAAAATTCCGAAATAAAATTTCACCGTCCTCTAATAATATTTAGGACAAAGTGAACAATTTTCCCGAACCTAAATGCAATTTTGAAAAAAAACATTTTTTAATTCGAATAAAATAGCAATAAAAATCCAGTAAAAATGTTTATTCAATTTTAACATTTTTCCTGCCATATTTCTTTTAGTTTGGAGAAGTCATATTATCTCCTCTCATATATTTTGATATTGAACTATTTCGGAGAGAAAAATAATTAAAACTCAATGACTTATTTTCAATATTGGAGAAAAAACAAATATGAAAACAATGAATTCCCCAACTCTCTCCGTGGGTCCTTGACTTGTTTAGGATTTTTAGGATCAAAACCAAAAATGCAAATAAAATATGGTATGCATATGATGATCTATGTATAACATTCCAAATTGAAAATTTGGGATGTTACAAACCTACCTACTTAAGATGAATCTCGCCCTCGAGATTCAGGTTGGCTAGAAAATAGGTGTGGGTGGTCCTGGCGTAGATCATCCTCTCGTTCCCAGGTGGCTTCGTCTTCTGTGTGATGGCTCCACTATGTGAGCAATAGTGACTCCAAGGATGAGTTAAGGATACCCAAGTTCTGAAGTGGACCCCTAAGCCGAGGACCTAAGGAGGCTACGTAATTATAAGGGAACCACGAGACTTGTCAGAACCAATATGTTTCTGCTGTAGTGAAGCAGGGCATTTTGCTAGAGATTGTCCCAAGAAGAAGGAGATTTGTGCTAAGTATTGGAGTTGAAGCAAGAAAGTGGAAGTGCAGTAGATTGTAGTAAGTTGAGAATCAATATAGTTGGCATCATGGTATTGATTTTGGATATTATAAGTTGGTACTATAAAGGTGATGAGTGAAGACATGATGCATGGAAGGAGATTTTTAAGAAAGTAGTGTTATTCATTTTAAGTGTTGTAGAATACAACACCGTTACCCGAATACACTAGCTAGTGGCTAGTTACGTCAGGCTTGGAGTGGATTGCCCAAGGACGAGTGTGAGTAATCGCACTCAGTTTTGTACCAACAGAAGGAAGGGATACAGTATAATTGGATGGAGTTAAGAAAACCAAGGAAGTTGGATGTCAGAAAACTGAACAGATGCAACCCGATGGTAAGACCAAGTGTTACTAGTGACAAGTGGTGAGATGAGCCATAACCCACAGGCCCCAGGACCTGTCAGGAAAGCAAGCACACTCTTGCGAAAGGAAAACCCCTGGAAGAAGTTACGACTTTGCCAACATACGATCTTATATGTGGCTACGTTAAACCCGAGGGTTGTGTAACCCGAGGGTTGTGTAACACGACTGGTCACCATACCGACTTACTCTTATTATTCGCCTCTGTTATACGGGATGGTAAATCCGAGTGACTTACCTATAGTAGAGAGATGTCAAAACTTTGTTTAAACCTTAGAATGGCATAGAATTTTTTTTCTTGTACATGGCAGTTGTTGCCAACCGTAGGATATACAGTGAGGATGAAGCCCAGACCCGTTTTTTGCAGGGACCCAATTAATTTGGTTGATGACCACCATGAGATATCGATATTTGTTTAGTATTGGCGCCAAACCTGTCAGCTAAGAATAGCCAGTCTCAGAAGAACCTTACCAAGATGAAAGGATACAAGAATTGAGGGCAAAGGTTATGCCACTACCGAAAGAGCCCAGAGAAGGAGTTACCCTGAAGCTCTGAGAAGACCGACATTGCCACCACTAAGGATGGAGTACTTGAGTTTTGATGGAACTGTATCCATGGTTCTAAGTGTGGTAGCACACTAGACCTTACCAATCAGTGATTTGTTAGGAGAACCCAAACCCTAACCTTTCTTGCTAGCCTCTCCGAATCTCGAAATTTTGGAATATTATAATAAATAGATAGATTTGATTGCTTGTTTGATGTGCTGAGTGAAATTGAGTGAAATTCGAAACTTTTGAAAGTTAAATGAGAGGGAATAAAAAGACTTTCCCAAAACTTTCACTTTGCATTCTGATCTCCGGGAATTCAAATTCTTTTCATCACAAACCCTAGATTGAAGATAATATGACTTCTTCCATTTATTTCAAATGATGAAGGGCTTGAAAGGATTTTGAATTTTGTTCTTGAAATATTTTTGAATTCAGAAACTTTATGCAACTCAATGATTTTCCAGAGAGAAGATAAAATGACTTCTTCAAATTATAGGAAATATGAGTTGGAAGTTTTTCTGAAATTTTCTTTAAACTCATTTTCAAAAATTGAGTTATTTGGGTTTTATTCAAATTATTTTTCTCCAAAAATAAATTATATGGAAAATAGTGTAACATGATCCCCAACAGCAGAAAATTGGAGAAAAATAAATTTGAATTATTTTTGGTATTTAAAAAATGATTTTTATTGGTTTTATTGCAATAGTAGCACTATTTTATTTATTGGAATTTGTGAGGATTTTATTTGACTATCGGAAAATGTTCACCTTGTAGAGAATCTGTTTCTGCAAATTTTGATATATTATATGCCTATATAATATTTTATTTATTTTGTTTTTTTTGTTTTACAAAAAAATGTTTAAAAAAAGACTTTCCCCGCCGAACTGGGCCGGCCCAGCTCCACGCCGCCTCGCTCATCGTCCTCGGGACGGGCTCCCGACGACGCCGCCGCCGCCATGGACGTCGTGTCCTCGCCGGACTCCTCCTTCTGCCCCTTCCCCACGCAACAGCCCCCCCTTCCGCCTATAAAAACGGGAGCCCCGGCCCCACAGCCGCCCCTCCTCTCTCGCAGCGCCGCCGCCGCCGCGTTGCAACCGCCGCCGCCACTGCCGCTCGCGTTGCTCGCCGCCACCGCCCGAGCGCCGCCGCGCCGCACCACCTGCCTCTCACCGCCGCCTCCGCTCTCGCCCAGCGCCGCCGCCGCCGCAGCGACGCCTCGCCGGAGCTCGTCGGCCGGAGCTCCGAGTCCGCGACCCGCGCCTGGACCGCCTGAACCGCCCCGATCCACGAACCGATAAGGGAAAAACCGCTCTGGTTTGGTTTTTTTCGATTAGATCTAGACTGGTTTTTTTAGGTTTAGCTAATTCGTGAACGTTCATTAGATTAGTTCCTTTAGCGATCGGTTTTCTTTCGTTAGTGTTCGGTAACGAACGTTCTTTGTTTAGTCTTTTTCTTTTTCTTTTTAATTTCCGGCCAGGAACCCGTCTGTAATTATTTCTTTTACAAATTAGCCCCTACTCTTCAAACGGCCACAACTTTTTACATGTTGGTCCAAATCCAACGAAACCGACGCCCACATCGTCGTTACGATCCCCTCTTTCCAGTAAAACAACTTAAACATGTTTTTGAAAGTTTAAAATTTAAATTCAACTATATTTGAATTTGAACTTCGTTTGATCATAACTTGAGTTTCGTAACTCCGATTTAGTTGATTCTTTTTGCAAATCGAAGCTCTTGACCTAAACTTTTTGATAAGGCCAAATTCACATAATTTTGGTATTGTTGGAAATTGTTTTATGTTTCAAGAGTCATTCGTTGGTTTTCGAAGTTTTCCGAAGTGTTTTATTCGATCTTTCTGATCTTCTGAGTGATTGCTTATGTGTGGTTACTATTATTTGCTTACGATAGATTGAACAGAGTGTGACGATTAGACCTATCCCGAGTTCTGAGTACGAATCTTCTACATCGTCACTACAAGGCAAGTTCACACTTTGATCATACTTTCCAATACCCAGTTTTCATTGCATTAGTTCTATCTTCAAACACTTGCATGAGTAGGACTGGTTACATAATATGATGCTTTGTAGTTCATGAGGTAGGGACCCAATGACCTGAGGTCAACCAAGGGTGGTATACGCTTTGTTACTTATTGCTTAGCCATGCTCGTAGACGTGGATTGGTATGAGAGTTTCATGAAAGATGTGAGTGATTATTTTAAGGGAAACTTTAAGGTGGAAATTTAATACACAACTGGGTGGATTGGTTGGGGCACCCTGGGAGTGAACCAGTTGATTGCCCGGACACCTGGTGTTGCCAGTGTTGTCCTAGAAAATCCCGGGGTTTCCATGTGATTGTCCTATTGGAATGCCACCCAGGCTCAAAGGGATCATATAATATTTTCATGCCTAGAAACTTCCATGTGCAGCCACAAGCCATTATTGGCTCTGGCATAGTATGAGTAAGTTGTGTGACCTCTTTCGGTGGTGGACTAGCAAATGTAGCGGATGTAGGTGTACGGGTCCACCCGGGGTAAAGAGTTACTGCTTCTGAAAGACTGTGTCTCGGTCATCCGTTTCTCAAACACCGTGCAGTGCGAGAAATTTAACGGAGGAGATTGAGTCTTGTGGGGAAAAGTGCACAAACCTCTGCAGAGTGTACAAACTATTCATGAGTAGCCGTGTCCTCGGTTATGGACATCTTTGAGTATCTAGAAGTGGATTATTTGTTTATCTCAACACTCTATTCAATTAATTTGTTGGGTTCATAATGACTTTGGTTTGGGATTGAGATGGAGGAACCATTCTCAATTGTTCATGATTTATATTTAACAAAGTAGTTAAATAAAATGCATTCCTTTGTGGTAGGGAAAAATCAGCTTTATGCAAAAACAGCCTTACAGCCTCCACCAGCCAAATATGCATGTAGTTGTAGGCATTATTCATGATTACTTCTATAGTGTGAATTTGCTAGTACATTCAATGTACTGACCTACATGGCTGTTACGTCTCATGTTGCAGGAATTATTCGACGAGTAAGTGTTACGTTAGGGTTGCGCTGTCTACACTCAAATTTGCCGTTGGTGTTGATGGAACTCCACAACCTTTGTTGCTTCCTCTATGATTGATTGAGGTAATAGTACTTACGTTACTTAATACATGTGATTTACCTTTGTTAAAAATCCTCGAGTATTGTGTGTGTCAGCATACCGATCCAAGGATAACACTTAAGCACAGAGACTTGATCCATTCGGGTCGGGTCGCTACAAGATAGTATCAGAGCACATGTTGACTGTAGGACGTGACCCTAGAAACTGCAAGCCCATAGGAAATGATTTCTTTAAAACTTTCTTTTCAATAAGATTTTTATCTCTCTTCTTTTCCGAGCTTTGTCAAATTTTCCCATTGACCCTAAATAGTTAGACTACACCCTCGCCCCTTTGACCACTTCGGAGTAAAGAGGAATTCACCATGCATTGGAAGTGTTGAAGCTACAACAATGGACACTCCAAAGATTTGAAGAGTTGACAGCTTTGATGGAGATGTTGACATTTAGAAGACCAAACCCTTGTTATGTGCTTATGTTAGATGCGAAGTTTATGAGCCGTCATTTGTTTGATGTTTTCCGATGGCCACAAAACAAAAACCGTCTTTTCAAAACTATAGTTTGTATTGAGTGTCTCTCTCCCCACCTTCCGAATCTCATCCCAAAACCCTTGGACCAATAGAGGATGATTGAAGATAGACTTGAAGGCTCTGGACCGATGACCCAACCGGAGGCAGAACTATGGATACAAAACATGGAGGATCACTTTAGGAAGAATTTGGTTGCAAGGAAGTATGAGGTTCAATACGCTCTTCGGTACTTTACAAAAAGTGCTGCAACATGGTGGAAGATGCATCAAGCCATACAAGGATGTAGTGGAGCAAGAAGTTGGGAGGAATTCAAGAAGACTCTGTTAGGATCCCGTCTCATCCGAGAGCGTGGTGACAACCCGAAGAAGAAACTTTGTGCCTGCAGGATATGTGGAGAAATAGGACACACCCAGGAGGAGCACAAGGATGAATGCCCTAATTGTGAAGGAAGTCACCTAGCTGAAGAATGCCCAACTAGGCAGATTACTTGTTTCTTGTGTGAAGGGACTACCCACTACCCTGCCCAGTGTCACATTTACCCCATGGTGCAACGAACTATCCAGCAGAAGAAAGAAGCACTGAAAGAAGTCCTCAAGGAAACCTTAAGGGAATCCGCGATGGAGGAAGAAATTGACGACCCTGATGGAGTAGGACTAGACATATATTACTCACGTGCTTGCTACTCATGTGGAAAAGAAGGACATCTTTCACAGTATTGCACGAAGGAAAGCGATAAGTATCTGGGAGACTTCCCGACAAAAGAGGTGGAGTTTGATCCACAAAAGCTAGAAGAATTGATAGGAACGAAGAAGTCGAGGAAGAGAAAGAGCATGCATCCCCAGAACAACCCAATTTCGGTGAAAAAGGACCGAAGTCACATCACATGTTTTAGGTGCAAGGATTTAGGTCATTATGCTAGCAAGTGCCCAACCAGGAAACGAAGAATCCAGTGAACCAGGATAGTCACCATGAAGCCCTAGATCTGTATTATGACATTAGTTTACACTGCAAGGAAGTAGGGCATTTTCCCAAGAGAAGGTTCAGACCGGAGGAAAGATCGATCAGAGTAGTTGAGATCTGGATATTAGAATGAAGCATGTAGATAAATGCAGAACACCCTTTTAATACAATGTTGAGTTGAGTATGGAAAAAACATTGTAATAGTTCGTGAAGCAAGCGAAGTCGATACTTTGTGGAATCCAAGAAGGAGGTGTTATGAGTTGTTGGATGATTGTGAGTGCCTCTCTTGCTATCTCACCCAGAACAAAACCTAGAACCCATGGAGAACCAGACCCCAAACCTTTCTCGAAAAACCAACCCATCTTACCCAAGGATGTCTGTATGTTGTCTTGAGAACCCCTTTTGTCTTATACCCACAGATGACAACCCTTTACGAGTCTTTTCTCAAGGGCCCGGAAACGATCATGACCCTGACTAGCAACCAGGATTACCCAAAGATCCTGAAGGACGTGATGAAGCATATTCACCTGGAAGGAGATGCAGTTTACAAGGGTTGTCCCTTCATGGAGAATGGAGTTGAACTTTGGTACGTGGAGGTACACCTCCATCGTGTGAAAGGAGTTTGCCCAAAGACTATGGGCCAATACTTTTTCATCTCCCGAGTACCACAAACAACCTTCTTCGATTCTGTTCGTGAAGCTGCTATGGAGGCCATACATCAGATTGGAGAAATACTCGAAGCAAGACTTCGTTATACCCAGGAACGCCTGAGTAAGGTGCAGGCGGAGATGATGGAGATGAAGCTCACGGCCAATAGGATGAAGCAAAAGATCGAGGATTTTAAGAATCACATTGCACAATTCCCTTGGGATTGAAGCATCCGTAGCTAGGACAAAGGAATAAAGATGGGATGAATGTTTGACCATACCCAACTATGTGGATGGCAACATTTGTAGTGAAGCACCTTTGTAATTGGGGTGCTGAATAATGGTTCAGGATATAATAAGAGATTTGATATGATGAGAATATGGATTAAGGATGAACCAGTGCATTTTGTTTAGTGGCACCTTATGGTGTGAACCCTGGACCCATAGGAAGGAATGTGATGCCCCAATAGGTGGAGTTTGCACAAATAAGTTGGAGTTTATTTTGATATGAGGCTTACCCCAAGAGTATGAAGGAAAGAAGTACAATTGGATTTTTAGAGGGGGCAATGCTGAAGTATGGAGCAATAGTGACTCCAAGGATGAGTTAAGGATACCCAAGTTCTGAAGTGGACCCCTAAGCCGAGGACCTAAGCAGGCTACGTAATTATAAGGGAACCACGA
Organism: Secale cereale; assembly: GCA_902687465.1. NCBI lineage: Eukaryota > Viridiplantae > Streptophyta > Magnoliopsida > Poales > Poaceae > Secale > Secale cereale. The sequence goes on along the minus strand of LR738715.1, from coordinate 124,037,577 downwards.
GACTTGTCAGAACCAATATGTTTCTGCTGTAGTGAAGCAGGGCATTTTGCTAGAGATTGTCCCAAGAAGAAGGAGATTTGTGCTAAGTATTGGAGTTGAAGCAAGAAAGTGGAAGTGCAGTAGATCGTAGTAAGTTGAGAATCAATACAGTTGGTATCATGGTATTGATTTTGGATATTCTAAGTTGGTACTATAAAGTTGATGAGTGAAGACATGATGCATGGAAGGAGATTTTGAAGAAACTGGTGTTATTCATTTTAAGTGTTGTAGAATCCAACACCGTTACCCGAATACACTAGGTAGTGGCTAGTTACGTCAGGCTTGGAGTGGATTACCCAAGGACGAGTGTGAGTAATCACACTCAGTTTTTTACAAACAAAAGGAAGGGATATAGTATAATTGGATGGAGTTAAGAAAACCAAGGAAGTTGGATGTCGGAAAACTGAACAGATGCGACCCGATGATAAGACCAAGTGTTACTAGTGACAAGTGGTGAGATGAGCCATAACCCACAGGCCCCAGGACTTGTCAGGAAAGCAAGCACACTCTTGCAAAATGAAAACCCCTCGAAGAAGTTACGACTTTGCCAACATACGATCTTATATGTGGTTATGTTAAACCCGAGGGTTGTGTAACACGATAGATGGTTGTTTGGCTTGCAGAATCAATGGATTTATCCGAACTTAGTTCGTTGACAAGAGAAAAATTCTGCAATGCTTGTGAGGATGACCGAGTGTTAGAATGCGAGATTCACTAAACCATATACAAGGTAATGATTTGGGTGTGGGATGGATTGATCACCATACCGACTTACTCTTATTATTCGCCTCTGTTATACGGGATGGTAAATCCGAGTGACTTACCTATAGTAGAGAGATGTCAAAACTTTGTTTAAACCTTAGAATGGCATAGAATTTTTTTTCTTGTATGTGGCAGCTGTTGCCAAACGTAGGATATACGGTGAGGATGAAGCCGAGACCCGTTTTCTGTAGGGACCCAATTAATTTGGTTGATGACCACCATGAGATATCGATATTTGTTTAGTATTGACGCCAGACCTGTCAGCTAAGAATAGCCAGTCTCAAAAGAACCTTACCAAGATGAAAGGATACAAGAATTGAGGGCAAAGGTTATGCCACTACCGAAAGAGCCCCAGAGAAGGAGTTACCCTGAAGATCTGAGAAGACCGACATTGCCAACACTAAGGATGGAGTACTTGAGTTTTGAAGGAACCGTATCCATGGTTCTAAGTGTGGTAGCACACTAGACCTTACCAATCAGTGATTTGTTAGGAGAACCCAAACCCTAACCTATTTCTTGCTAGCCTATCTGAATCTCGAGGACGAGATTCATTTTAAGTGCGGTAGGTTTGTAACATCCCAAAATTCTAAATTCTGGAATATTATAATAAATAGATAGATTTGATTTCTTGTTTGATGTGCTGAGTGAAATTGAGTGAAATTCGAAACTTTTGAAAGTCAAATGAGAGGGAATAAAAAGACTTTCCCACAACTTTCACTTTGCATTCTGATCTCCGGGAATTCAAATTCTTTTCATCACAAACCCTAGAGTGAAGATAATATGACTTCTTCCATTTATTTCAAATGATGAACGTCTTGAAAGGATTTTGAATTTTATTCTTGAAATATTTTTAAATTCAGAAACTTTATGCAACTCAATGATTTTCCCGAGAGAAGATAAAATGACTTCTTCAAATTATAGGAAATATGAGTTGGAAGTTTTTCTGAAATTTTCTTTAAACTCATTTTCAAAAATTGAGTTATTTGTGTTTTATTCAAATTATTTTTCTCCAAAAATAATTTATATGGAAAATAGGGTAACATGATTCCCTACAGCAGAAAATTGGAGAGAAATAAATTTGAATTATTTTTGGTATTTTAAAAATGATTTTTATTGGGTTTTATTACAATAGTAGCACTATTTTATTTATTGGAATTTGTGAGGATTTTATTTGACTATCGGAAAATGTTCACCTTGTAGAGAATCTGTTTCTGCAAATTTTGATATATTATATGCCTATATAATATTTTCATTTATTTTGTTTTTTTCTGTTTTACAAAAAAAATGTTAAAAAAAAAGACTTTCCCCGCCGAACTGGGCCGGCCCAGCTCCACGCCGCCTCGCTCATCGTCCTCGGGACGGACTCCTGACGACGCCGCCGCCGCCATGGACGCCGCGTCCTCGCCGGACTCCTCCTTCTGCCCCTTCCCCACGCAACACCCCCCCCCTTCCGCCTATAAAACCGGGAGCCTCGGCCCCACAGCCGCCCCTCCTCTCTCGCAGCGCCGCCGCCGCCCCGCATTTCGCCGCCGCCGCCGCATTGCAACCGCCGCCGCCGCCGCCGCTCGTGTTGCTCGCCGCCACCGCCCGAGCGCCGCCGCGCCGCACCACCTGCCTCTCACCGCCGCCTCCGCTCTCGCCCAGCGCCGCCGCTGCCGCAGCGACGCCTCGCTGGAGCTCGTCGGCCGGAGCTCCGAGTCCACGACCCGCGCCTGGACCGCCCGAACCGCCCCGATCCATGAACCGGTAAGGGAAAAACCGCTCCGGTTCGGTTTTTTCGGTTAGATCTAGACTGGTTTTTTTAGGTTTAGCTAATTAGTGAACGTTCATTAGATTAGTTTCTTTAGCGAACGGTTTTCATTCATTAGTGTTCGGTAACGAGCGTTCTTTGTTTAGTATTTTTCTTTTTCTTTTTAATTTCCGGCCAGGAACCCGTCTGTAATTATTTCTTTTACAAATTAGCCCCTACACTTCAAACGGCCACAACTTTTTACTCGTTGGTCCAAATCCAACGAAACCGACGCCCACGTCTTCGTTACGATCCCCTCTTTACAGTAAAACAACTTAAACATGTTTTTGAAAGTTTAAAATTTAAATTCAACTAGATTTGAATTTGAACTTCGTTTGATCATAACTTGAGTTTCGTAACTCCGATTTAGTTGATTCTTTTTGCAAATCGAAGCTCTTGACCTAAACTTTTTGATAATGCCAAATTCACATAATTTTGGTACTGTTGGATTTTTTTTATGTTTCAAGAGTCATTCGTTGGTTTTCAAAGTTTTCCGAAGTGTTTTATTCGATCTTTCTGATCTTCTGAGTGATTGCTTATGCGTGGTTATGTAGCGACCAGACCTCAAACAGTCTGATCTCCATGCATCAGTGTCATCCCTGGATCAGTAATGCTGACACGCATGGTACTCGAAGGATTTATAACAGAGTGGCAATCACACACTTATTACATCGATAGTTCAACGATGAATCTATTACACAAATCATGGCTGAAGGCCATCTAACACGATAACGGCGGAAGGCTTGGAAGATAAGTGAGTCCATCAACTCCAGCGGCATCACTAAGTATAGAACCACGACCTAAAAGGGCATCTTACTCGTCGTCTGAGAAGTCTGCAACATGAACCGTTGCAGCCCGAAAAACGGGTCAGCACATGGAATATGCTGGCAAGATAACACAAGAGATGCAATGAAAGTAATGCTATACTATATGCAATATGGCTGGTGGAAAGCTCTATGGTTAAGTTTTTGCGTAAAGCCAAATTTTCCCTACTTCAAAGGAATGTATTTTAATTAACTATCATGGTAGTTGAAACATCGTTGAGAAGATAGACATCCTCTCAACCCCAATTAAAAGTAATCATTAAACCCAACAAAATTAAATTAGAGTAACATGTTGAGATGCACATGAAAATCCAAATACCAGATACTCAAGATGTCCATAACCGGGGACACGGCTAATCATGATCAGTTTGTACACTCTGCAGAGGTTTGTGCACTTTTCCCACAAGACTCGATCGCCTCCGTTTGGTTTCTCGCACTACATGGTGTTTGAGAAACGGATGACCGAGACATAGTCTTTCAGAAGCGCTAGCACCTTACGATCGGGCGGACCGTACCAACCTACATCCCCTACATCTGCTAGTCCACCACTGTAAGAGTTCGCCCAACTTACTCATACTATGCTAGAGCCCATAATAGCATTGTGGTTGAACACGGAAGTTTCTAGTATGAATAATCTCATGATCCCTTTGAGCCTGGGTGGCGGTCTAAAAGAAAAACAGGCAATCCTGGAATACCCAAGTGCCTCAATCCACCCAGATGTGTATTAATGTTGCCACCTTAAGTTGAACCATTAATTAAACAATCTCACATCTGTCATGGATTTCACTCAAACCCAAACCACGTCTACGAGCATAGCATGTCCTATCAGCAAACGTAGAAGTAACTCCCAAGGGTTTGAATGTAATGCAGGTAATAGGTACTACCTCAATCTACTTCCCAATCCCACAAGTTAATTGATCATATTCATGCAATGTGTGAGGGGGTTGTCTAATGCAATGAAAACTGGGTAATTGGAAAAATATGATCAAAGTGTTACTTGCCTTGCTGATGATCCGCAAAACCTAGAGACTCAAAGTAGCAAGCGGCGCACTCCGGGTACTCTATCACAATCAAACAACAAGCATACAATAAGTACTTAACTAATGCACGGGTAAAACTCAAATAAGAGATCTAACCAGAAAATTCAATTTAAGAACTCCGGTTTGCAAAAAGAATCAACTCGAAAGAAGCAACGAAACTCAAACTGCAAAAGAAACAAGCTCCGAATTACTAGTTGGCCTAAAGTCAAATTTTACAGTAGCCAAAACTTTGTTCAAGTTGGTTAAACGTAAAGAGGGCTTCGAGACGAAGATCTGGGATTTTGAATCACCTGATTCCGACTCTCGAGTGAAAAGAAAAACAAAAAACAAGATCAGGGCAGAAATCGCGATCGGAAAAATCGCGGATAAAATACCCCGAAAAAGAAAAACAACGAACAGGCTAATGAACGAACGTTCGCTGTCTGCGATTAACTAACGAAAACCGTTCGTTAAAACGAACGTACGGACGAACGTCCGCTATTTAACTAAACCGACGAAAAACCGATCTAAACCGGAAAAAAAACCAGATCTAGGGTTTCTTTTTTTTAACCGATCTGATCCTAAAAAAACAAACGAGGCGGCTTCTACCTCAAGTCCAGCGGGCGGCGGCTCCGGCAAGGGGTGGCGGGGCGGCGGGTCCGGCGAGGGGCGGCGGCGGCGGCGTCCGGCGAGCGCGGCGGCGGCGGCAGCGTCGGCGGCAGCGGGCGGCGGCGGCGTCGGCGGCGGCAGGCGCGGCAGCGGCGGCGGCGGCTGGGGCGGGGCGGCGGCGGCTGCGGCTAGGGCGGCGGCTAGGGTTTTCGCGCGGGACGGGCTGGGGGCGAGTCGGGCCGGCCTGGCGCTATATAAAGCCCAGAGTCCCGGTCCGGTACGTTGCTAAGTCGGTTTCCGTTTTTTTTAATAGATTCCCGGCGCAATAAAACTAACGAAATAATATCAAACGGACTCCAAAAATCCCGAAATAAATTTTCACCGTCCTCTAATAATATTTAGGACAAGGTGAACATTTTCCCGGACCTAAATGCAATTTTGAAAAACGCGTATATTTCCTATGCAAATAAATCCAAAAATAAATCCAGAAAAATACCAAAAGTGATTTTAATATTTTTCCTCCATTATTTCTATTATTTTAGGGAAGTCATATTATCTCCGCTCATTTATTTTAGTTAGAAATATTTTTAGGAGAGAAAAATAATTAGAATCACACTGTCCTCGTACCGGTATTCGAGCGAACTCAAATACGAAAATGGTAAAATCCCCAACTCTCTTCGTAGGTCCTTGAGTTGCTTAGAATTTTCGGGGAACGTCACGAACAAAATGCAAAAATATGCAAATGCAATTCTGATCTATGTATAACATTCCAAATTGAAAATTTGGGATGTTACAGGTTACTATTGTTTGCTTACGATAGATTGAACGGAGTGTGACGATTAGACCTATCCCGAGTTCTGAGTACGAATATTCTACATCGTCAGTACAAGGCAAGTTCACACTTTGATCATACTTTCCAATACCCAGTTTTCATTGCATTAGTTCTATCTTCAAACACTTGCATGAGTAGGACTGGTTACATAATATGATGCTTTGTAGTTCATGAGGTAGGAACCCAATGACCTGAGGTCAACAAAGGGGGGGTATACGCTTTGTTACTTATTGCTTAGCCATGCTCGTATACGTGGATTGGTATGAGAGTTTCATGAAAGATGTGAGTGATTTTTTTAAGGGAAACTTTAAGGTGGAAATTTAATACACAACTGGGTGGATTGGTTGGGGCACCCTGGGAGTAAACCAGTGGATTAACGGGACACCTGGTGTTGCCAGTGTTGTCCTAGGAAATGCCGGGGTTTTCGTGTGATTGTCCTATTGGAATGCCACCTAGGCTCAAAGGGATCATATAATATTTTCATGCCTAGAAACTTCCATGTGCAGCCACAAGCCATTATGGGCTCTGGCATTGTATGAGTAAGTTGTGTGACCTCTTTCAGTGGTGGACTAGCAGATGTAGCGGATGTAGGTGTACGGGTCCATCCGGGGTAAAGAGTTAATGCTTTTGAAAGACTGTGTCTCGGTCATCCGTTTCTCAAACACCGTGCAATGCGAGAAATTTAACGGAGGAGATCGAGTCTTGTCGGGAAAAGTGCACAAACCTCTGCAGAATGTACAAACTATTCATGAGTAGTCGTGTCCCCGGTTATGGACATCTTTGAGTATCTAGAAGTGGATTATTTGTTGATCTCAACACTCTATTCAATTAATTTGTTGGGTTAATAATGAATTTGGTTTGGGATTGAGATGGAGGAACCATTCTCAATTGTTCATGATTTATATTTAACAAAGTAGTTAAATAAAATGCATTCCTTTGTGGTAGGGAAAAATCAGCTTTACGCAAAAACAGCCTTACGGCCTCCACCAGCCAAATATGCATGTAGTTGCAGGCATTGTTCATCATTACTTCTACAGTGTGAATTTGCCATTACATTCAATGTACTAACCTACATGGCTGCAATGTCTCATGTTGCAGGAATTATTCGACGAGTAAGTGTTACGTTAGGGTTGCGCTGTCTACACTCAACTTTGCCGTTGGTGTTGATGGAACTCCACAACCTTTGTTGCTTCCGCTATGATTGATTGAGGTAATAGTACTTACGTTACTTAATACATGTGATTTACCTCTATTATAAATCCTCGAGTACTGTGTGTGTCAGCATACCGATCCAGGGATGACACTTAAGCACATAGACTTGATCCATTTGGGTCGGGTCGCTACACAATGGTTCTTCCACGTACACTAACTTTGACCTTCCAGCATTCCTCTTCCGGTGATGTTGTGTAGAGATCTCTAGTGATACTTGGTATTCCAATGTGCAAGTATTTAGTGACTTCCTTCAAGTGCTTTCCGAAAGGGGTGTCATCGTCTGGCTGAGTGAACTTGCTTACTGGGTCCAACATCTATAGAGAACAAATAGAGAAGAATTAGAATGAGTAGAGAAGAAGTAGAGTGGAGGAGAAGAACATCATATGGCTTATCCTAGTGGTCACGTCCTACAGTCAACGTGTGCTCTGATACCATCTTGTAGCGACCACTATTCCAATGAACCGAAGTCTTTGTGCTCAGTGTCATCCCTGGATCGATATGCTGACACACACAGTACTCGATGATTTATAACAGAGGTTCAATCACACTTCATTACATCGAAAATCCTTGAAGAGGCAATATCCAAGGCCATCTAAATGAAATAAACTGCGGAAGCTATGAAGAGTAGTTGAGTCCATCCAACTCCACAGCAAACATTGAGTGCATGACAACGACCTATCCCACCTTAATCCTCGTCTGAACACTCTGCAACATGATACGTTGCAGCCATGTTGGTCAGCACATTGAATATGCTGGCAAGAACACACTACAATGATAAAGAGCAAAGCCTACAACTACATGCATATTTGGCTGGTGGAGGTTGTAAGGCTTATTTTTGCGTCAAGCTAATTTTTTCCTACAACAAAGGAATGTATTTATTTAACTACTTTGTTAAATTTAATCATGAACATTTGAGAATGGTACCCCCATCTCAATCCCAAACCAAAGTCATTATTAACCCAACAGAATAGTAAAGTGATGAGATCAGTCCATAATTCAAATACCAGGATACTCAAGATGTCCATAACCGGGGACACATCTACTCATGAATAGTTTGTACACTCTGCAGAGGTTTGTGCACTTTTCCCCACACGACTCGATCTCCTTCGTTTGATTTCTCACACTACATGGTGTTTGAGAAACGGATGACTGAGACACAGTCTTTCAGAAGCATTAACTCTTAACCCTGGGTAGACCATTCCACCTACACCTGCTACATCTGCTAGTCTACCACGGAAAGAGCTCACACAACATACTCAACTATGCCAGAGCCCATAATTGCATTATGGCTGCACACGGAAGTTTCTAGGCATGAATGATGTATGATCCCTTTGAGCCTGGGTGGCATTCCTTGGGCAGCACTTCTATATCCCCAGGGGCCCTGACAACCACTAGTCCATCCCCAGGGTGCCACAACCAATCCACCCAGATGTGTATTAAATTTCCACCTTAAAGAAACCCTTAGTTGTAATTACACTCACAACTTTAATGAAATCACTCATACTAATCCACGTCTACAAGCATGGCTAAGCAATAAGTAACAAAGAGTATATTCCCTTGTGTTGATATCAGGATATTCGGTTCCTACCTCATGAACTACAAAGCATCATATTAAGTAACCAGTCCTACTCATGCAAGTGTTTGAGGATATAACAAATGCAATACAAACTGGGTATTGGAAAGTATGATCAAAGTATGAACTTTCCATGCTGACGATCACTGAAACCTAAAGACTCGTAGTAGCACGCTTCGCACTCGAGGAATTCTATCGCAATCAAACAATAGCATACATACGAAATCATGCAACAGAATCGAAGAACAAAACTCAAAAGACTTCGAAAACAACCAAATCACTCTTGCAACAAAAACAATTTCGAACTGTACCAAAATTAAATGAATTTGGCCTTATCAGAAAGTTTAGGTCAAGAGCTTCGTTTTGCAAAAAGAATCAACTCAAAGAGAGTTACGAAACTCAAACTGCGATCAAACAAAGTTCAAACACAAAACGGTTTGAATTCAAATTCTAAAAAATTTAAAAACAACTTTGAGCTAACTACTGGAAAGATAAGATCGAGACGAAGAAATTGGCGTTGGTTTCATCTAATTCCGACTAACGAGTAAAAAGTTACGAGGGTTTGAAGATCAGGGACCAATCTCTAAAATTTTCATCGCGGATAAGTCCTCGACGAAAATAAACAGAAAAAGAAAAGACTAATTTGCGAACGTTCGTTTTCTGAGACTAAACAGAGGAGGTTCGTTAAATAATAAAACCAAAAAAACGAAGAAAAACCTAGAAAAAAAACAATCTAGGGTTTTCGAAAAAAACGAAACTAATAAAAAACGACGTCTTAACTACCTCGCGGATCGGGTCCGACGGGCGGCGGCTCCGCCGACGGCGGGGCGGCGGCGAGGCACGGCGGCGGCGGGGCACTGCGGCGGCTAGGGTTAGGGTTCGGTATGACGGCGGCTGGGCCTTCTGGCCTCGGGGCTGACGGCTTATAAAGCCAGAGCGGACAGAATCCGGCTCGGGCACGACCCGTAGGTCGGTTGGTTTTTTTTAATGGACGGAGTAAAATAATTATAATAAATACCAAACGGAGTCCAAAAAATCCGAAATAAAACTTCACCGTCCTCTAATAATATTTAGGACAAAGTGAACATTTTGCTCGGACCTAAACGCAATTTTGAAAAAAAAACATTTTTTAAAATTCAAATAAAATAGCAATAAAAATCCAATGAAATTGTTTATTCAATTTTAACATTTTTCCTATAATATTTCTTTTATTTTGGAGAAGTCATATTATCTTCTCTGTTATATTTTGATATTGAAGTATTTCAGAGAGAAAAATAATTACCGAATGATCCTATTTTCAATATTTGAGAAAATTCAAATATGAAAACAATGAAATCCCCAACTCTCTCCATGGGTCCTTGAGTTGCTTAGGATTTTTAGGATCAAAACCAAAAAATGCAAATAAAATATGGTATGCATATGATGATCTATGTATAACATTCCAAATTGAAAATTTGGAATGTTACATCGGGGTCCCCACAGAAGTACTAGAGCAACTGCGTAGCTCAAAAGATATAAGTGAAGCACATAAAGTATTCTAACAAATCATGATAAATGTGTTTCCCTCTCAAAAGGTGCGTCCAGCAAATGATGATTATGTCAAACTAAAAGGCAAACAAAGAAAATACTATAGTAGAAGACGCTCCAATTAAAACTCATATCATGTTATGAATAAAAATGTAGCTCCAAGTAACATACTGTTAGATTGTAGATGAAAGAGGGGATGCCATCCATGGCATCCCCATGGACGCTTGAGTCTTCCTTGAATATTACCTTGGGATGTCTCGGGCATCCCCAAGCTTAGGGTCCTACCGCTCCTTATTCCTTCATCCATCATGATCTCACCCAAAACTTGAAAACTTTAGCACACAAAACTCAACAAAAACCTCATGAGATCCGTTAGTATAATAGACAAATCATAAATTTTAGGTGCTATTATGAACTCATTCATATTTTATTATTGCATAATACCTACTGTATTATAACTTCTTCATGACTTATACCCCCCCAATATAATCTATAGCATCATTAAAACAAGCAATCTATGTAACGGAAACATAACCTGTCTAAAATAGAACAGTCTGTATTGATATGAATAAATACCATACTTCTATAACACTAAAAACCCTGAAAAACTTAGGAAAAATTGGGATTTTTCATATCAATCATGTGTAAAAATTTCAGTAAATTATCACGTTCCAATAAATTATAGAATTTTCTATACTGGAAGAAAAACTTTCTATTTTTTCACAGAATCAAATCAACTATCAACCAAATCATACTGAAGGCTTTACTTGGCACAAACACTATTTAAAACATAAAACGCAATCAGAACAATAGAAATAATTGCTACAACACACAAAAACATAAAGTAAAAGCAAAAAATTTGAGACAACTATTGGGTTGCCTCCCAACAAGCGCTATTGTTTAACGCCCCTAGCTAGGCGTAAGGCATTGTTTCAAGTATTGTCATCTTTAAAATTAATTCCACAGGTAGCTCTCATAATAGATTCATCTGGAGGTTTAATTCTCTTCCTATGGAAGTGTTCCATCCCTTTCCAATGGTAATTGGAAGCTTATGTTTCCTTCTTCCATATCAATAATAGTTCCTATGGTGTGTAGGAAAGGTCTACCAAGTATTATAGCACAAGATGGATTGCATTCAATATCAAACACAATGAAATCCATGGGCACATAATTTCAATTAGCAAGTACAAGAACGTCATTTATTCTACCCAATGGTTTCTTAATAGTTGAATCCACCAAGTGCTAATTAAGGGTACATTCATCCATATCAGTGAGACCTAGCACGTCACATAAAGATTTCGGTATAGTAGAGATGGTAGCATCTAGATCACACAAAATCATTGCATTCATAATCTTTAATTTTTACTTTAATAGTAGGTCACATTCATCATGCAATTTCCTAAGTATAGCAGCCTCCAATTCTAGCTTTCCTTCATGAGCTTTCATCATAGCTTCTACGATATGTTTACTAAAAGCTTTATTTTGTTCATAAGCATTATATTGGGTGAATTTATCATGGATTACAACAAGGAAATACACTCAATTAAAGAGCGATTATCATAAATAAAGTCCTTGTAATCCAACGTAGGGGGAACATCACTATTTAAAGTCTCGACCTCTCAAAACCACCTTTTATCATTAAGATCATTACCCTCCGAACAATTAGTACGCCTTATAGCTAAACTTGACTCACCTCCAATCCCATTTCATCAAGTTTTATATTACTAAATAAGGATTCAATAGGTGTCACACCAATCATTTTAATATCTTCATCATCACTAGTAAGAGAATGTGATTCCGATTTAGCAGCCATCTTATTTACTAGCGTAGTTTGCTTATCGGATATCTTCCCTATCAAATTTAAGTACGAACAAGTTGAGATTGAAGGTTGGAAACTTCTTGGTTGACCACATCAAGTTTTTTACTGATGGTACCCAATATGGTAGAGTGTTCATTAAGTTCTCCAGTAAAGAATCTATTATGCTCAAACTGTGTAAACATGAAGTCCTTAGTGGTTTTCCTGATCTCATCCAACCTTTTATCATAAGAACTATCGTAAAATTTATCTTGAGACATGGTGACAACGAAAGCAAGAACGCAAACTAACAAAGTAACATATTTTTGTGTTTTTGATTTTCATGAGAAGTGGAGGGATATTAAAGAGGAAAATAAAAAGTAGAGCAAGTAGATGATAGTTTGTATGTAGGAACCTGATGAGAATTTGGTGATGTCTCCCCGGCAACGGAGCCAGGAATTCTTCCTGGTACTTGTAAACTGCGTTAGGATTTCCATGAAGAGGAGGGGTGAAGCAGTACAGTAGAGATAAGTATTCCCCTCAGTGAAAACCAAGGTTATCAAACAAATAGGCAAATTCCCCTTAGCAACACCTACACACACAAAAGCAAATACTTGCACCCAACGTGGGCAAGAGGGTCGTCAATCCCCTTGAACTCATTACTTGCAAGGATTAATTCTGATAGTGATATATAGATAGATACTACCTCTGTCCTGGTTTGTAGGTCCCCTTTGTAATTTGTGTCAAAGTTTGACCAAATATTTAACTAACAAAATGTTAATGCATGTCAACGAATAATATATTGTTAGATTCATATTTGAATGTAGTTTTCATTGATATATTTTTTTATGACATGCATGAACGTTTTGTTTGTTAAATTTATGGACAAACTTTCGCAGGGAATACAATGAGGACCAATAAACCAGGACGGAGGTAGTAAATTGCAAAAAAGTAAATAAATTGCAGCAAGGTATTTTTGGGTTTATAATATGTAAAAGTAGACCCGAGGGGCTATAGTTTTCCCTAAAGGCTTGTCTCTTGAACACATAGAATAAGGTAGGTAAACAAATTACTATTTAGTGATTGATATAAAAGCACATAGTTATGATGTTATTCGTGGCAATGATCACACATATAGACATCACTTATGTGCCAAGTAGACTGACTCCTGCCTAGATCTACTACTATTACCCCACCAATCGACCGCTATCCAGCATGCATCTATGGAATTAAGTTCATGACAAACAGAGTAATGCCTTGCTACTTGTGATCCGCGTTGGTAAATTCCCTGAAGTGGAGGGGATGATTCAGCACATCAGCGGTAAGTATTTCCCTCAGTTATAAAACCAAGGTTATCAATCCAGTAGGAGAACTAAGAACCACTATGTGAACAACACCTACACACAAACAACAAAACCGTGTAACCCAACACGTTAGAGGGGTTGTCAATCCCTCCAAGGTAAGATAAATAGATAGATTGATAGATGAAAATAAAATAAATGCAAATAAAATGCAGCAAGTGTTTTTGGATTTTTGGCAAAAAGATCTGAAAATAAATGATAGGAAGATAGACTCGGGGGGCCGTAGATTTCACTAGTGGCTTCTCTCGAGAAAATAGCATACGGTGGGTAAAAATTTACTGTTGGGCAATTGATACAAGAGCAAATAATTATGATGTTATCCAAGACAGTGATCATGTATATAGGCATCACATTCAAGATTAGTAGACCGACTCCTGCCTGCATCTACTACCATTACTCCACACATCGACCGCTATCCAGCATGCATCTAGTGCATTAAGTTCATGGAGAAACGGAGTAATGCTTTAAGAACGATGACATGATGTAGACAAGATCTATTCATGTAGGAATAGACCCCCATATCTTTATCCTTAATAGCAACGATACATTCGTGTCATGTCTCCTTCTATCACTGATATTGAGCACCGCAAGATCAAACACATTACAAAAGCATCTCTTAACATTGCAAGACAAATCAATCAAGTTGGCCAAACAAAACCAAAATATCGAAGAAGATATATGTGGCCATAATAAACATGTATGGATATGAATATATCTGATCGTAAAATCACAATTCATCGGGTCCCAACAAATACACTGCAAAAATAATTACATCAAATAGATCTCCGAAGAGAACATTGTATTGAAGATCAAAAAGAGAGAAGAAGCCATCTAGCTACTAACAGCGGACTGTCATAAACTACTCACGCGTCATCGAAGGAGCACCAATGAGGATGATGAACCCCTCTGTTACCGTGTTCCTCTCCGGAGGAGTGCCGGAAAGGGCCTCTAGATTGGATCTCATGGTTCTATAACTTGCAGAGGCTGGAAAAAAAATTGTCGACTCCCCTAGGGTATTATTCTCTTCCTGCAAGGCTATTTGCTAGGGCTCCAAAGCCAAAATTCTCAGATTTTGCACTTAGACTCATTGCTTCTAAGCCACCCCTAAAGATGTGGGTGGTTAAAAAGAATTAACTTTCTCTTGCAGGGAAAGGTCTCCAGCCGAAAATCAAATGCGTCAGATGCTATTGCTGGGGACCTAAAACATCTTTTAGGACGCAAGATCAAATGCCCAAATGGTCTTACTATGTATTTTTTTCTGAATTGCTTGCCATTCATCCTAACAGTCCCAACTTGGATCTAAGATTTCATAATCCGCTTCCTCGTCAAATGTTTATGCTTCACAATACTCTTTGTGAAGCCTATCCCCCTAACTTCACTGTAGGGTATGACACCAAAGACTTCAGAATGGATTATGGACAGCGGATGCACTAATCATATGACTGGTGATCGAAGTCTTCCTATGGACTCAACCTTACGTCCATCTGACAAGAGTCACATCACATTTACTGATACTGGTAAAAGCAAGGTATTGGGTCTAGGTAGAGTTGCAATCTCAAAGGATCAGCACATGGATAAAGTCATGCTTGTTGAATCCCTTGGTTTCAACTTAATGTCTGTCTCAATGCTTTGTGACTTAAACATGATTGTGATATTTGGAAAATATTGTTGCCTTGTGCTAATGGAATCTGACAAGTCTCTAGTCTTTGAAGGATATCGGAAAGGTGATCTGTATATGGTAGATTTCTCAGCAGGACCACAGATGGCCGTATGTCTTCTAGCAAAAGCTTCAGAGTGCTGGCTTTGGCATCGGAGACTAGGACATGCCGGCATGAGGAACTTGCACACTCTCGCGAAGAAGAAGCACGTCGTAGGCATCGAGGGCGTCAAGTTCAAGAATGATCATCTTTGCGGTGCCTGCGAAGCTCGGAAGATGACAAGGGCCAAACATCCCTCGAAGACAATCATGACGACATCCCAACCCTTCGAGCTGCTTCACATGGACTTATTTGGCCCTACTCACTACTCTACGTTCACTACTACAGCTTGTCTCTATGGCGTCGTCATTGTTGATGATTATTCAAGATACACATGGGTGCACATAATTCTCTACAAGACTGAAGTGCAGGATGTCTTCAGACGCTTCGCCAACCGTGCTATGAACAACTATGGCGTAAAGATCAAGCATATCAGAAGTGACAATGGCACTGAGTTCAAGAATACCGGCCTTGATCTTTATCTGGATACAATGGGAAGAATAGTAAAAAAGATATGGAGTGCACTAGATTTTTTTTAATTATTTCCTTCCTCTATCCATATTCATGCAAAATTGCTCATGAACTAATACCCAACTCTTTCCATTTATTAATTGAATTCCTATAACAAGTAACAAGTGTTTTATTCCAAGATTAAGTTATTACTAAACAAAGAAAAATTTTCATTATATTATAAAGGATACTCATGAGTTCTTAGCTCCGTACACACCTTAGCAGAATGGCATCGTGGAGCGCAAGAACAGAACCCTCATTGAGATGGCCCGAACGATGCTCGATGAATACAAGACACCAAGAAAGTTCTGGCCCGAAGCTATTGATACAGCATGCCATGTCATCAACCGTGTTTATCTTCACAAGCTTCTGAAGAAAACTTCCTATGAACTCCTAACTGGCAAGAAGCCAAATGTCAGTTACTTCAGGGTATTTGGAGCTACGTGCTGAATCAAGGATCCACATCACAAATCAAAATTTGCACCAAAAGCACATGAAGGTTTCATGCTCGGACGGAAAGGTCTCGCACTCCTACAGAGTCTTCAACCTCTTTCTCTATAAAGTGGTTGAAATTGTGGATCTGCGGTTTGATGAAACGAATGGCTCACAAAGAGAGTTCCTGCCAAGTATGAAGCTCCACCTAGTGAATCTATCAAGCTAATGGCAACAGGTGAAATCATGCCTTCTGAAGCACAGCCGGACGAGGAACTCATCATTTTTGCTCCCAATCAACCTGAAGACAATCCTCCTGATGATGACAATGACTAGCAAGAGCAAAATCTTCGTCTAGTTCATCCTCGTGTTGCAAATGAAGTACAAGTTGAGAAGATAATTGACAGCATCAATGCACCTGGTCCACTCACTCGTTCAAGAGCAACACAGCTAGCAAATTTCTATGGGCACTTTGCATTTGTCTCGATATCTGAACCCAAGAAAGTTGCTGAAGCCTTCATGGAACCTGAATGGATTCAAGCTATGCAAGAAGAGCTTCAACAGTTTGAGCTGAACAACGTATGTCAACTTGTCAAGCGTCCTGACCCTCGCAAGCACAACATAATAGGCACAAAATGGATATATCGCAACAAGCAAGATGAGCATGGTCAAGTTGTCAAAAACAAAGCTCGTCTCGTTGCTCAAGGATACAGTCAAATTGAAGGAATTGACTTTGATGAAACATTTGCTCCTGTGGCTAGGCTTGAAGCTATTCGCATACTGCTAGCCTATGCAAACCATCACAACATCCTTCTGTATCAAATGGATGTGAAGAGTGCCTTTCTCAATGGCAAGATTGAAGAAGAAGTGTATGTTGCACAACCACCTGGCTTTGAAGATCCAAAACATCCTGATATGGTATACAAGCTCAACAAGGCACTGTATGGCCTCAAACAAGCCCCTCATGCTTGGTATGACACACTCAAAGACTTCCTGAAGAGCAACGAATTCAAACCTGGTTCCCTGGATCCCACACTCTTCACGAAGACATGTGATGGTGAACTGTTTGTTTGCCAAATCTATGTGGATGACATTATCTTTGGCTGCACTGACAAAAGATACAGTGATGAGTTCGCTCACATGATGCAAGAGCAATATCAGATGTCCATGATGGGTGAGCTGAAGTTCTTCCTTGGTCTTCAAATTCGTCAGCAAAGCAACGACATCTTCATATCTCAAGAGAAATACCTCAAAGATTGCCTGAAGAAGTTTGGTATGCAAGACTGCAAAGAATACACGACGCCTATGCCAACTAAAAGTCATCTGAGTCCTGACGCCAATGGTAAAGATTTTGATCAAAAGGTATACCGCTCCATGATTGGTTCTTTACTTTATTTATGTGCATCTAGGCCAGATATTATGCTTAGTGTTTGCATGTGTGCTCGATTTCAAGCAGCACCAAAGGAATTGCATCACTTAGCTGTAAAGCGAATTCTTCGATATTTGGCTTACACCCCAACACTAGGATTATGGTATCCAAAGGGCTCAGAGTTTGATCTAGTTGGATTCTCAGATACTGATTATGCTGGTGATAAGTTGATCGCAAGACTACATCAGGCACATGTCACTTTCTGGGACGATCACTTGTGTGTTGGTCTTCAAAGAAGCAGAACTGTGTATCACTCTCCACTTCTGAATCTGAATACATTGATGCTGGATCTTGCTGCGCTCAGCTTCTCTGGATGAAGCAAACTCTCAAGGACTATGGTGTCCATCTCAAGCATGTACCACTCTACTGCGACAATGAAAGCGCCATCAAGATTGCCAACAACCCAGTTCAGCACTCGAAGACAAAGCACATTGAAATTCGTCATCACTTTCTCAGAGATCATGTCATGAAGGAAGATATTGATATCATTCATGTCAACACTGAAGAGCAACTGGCAGATATCTTCACAAAGCCCTTGGATGATAAAAGGTTTTGCAAGTTGCGGCGTGAGCTAAATATCTTGGAATCCTCGAATGTCCTGTAATCAGGCACACATCCTAACACTTATGCATGTTGATGACTTAGATGTGCAACACACGAAGTAATGTATATCTTCAATCAATGAAGACTTACATTCTGAGTGTGAATACATTAACGCGGAATTTGACTTCGGAGCGCCACAATAATTGTGCGCCGTGTCTGGGTCTAATACTTCCTATACGGTGGGTAACGCCACCACCAAATCTTTGCTTGAAGTGTTTCTCTTGGCGTTACATTTGCAAAGTCTTCGCATTTGATTTACCTTCATATATCTTCTCTTTGTCAAATTGATCTTACTCAGATATATACATATATAGACTTGTGTTCTGTCCTCTACAACATTCACTTATAGCTATGTCTTCTTATTTGAATCATTTGAACTAAGTGAATGTGATCGGACCCTAACCTCTCTATGCTTTCTACCTCAAACTCTATCTATCCAAATCATATGCATTCTATTGGAACCGTCGAATGTTTTCTTTGCGTCCTTGTCAGCAGAAGATACACAGACAAACATTAAATATGTTTTTAATGCTCAATCCTCATTGCCTGAAACTCGGAGAAGCCAGAACGACCACCCCGACAGTCCAGGCGTGCGTGGGAACATGGAACAACTCCCTATAAGTTACATGTCCGCCACGTGTCCCTCAGATGAGAACCGCCGGGGGCACCTGCGTAATTGCACTGTGTTGTCTCCCTTCCTTGTAAATGCCCATCCCATCATGGTCAAAACTCTTCTACCACCTCTCCACCTCGACAAACCCTAGCGCCATCGCTTGCTCTCGACGATGCCAGCGATGAAGCGCTTCGCTGCCGTGACCTCGTCGACGCCGTCTTCACGCCGGCCGCGGACATCGTCTTCTCCGCCGCCGCCGTAGGCGTCCTCCGTCGCCAAGTTAGGGCACGGAAGATCGAACTGCTCGGCCTCCTCTTGGCTCCGTCTATCAGTTCATCGTATGGTAAATTAAAGCTCTCTTTTTACCGTCTTTTTTGATCCGATAGATTCATCCTTTCTACCAAAAGAAGTTTCTGCCTCCACATATTTGGATCTACCCTGTCTGCATCTCATACTTTGCCTAGTATATTCACTTATGCTTCACACATAGTTAGATTCCTCACTTGTGAAAGTGCAGTATATCGACTAGAGGGGGGTGAATAGGTGATTTTTATCAAATGCTTCAAAACATGGTAGTTTCGAAGACAAACGATAAGCTCAAGCCTGTTAGTATGCAGCGGAAAGTGGACTACACTAGATAAGCCATAGTCATGTATTCAATGAAGTGAAAGCATGAAGACTAATAGCAACTAGGCAGTAGTGATCACAAAGGAAGAAGGAATGAAGCCAATCATAACTAGTACATACTCAGTGAAGACAAACAGATAAGGCAAGCATGCAATGTCTTCACAACATAGAGCAGTAAGTAAAGGGAAGGAAAGGATAGAACCAGTAGCTCGGGGAAGACAGTGATTTGTTAGACCAGTTCCAGTTGCTGTGACAACTGTACATCTGGTTAGGGAGGCTGAGATTTAACTGAGAAGACCGCGTCTTCACCTTGTTCCCCTTGAACAAAGGACACCTAGTCCTCGCCCAATCACTCTGGTAAATCTTCAAGGTAGACTTCCAAACCTTCACAGACTTCGTTCACCGGCGATCAACAATTACTCTTGGATGCTCAGAACGCGACGCCTAACCAGCTGGAGGAAACACAGTCCTCAAGTGTAATAAGTCTTCAGGTCACACAGATAGAAAGACTTAAGTGATGCCTAACACTCTTTGGCTCTGGGTGTTTGGGCTTTGTCCTCGCAAGGATTTCTCCCTCAAATGCTTCGGAGGTGGGTTGCTCTCAAACGACAAAAGTTGTGCAATAACTCAGAGCAGCCACCAATTTATGGTGTAGGGGGTGGGCTATTTATAGCCACTGAGCAACCCGACCTGATTTGTCCGAAGTGACCCTGGGTCACTAAGGAACTGACACGTGTTCCAACGGTCAGATTTCAAACACACACGGCAACTTTACTTGAGCTCCAAGTAAAGCTGACTAATCCGCCTCTGGATAAGATTTGCTCTCATAGTCTTCGCTCGAAGACATAGGATTTGGTTGAGCATCACTTCAGTCACTCTGACTTAATTTACTTGGACCCCACTTAACAGTACGGTGGTTCCTATGACTCAACAAAGAAGAAAAGGAAACAACGAAACATCTACGTCTTCGCTCTCCATAGTCTTCACACAATGTCTTCTCATTTCATAGTCTTCAATATGATTATCTTCATATACCACCACTGACATCAATGTCTTCATACATTTTTAGGGGTCATCTCCGGTAGGTTAACCGAATCAATGAGGGACTACTACCTGTGTTATCCTACAATTCTCACAAACACATTAGTCCCTCAACCAGGTTTGTCGTCAATACTCCAAAACTACTAGGGGTGGCACTAGATGCACTTACAATCTCCCCCTTTTTGGTGATTGATGACAAACTGGTTGAAGTTTTCAACGGGGATAAAGATATGTGAAATTGTAAAGGATAAAGGTATTGTCTTCGTAAGTGGCAAAAGGCTCCCCCTGAAGATGTGCATATAGTTGATTTGCCTTTGAATGCAAATGCACATGGCAGGTTGTACTTGTGGAGATCCTCTTCAACTTATGAAGACAATTCATCATGCATAATTGATATGTCGAAGATAATGACATGCATAATGAAAAATAGACGTCTGCAATAATGACTAATTGCGGAATATAAGGTAGCAGATGCGGAATTTATCATCGCATTACAGAGTAGCATGAAAACGTAGCAGACGACCATCAGCTTAAGTGTTACAACTCAAAGAACCAAATGTAGCAAAACGAGAGTTGTAAACATTAGGCAAATTATAAAGCACCCGCCCATATGGACCCGCTTGAAGACTATCAACTCATATGCTTCTCCCCCTTTTGTCAGTAAGGACCAAAAAGGTTTGAAGACATAGAGCCTCTACTCGTTCCCAGTTGGAGCAAAAGAGGATGCAGGGTCGGTGTTGTTGTTTGGTGGTGCAGAAGTGGTTGGTGCAGTGTCGATGCACGCTGAAGTAGGAGGCGTTGAATTAGCATCATCCTGATCATCGATCACCCTGGCGTCAATGGTTGTAGCGGAGGAGGAGTATTCAGAATCTTCAAGAGATGGAGTTCGACGCATAACAATAGTCCTTGGGGGAGTGTTGTCAAACTTGAATCTCTCAGTGAAGCCATCGTCTTGAAGATCCGCTTCAGCACTCAGCAAGGTCAAACTCTTCCAGGACCTGCGACATGTTTCATGAGCAACAAAAGCATTCTTGGTGGCAAGATTGCGAATGCGATTGACATCCACCAAGAGGCTTTGCATCTGACGATTTAACCAGAGGTGATGCTTGTCCTGTTTTTGATGAAGGGCTACCAGAAGCTCTCGGTTATTAAGGACACGAGATCTCTTCTGAGGCCTTTGAGCGATGGTGCTTTCAGTGGCTTCGGTTTCAGCGTGTCGAGGTAGACGAGTACGGGCAGCCAAAGGATAAACACGTGAGGCTGCTGGAACCCCTTCAATCTGCTGAGAGAAGCTCTGGTGATCAGCGTTGTGAAGACTAACTGGCTCTTTAGCAGGCTCTTGGTAAATGGCTTCAGCTGACATATCAACCTCAGGCAAGAAAATCTGATGGTTGCGAGCAGAGGGCTGATAGGTGACAGCTGAATGCAACTTGATGAGGCGCATTATCAAAGGGGCATAGAATTTCAGACCAAATAGATCAGCTCCAGACATAGCCATTTGCCTGATGAAGAAATCTTGAGCATTGAAGCTGATGCCATTGAAGATATAGAAGACCAAAGTCTTCATAGTGCCTTCAAGCTTGGTTGATGAAGAATGTCCTTTTATTGGTCATAGAGTACGCCTGATGATATGATAGATGGTGCGCCGCAGGTACTCTAGGTCTTCAACAAAGAATTCCTTAGGATATTCAGCATCACTTGGCAGAGGCTTCATCATGCTGAGCATTTGGCTCATGTTGGGGTGACACTTCTGAAAGATACTCTCCAAGGCTTCAGAGTGCAGTTGACAGCCAGGTTCATATAGATCTCCTGGAGTGGGTAGGCCAGTAAGCTCAATGAGATCAAAGGCTTTAGCTTCATGATGCACATTGCCTGTCATCCACTCGAGGACCCATGTCTTTGGATCCCTGCTGTAGCCTCAGATGTGGAGTGTTGCATAGAATTGCAGAAGCGGCTCTTCATTCCAATGCTCTTTATCTGTGACAAAATTGAGTAGGCCAGCATCATGGAAGCAGTCAAGAGCTTCCTCCAGGCAAGGCAGACCAGCAATATCTTTGGTGTCAAGACGCATATGAGGGAAAATGCGCCCTTGATCATAGAGTACTCGTGAGTAGTAGATGCGCTGCTGATGGCTCCAGAACCTATCTGATGATATTCTTGGCTTGGAATATGGGTTCTTGGCGCTATCAAAGAAGGTGTTGTGCGCAGTGAAGCTATTGGCATTGAATGACCCTGAAGATGTTGCAATACCTGGAAACCTTGGCAGTCTTGGCTTAGGCTTCTGAACTTGGGGCCTGTGAGCAACATGATGATCAAACTGAGGACCAGCAGCACGCGGTTTAGTTGTAGGTGGCGGAATTAGAATGGGCCACCGGACAGTAACAAGCTGATCATCCTTGTTGTATGCTTGCTCAATGGTATGGGGCCGTGGAGGCGGAACAGGAGCAGAGGCATTATTTTCAAGCTGCAGATTAACTTCAGGTGCAGCATTGGTTTCAGGCACAGCATTGGCTTCAGGTGCAGTTACTTCAGGCGCAGTCACTTCAGGCGCCACAGTGTCTTCATGTGCCACATTAGTTTCAGCCATGACCACGTCATTGGCTTCAGTGTTGGTGGTGGCAGCCTCTGAATTTGTAGCCTCCACTTCAGGAGCTGGAGGGTCGGACACGTTCTCCTTGAGAATAGGGGTGTGGCAGTACGTTCTTCTTCAACTTGGGGTTGTTCTTCTTCTTGTTGGGGTGGTCGTTCTTCGGCTAATGCAGCCGGAATATCTTCAGCCGCTTTGGCTTCAGATTCTGAGTGGTTCCCAGTAGGATCAGCATCAGGTGCAGATGGTTGCTCTACTCCTTCTGGAACACTTGGGGCAGTGACTTGAGGCCTAGATCCTTTGCGAAGCCTGCAAAAAGCTGGCGACGCCTGAGGAGATGGAGGTTGTTGGGCCTCAAAGTCTTCATCTTCAAGCACCGTACTGGTGTCTTGAGTTTGCTGGGGTGTGGCTTGTGTATCCTGTGGGTGATCAGCACACGAGTCATCCTGAGAAATTGGCGTCAATGGATGACCAATGCTGATGCGTTCGCTGTTCGTAAGAACAGGTGAAGATTCAATATTGTATTCGATCTGAGGAAGGACTTCATCATCTTCAACATTGTCTTGAGGACCAATGTCTTCAGCTGTGGTGGGGTCAACGGCTGGAATGTCTTCAGCCTCTGTGGGAGCAGGATCATGAACAGTCAGTCTTCGTTCTCTCTGGGCAGATGCGGGGCAAGCAACTGAGATTGGCTCGACAAAGATAGGCTCTTTGGAAGCAGCCTTATCCTTCTTGGTCTTGCGCTTCTTGGTGGGTGGAGCTTCATCAGTAGATTGCTTACGCTTGCGAGCTTTAGCTTCAGTCACCTTAGTCTTCTTGAGCTTTGAAGCGGTTGGGGTTGCCTTAGGCTTCGTGCCAGACATGCTAGCAGGGAAGACTATGCGAGGCATTTCCTGCCCAGATTCTTCAGCTTCGGGCACAGGTTGCTTCTTCTTCTTCTTGGCAGCCATCCTCGGATCAATGCCAGGACGCCCAAGTGCCTTGCGCTTTTCAGCTTCATTGAATGCTTGAACGCATTTGGCAGCCAAGTCCTTGATTCGCTCACGAGAACCTTTAGCTTCTTCACGCCGCTGACGAAAGGCTTCCTTGAGCTCGTGCATCATAACCTTGAAGTTTTGAATTTCTTGCACGCTAAGGTTGTCCACATGCTTCTTGAACTGAGCCTTTTCATAGTCTATCTTTTGCTTCAGCTCAACAATTCTCTGAGCCAGAGCCAGCTCAGAAGCAATGGCGCCATGGAAGGAGACGCTGAGGCCAACTGGAAGTTGAAGATCGTCGAAGCTCAGGTTGTGTCGTGGAATTAACACTTCAGATGTCCGGTTTAGCGGACTTAGTGGTGAGGCCGCGCATCTATGTAGTAGCTTGAAGGGGTTGAGCGGAATCGAGAGACGCGATGCAAGGCATGGATTTAGACAGCTTTGGGCCCCGGGAAACATCATTCGGAAATAGCCCTACGTGCTGTTTGAGGCTAGATCTCATTATGATCCTCGTGGTGTCGCCGGTAAACCGGCTCTTTGTGTCTAACCCTATAAACTTGTCTAAACTTCTCCTCTACCTTGTAACTCTCCAAACTTGTCCCTTTGGGGAGCCCTGCCCCTCCTTATATATGTTGAAGGGGCAGTTTACATGACTAGTCCTAGTAGGACTAGGATTGATCTATTACAAGGAGTCCTAGTCTTGCTTCCTTTGCAGGAGAATATCCCTTATGCTTTCTACATAAACCGGCCCACTATTAATATGAACCGGCCTTCTGGGCCTTGGGCCTTGTCATCCATGATCCGCCTGCCGGGTTACCAGTGAGTGGTATTTATTTAGGCAGGTTGCTAGTGAATCATCAAGTGTAAAACGTCTCTCAAGTAAACCACCAAGTCCGGCCGGGTTATAATTCCGGCCGGTTCATACCGCGGGGTATATCCCCGACATTAGCCCCCAAGTTTAGCTTGGATGTGTCCATGGTAAACTTATGCTCCAAAACAAACACAAGAACAAATTTGATAGGTTGTACTCCGAGTTAAGAATTCTTGTAAACCGGCACCTGATCATCTTTAAGTCCTTGTCCTTCCTTCTTCTAGAAAATCCGGGTCAATAGACCAACTTCATAATCAATTTGCTTGCATAAGAAATATTGTAAATAAGGAATCCATTTGAATCGGCCTTTAATGCTCTGACTTGACAAAAATATTGGTCTTTGAAATATTCAACTGATATCCAACCGGCTTGAAGATGTAGAACTTGCCGGTTTATGATTGCCAAAATTGCTGGGTCACACAATTAATCTGATTTGCCAGAACTGAAAATTTGAAGATGTTCCTCCTTTATATGCATATTACCTATAGCCCCTAAGTGCCGGGTCATTATGTAATAATGAGCAGGGACTTTGTATATACTTCATTGAACATAGCCTTGTATAATCTTGAAGAAATCCGGATCATTCATCCCAATCACTATGAAACTGAATATTCCATATTATGTAGCCCCCAAGTGCCGGGTCATTATGCAATAATGAGCAGGGACTTTGAAAATATGATCATGTAAATTTGAATAGCAACATGTAGCCCCCAAGTGTCGGGTTATTATGCAATAATGAACAGGGACTTTGGAAATATAATCATTGAAAATAACACTATATAATGTAACTTCCATCGTGGGGTTTGAACCCACGTCCACAAGGTTAAGAGCTTTGTGCTTTACCAACTGAGCAGTGGACCCTTCAATATAATGGATGAATACTTGTGTACCTTGAATTGTTGACAGGAGCGATTGGTAGCCCCCAAGCAAATGATCTTTCCATTAGCCCCCAAGTGTCAAGTAGACAACTTGCTTGTGTGCTTGAGACTTGTGTATTTGATGTAATCTCAATTTGAATAATGTAGCCCCCAAGTGCCGGGTTGTAAGCCTGCAGCAACTCGGGCCTATTCCTTTGTAGAATAAATCACTTCCATCGTTTGAAATAATATCCAGTGCACTTTAAAGCGACTTTGAAGACCTCAATCATAATATTGATAACCATAATAGGAATCCAGCCATGTTTTGCTATTGAAGAATATAATCCGGTTTGAAGACCGGTTCCAGTGATGTTTGATCACAATCAGGCCGGGTTAATGAACACCGGTCATTATCTTATCTCATACTGGCGACTTATAGTCAAAACCAGGCCGGTTTAATAAACACCGGTCATTATAACTGATAATGTACTGCCAATATGTATTAAAAAACAAGATACTTCATACCTGCGATCAAGTATGTTTGATATTCTTAACCCGGTAGAACTTTTAAAATTTCTTGATGAAGATCTTCATGGATCCAATAACAAACCCGGGTTTTGATAACAGACACCGGTTTATCTTGTTCTGGAAACTTTGTTCAGAAATTTGTGGCTTGTTGCCTGATGGATGATCCGGGTTATAATGAACACCGGTTTATTCATGCTGGTATTCATGACCCAAACTTTTCACTGTATAGATATGTGGTCGGCTTCTGTAGCTGTTCCACTCCGGTTTAAAGGGTTATAAAACACAAACACCAAAAAATACAAATTTTGCAAATAAGACCATGTAGTCGAGGCTTTTTAAGAGCTGCCAGGCTCAAAGCAAGGTTCAGCCAATCAATGGGATGTGGATTATCCATCTTTCCCAGGGGGGGCTAGCCAATCACTGAATGTGGATTATCCATCTTTTCAGAGGGCCGATAGAACCGCAAATAAAAAACTGAGCCAATCACTGGATGTGGATTATCCATCTTTCCAGAGGGCCTAGCCAATCACTGAATGTGGATTATCCATCTTTTCAGAGGGCCGATAGAACCGCACGTAAAAAATTGAGCCAATCACTGGATGTGGATTATCCATCTTTCCAAAGGGCCTAGCCAATCACTGAATGTGGATTATCCATCTTTTCAGAGGGCCTCCATGGTTCCTCCTGAACCGGTGGGTAAATATAAACCAATCACTAAATGTGGATTATCCATCTTTTCAGAGGGTCTCCATGGTTCCTCGAACCTGTGGGTAAATATAAACCAATCACTGGATGTGGATTATCCATCTTTCCAGAGGGTTTCCTTGAAGCGTCCTCTTTTGAGCCGGATGTGAACTCATGCTCTTCAGAGAATTTTATTGCTTCTGAGTATATATTCTGCAAAATCAGATAGACTGATCAAAGTATCTTATTTTCTTAATGAAAAATAATATATAATAAGGAAAATAATACCGTGGATAGATATCACCTGAATGAATTTGAACCGGTATGTTGAATAGACCGGATCACAGTGTGGACAGTAAAACGACCGCAGTATCAGATGCGGCTCAAACAGTTAAACCGGTTGTTGGGTTGTAAACCGGTGGAGACGAGTAAGTTGTCCTCCGTGTTGTAAACTGGCGCGGTCGTGAGAGACGGCCGCGGCATCATAAACCGATGCGATCGCGAGGGACGGCCATGGTGTTGTAAACCGGCGCGGGAATCCATGGAATAACGACGACCACTTGTGTCGAACGATGTATGGCGTGCCTCCATCACCGCGGTATAAAACAGCTTTTGTAATGAATAATTTTCCTGCGTAAAGTACAGCAGGGCGAGGTATTTTTGCTTGGATGAATTAATATGTATTAAAAATAAATAGGATAGATATCACCTGATTCGCCTGGAGAACAAATGAGCCGGCCGCATATTGATGTAAACGCAGCAACGGGGGTAGCGACTCGCACGTGTATCCGTTGGGCCAGTTTATGAGGACAGGTGTGGCACCGGCGTGTTAATGTAGACCGGATCACGGAAGCGGTGGCGTGCGCACGTCTATGGGCAAGGGAGTCGGCCGCGGTGTTGGAGGCCAGTGCGCGTGGGTGCGGACAGACGAGCCGGCCGGTGTATTGATGTAAACCGGACCGCGACACGCATGTTCGTGAAGTTGCGCAACATAGATGACCGTGCATCCGTGGCGTACCACCACCTCCTTTTTTTTAACAGTCGTCCTGCGTAAAAATATTACAAAGCAAAGTAATTGTTCTTTGACAAAAGGCAATATGTGCTAATAAAATACATAGGAAAAATAGCACCTGATATTTTTGTCGGATGAACACGGATACTGGCCTTGGATAAAGCCTAGTGTTGCTTTTATTTTTGACAGAAGAATTGATTGGTTGATTATGTCTCGGGGTTTGAAGCCTGTGCGTAAAACAGCAGCAATACGCGGCTCGGCGGATCAAGCGCGTGTCGTCGTGCAGTGGTGCTCTAACTTTTTGCTTCTGAATACAACCAAAACAGCCCGGCTGGTGTGATTTAACTGCCTCGTTAATATACACGCAGTGTCCCTTTCAAGATAATCTTTATTTTGGCTCAGTGCGCAACTTGCAACGATCAGCAGCCTGACTCCACGTACTATCCTGGCGGGTCGGGGGCTCGGGGCGCAGTCGCAATTGCAGCGGAAACCGAGACCGCGGCGGAGACTAACCCGAGTCCCTGTCTTTTTTCTCCGGGTCGCAGTCTGCTTCGACGGTGACTTGACCTTTCGAACTTGGTCCTGTAGTGGCTTGTAGTAGCAGTGGTGGGGTGGCATCTCAACAGATCACGTGGCGTGGAGCAGCCGCTTGGCCTGGAGCAGCAGCGCAGGCGGCCGATGACATCAGCCCGTGGTTGATTGGCTTGAGATGGAATTAATTTGGACTAGTCGTTCCTTCTCCTGATTGCTTTGTCTTCTTCTCTTTTCTTTAATGGTAATCTTCCCTTGGTATTTACAACTCACATGATGGAATTTCTATCTTCACGTAAAGGAGGCACTTCCCAGGCTTGAATAAAGTAGCAGTAGTAGCCTTGTCTTTGAGTATTCAGCATGATTGAGGCTACACGTGAATCGTTCCCGTATCAATCTTGTAGTCTCATTTATTTATTCCCACTTTATCATGGAAGCTGAGTTGCCTTTGGTAGTTGAGGTGCCAGTCCGTCTCGGGCTTTGTTTTTCTAACTACAGTTTGATGGTAGCGGCCCGCGGTTTCGACAACGTCACCTCAATAAACAACTGTCGCCTTAGCAATTTGTTCGTGATGGAGAATCCTGTCGGTCCGTACTTCTAGCAGCTCCCCTGAATCAATCTGGATTCGGATTTAGACTGCCCGACGGTCTTGTCAACTCTGCGGATTCGCTGGTTTCCTTATTGGAGCTTGGTCTTCCTTGGTCCCGATGCCTTCCAGCAGGATACCACGATCGATCTGGCTCAAATTTCTTAATTGTATAGGGAAACAATGCCTGTTAGTCTCGGCGGATCATATGCCGGGCCATCCTGCTTGCCTCTTCTTCTTCTTCATCTAGTCAACCGCGAGCTTCTCGATCCATATGAGAGATCCCTCCAAGAACTCAACACCACCGTACGCAGGCCCCACGGTGGGCACCAACTGTCGTGGAATTAACATGTCAGATGTTCGGTTTAGCGGACTTAGTGGTGAGGCCGCGCATCTATGTAATAGCTTGAAGGGGTTGAGCGGAATCGAGAGACGCGATGCAAGGCACGGATTTAGACAGCTTCGGGCCCCGGGAAACATCATCCGGAAATAGCCCTACGTGCTGTTTGAGGCTAGATCTCATTATGATCCTCGTGGTGTCGCCGGTAAACCGGCTCTTTGTGTCTAACCCTATAAACTTGTCTAAACTTCTCCTCTACCTTGTAACTCTCCAAACTTGTCCCTTTGGGGAGCCCTGCCCCTCCTTATATATGTTGAAGGGGCAGTTTACATGACTAGTCCTAGTAGGACTAGGATTGATCTATTACAAGGAGTCCTAGTCTTGCTTCCTTTGCAGGAGAATATCCCTTATGCTTTCTTCATAAACCGGCCCACTATTAATATGAATCGGCCTTCTGGGCCTTGGGCCTTGTCATCCATGATCCGCCTGCCGGGTTACCAGTGAGTGGTATTTATTTAGGCAGGTTGCTAGTGAATCATCAAGTGTAAAACGTCTCTCAAGTAAACCACCAAGTCCGGCCGGGTTATAATTTCGGCCGGTTCATACCGCGGGGTATATCCCCGACAGGTTGGGTGTGTCAAACCATTCATCAATGAAGTTATTGAGCACTTCAACATCAAAGAGCGGTAAATCATTGAATATTTCAGCATCTTGCTTGCTCTTGATCAATAGCTCCAGAGCATCATCACCAAGATCTTCATCACTTGAGAGATCAAGGGCATCATTGGCAGTCTTTAGTACTGCATCAGGAGTGAGAGCTGGACTGGGGTTGTGTAATGGCTTCCTCTTCAGCTGTCTGCTCTTGGATATATGAGAGTGTTCCTCAGATTGCACACTTGGTGCAGGTGGAGCAGTGGCCAAAGGCTTCACTCTAGAAGCCCTTGGTGGAGTAGTCTTTGAAGCCTTTGATTTCTTCTTCTGGGGCTTCGGTGTTGCAGGTGCTTCTTCAGAATTAGCATCTGCTTCAGGCTGATCCACATCCGCCCCTTGAACCCTTATGTGACTGATGAGGCCCTCTAGGTTGTAGAAGGGCCCAACTAGATTCGATTCAGCTTCGCGCGAGCCATCAGCGTGGGGCGCACAGGGGCCAGGATTGAAGTCTAATCCCCATAGTTTCTTGTTCTCTTTGGCCGAGTTATTGGCGAATTGAAGATTTTGCTTGAACAGATTGTCGTCGCGACACCAGATCAGAGAGCTTAGATCAGCATCAGCAGGCTGAGGTCCTCTGACCATGCAAGGATAGAAGCCTTGAGCAATGGCTTCAGCACGAGTCTTGGGGGGAAGATTCTTATAAGTAATATCTCCCCATGGATGCTTGATGGCGTTCTTCTCAGCATACTCTTGGGTCACGAACCTATACTAGAACCACTGTTCAGCCCAGTATCTTCTAATCCATTGGATTTGTGTCTTCCTCTGATAGTAATCCTCCTCTGGATCAGTCTTGTATATCTCACTGAGATCAGGAGGCAAATCAATGGAGGTGTTGCCACGGCGATGTCTGCCACCCTTTCTTACTGTCTTGTCAGTTGCCATTTGCTTCAACCTGAAGGGCTTCAAATTGAATGGCTTCAAAACGGGCAAATGCTCCGGTCTGCTGGTCAGACAGGAACTGTCTTCAGGGGAGTGAATGTGACGCTGCAAAAACTCTGCAAATGAATGCAGACTATGAGAACCAAGGGATTCTCCCACGGACATGTACCTGTGACAACATTAGAGATGCGAGGGAAGGTCATATGCATTCTCAGAAGTTTTGAAGATTAAAACATTTTTGAAGACTTTGACCTCATAGTGCGAAGACATTCACTCATGGGAGTTGGTTCCAGATTTGTACAAATCCACGAATAAGTACAAGTGAGGAATCTAACTATGGTTGAAGCATATGTGAGTGTACTAGGCAAGATATGAGATGCAGAAAGGATAGATCTATATATCTAAGTAGGCAGAAACCTCTTGTGGTAACATAGATGAATCTTTATGGATCTAGAAGATGGTAAAAAGCAAGTTTTATTTACCACACGATGAACTGCTTAGATGGAGAGGAGTTGGATGCCCAGCAGTTCGGTCTTTCGTGCCCTAACTTGGCGACGGAGGACAACTACGGCGACGGCGGAGTAGAAGATGTCCGCAGCCGGCGTGAGGACGGCGTCGACAAAGTTGCGGCAGTGAAGCGCTTGGTTGCCGGCATCGTCGAAAGCGAGTGGAGGCGCTAGGGTTGGTCGAGGTGGAGAGGTGGTAGAAGAAACTTTTGACCGTGATGGGACATGCATTTATAGGCATGGGAGATGGCACAGCGCAATTACGCAGGTGCCCCTGACGGTTCACGTACGAGTGACACGTGGCAGTCATGTAATGCATTGGGAGTTGTCCCATGATTCCACGTACACCACGACTGTCGAAGTGGTCGTTCCGGCTTCTCCGCGTTCCAGGCATAACGGATGGAGCATTAAAATCAGATTTAAAGTTTGTCTCTGTATCTTCTGCTGACAAGGATGCAGAGAAGATATTCGACAGTTTCAACAGCATGCATATGATTTGGACAGACAGAGTGTGAGATGAGAAAGCATAGAGAGGTTAGGGTCCGATCACATTCACTTAGTCCAAAAGATTCAAGTATGAAGACATAGCTATAAGTGAATGCTGTTGAGGACAGAACACAATTCTCTCTCTCTCTCTCTCTCTCTCTCTATATATATATATATATATATATATATATATATATATATAGGGTGGGTCTATTCTCATAACACCCCTTAAGACCTTATTCTCATAACACCGAAGGCTTATTCTCCTAACACCCAAGTTCAATTCTCTCAGGACCGAACACAACCACCACTACCCACCTCCCGCACCTTCTTCCCCATTACTCCTACCTCCTGCCCCCGAGTACACCGCCGCCCCCACACCCCCACCTCCCCTCGATCAAATCCGCACCTCCCCTCCTTCACCGCCGACCACCCCATCCTCGACCCCTCGGCCACCCCACCCGCCCCACCTTCTCCGGCGCCTTCCTCGCCCGGCCTCCCCATGGCCCCGCATTGCGATGCCGCCCCACTCCGGCCATGTCCGGCCTCGGCA
>LR738715.1:123988383-124003466 GCA_902687465.1 Secale cereale | reverse complement strand
CCCTCCTTCACCGCCGACCACCCCATCCTCGACCCCTCGGCCACCCCACCCGCCCCACCTTCTCCGGCGCCTTCCTCGCCCGGCCTCCCCATGGCCCCGCATTGCGATGCCGCCCCACTCCGGCCATGTCCGGCCTCGGCAGCCTCGGACCTGCCCCGCAACGGTGCCCCACCCCGGCCGCAGCTACGGCCCCTCCCACTGGGCTGACCTCCACGCCCCAGCCGGGACCAGACCCCCTACCTCCAGCTTCCCCGCCCCCCATGACGACCCGCGACCGGATCCAGGCTGCAACGGCCACCCGCGACGCCCCGACGCTGGATCCGGTCCGCGACGGCCTCTAGCGACGCCTCGATGCCGGATCTGGGACCACACGCTTCCCCTCCGTCTTCCTCAACAAGAGTGGCCGCTGCCTCCCATCGACGTGATGTCTGTGAAGGGATTGCCGGCCCTCTGCCACACCACTCAACGTCGGTCCGATCCGGTGAGTCACCGTCACCTCTTCTCCGGTGCACGCGGGTCCGGCGTGAGGTCGCCGTCCTCGGGCACCGCCCATCTGCCCAGGCGCCCCTGGACTTGCAGTGCGCTGGTTTGATGTGGCCGTGTAGTTGATGCCCTCGTGCAGTTCAGTGCCATGGAGTACTGATTTTTTCGGTTTCGTGCAGTTCCGTTGTAGGTCGGGATCGGGCCTTGCTGCAACACACAAATGCCTCTGTGGGGAGCGCCGACATGCCTCATAAGTTCATGAGCAGCTCGGATTCCATTGCCGGCTCCAGATCACAAAAAGGAGGGCCGCAGCCAGCCCCGAACACTTCCTGCAGCTCTGTTCTAGCATTTGTGTAGCTTCGTTCTTCTCTATGTGCAGTGCAAAAATCAGTTGATGTGCTGCCCCCGACAATGGCTCCGGCTCTGTTCTCTCTGCTATGCAAAAGTCCACGGACCCGATTGTTTTTATGATTTTCATTTTGAGGGCAATTGTATGAAAAAAGTCTATTTTGTACTGCTCGGATGTGCACATGCAGTTCGCCGGCGAGCCGCTACCGGTTGGAGCAGCACGGGCGAGCAGTTCGCTCTTTAGTTTGTTTTCTCCTTTGATGTGGTGGCGGTCGAGGACGGAGGGCCTTTTCTTTTCTACTATTTTTAGTAGAAAAATTAGTGGTTTTTTTGTGTTGTGGAGTTCGCATGTCATGCTGGGGACGTTCACTACAAAGGACTCTTTAGCACACTGCAGTTAGAACAAAATGCATTTAAAAATACGCAAAATGCAGTGCACTTTGGTCTTAAAAAATTTCCACTACGAAGGATTTTTCAGTACATATACCATTTCCGGGGAGGTTTGCTCCACTATACAAGCTACATTTAAAAAACAAACAAATGCAGTGCACTTTGGTCTAAAAAAGTCCATTGCAAAGGACTCTTTGAAGCTCACTTTGTTCTCTCACGAAAGTTGGCCATAAAAAAAGCTTTGTGGTTCACTTGGTGATCGAAAAAACAAAAACACATCGGAAAGCAGCTCACTTCTCAAACACTTCTCAATGCACGTAAAAAATTAATTAATACGAAAAAAGACAAAAGCAAATCATGAAGTTCACTTTAGGTAGTGTTCCGCTTTACTTTCGGGAGTGTTGCGGTCCACTTTCCTTCGAAAAAAAAGTTGGAGAAAAGACAACAAAACTCCTCTGAGAAAAATCTACGTCCAACAAAATAAATCATGAGGTTCGTTCGACTGTCTGATGCAGTGCGTTCTTCAGTCTGAAGCAGTGCGCTTTTCTGTCCGATGCAGTGCACGCATCGATTTTGTTGTCGCGAAAAACAGAGTTTTCGCGTTTTTGTAATTTCAAAACTGCTCTTAAACCGTAATGAATTAGAGGGCGTGTTCTACATGAAAAAGTAGCATCTCAACGATATCTTTCCAACGGTGTATCATTTGGATCATTCCGACCAACGTTTTGTAAAAATTTCACGAAAAAACGGCCGCTGTCGTTCGTAGTCAGCCACATGATTTTTAAATATAACTAAAAACCGTAAGGAATCTCAAAAACATTTCAACATATGAAAGTTGCGCCTCGTTTGTAGCTTTCCAACGGTATATTACACGCCTTATTCCGACAAACGGTTAGAAAACTGGAGAGAAAACAGTACCGAAAATTTGAAAAAATTCGAAAAACACAATTCCGCGATTTAGTAAATTCAAAACTGCTCTTAAACCGTAGCGAATTAGAAAAAATAATAGATATGAAAAAGATGCGCGACGACGATACCTTTCCAACGGTGTGTCATATGTTTCATTCCGATGAGCGGTTTAGAAAGAAACGCCAGAAAACGCTCGCTGCCATTCGTTGTGAGCCGCACGATTTTCGAAACTGCTCTTAAACTATGAGGAATTTTGAAAAGTGTTCAACATGGCGAAGTTGCGTCTACTCCATAGCTTTTCAACGGTATATTACACGCATAATTCCGATAAACGGTTAAAAAACTAGAGCAAAAAAGGTACCGAAAAAACAACACGTACAGTTTTTTCAAACATGAAGTTCGCTGGTCTCTGTGGTGCGGTGCGTATAGCTTTCCAATGCAGTATTGCAATGCAGTTCGGAAGTGTTATGAGAATATTATTCTCATAATGTTATGAGAATAGACCGGCTGTATATATGAAGATAAATCAAGTGCGAAGACTTTGTAAATGTAACGTCACGAGAAACGCTTCAAACAATAATTTGGTGGTGGCGTTACCCACCGTATATGAAGTATTAGACCCAGACACGGCGCACAATTATCGTGGCGCTCCGAAGTCAAATTCCATGTTAATGTATTCACACTTAGAATGTAAGTCTTCATTGATTGAAGATATACTTTACTTCGTGTGTTGCACATCTAAATCATCAATATGCATAAGTGTTAGGATGTGTGCCTGATTACAGGACATTTGAGGATTCTAAGATATTTAGCTCACACCGCAACTTGCGAAACCTTTTCTCATCCAAGGGCTTTGTGAAGATATCTGCCAGTTGCTCTTCAGTGTTGACGTGTATGATATCAATATCTTCCCTTATAACATGATCTCTAAGAAAGTGATGACGAATTTCAATGTGCTTTGTCTTTGAGTGCTGAACTGTGTTGTTGGCAATCTTGATGGCGCTTTCATTATCACAGTAGAGTGGCACATGCTTCAGATGGACTCCATAGTCCTTGAGTGTTTGCTTCATCCAGAGAAGCTGAGCGCAGCAAGATCCAGCAGCAATGTATTCAGATTCAGCAGTGGAGAGTGATACATAGTTCTGCTTCTTAGAAGACCAACAGACAAGTGATCGTCCTAGAAAGTGACATGTGCCTGATGTGGACTTGCGATCAACTTTGTCACCAGCATAATCAACATCTGAAAATCCTACTAGATCAAACTCCGAGCCCTTTGGATACCATAATCCTAGTGTTGGGGTGTAAGCCAAATATCGAAGTATTCGCTTCACAGCTAAGTGATGCGACTCCTTTGGTGCCGCTTGATATCGAGCACACATGCAAACACTAAGCATAATATCTGGCCTAGATGCACATAAATAAAGTAAAGAACCAATCATGGAGCGGTATACCTGTTGATCAAACTCTTTACCATTGGCGTCGGGACCCAGGTGATGTTTAGCAGGCATTGGCGTCGAGTACCCTTTGCAGTCTTGCATTCCAAACTTCTTCAGGCAATCTTTAAGGTACTTCTATTGAGATATGAAGATGGCGTTGCTTTGCTGACGAATTTGAAGACCAAGGAAGAACTTCAGCTCACCCATCATGGACATTTGATATTGCTCTTGCATCATGTGACCAAACTCATCACTTTATTTCTTGTCCGTGCAACCGAAGATAATGTCATCCACATAGATTTGGCAGACAAATAGCTCATCATCATATGTGTTCGTGAAGAGTGTGGGATCTAGGGATCCAGGTTTGAAGCCTTTGCTCTTCAGGAAGTCTTTGAGGGTGTCATACCAAGCACGAGGCGCTTGTTTGAGGCCATACAGTGCCTTGTTGAGCTTGTATACCATATCAGGATGTTTTGGGTCTTCAAAGCCAGGTGGTTGTGCAACATACACTTCTTCTTCAATTCTTCCATTGAGAAAGGCACTCTTTACATCCATTTGATATAGAAGTATGTTGTGATGATTTGCATAGGCTAGCAGTATACGAATAGCTTCAAGCCTAGCCACAGGAGCAAATGTTTCATCGAAGTCAATCCCTTCAACTTGAGTGTATCCTTGAGCAACGAGACGAGCTTTGTTTCTGACCACTTGACCATGCTCATCTTGCTTGTTGCGATAGATAGATTTTGTGCCTATTATGTTGTGCTTTCGAGGATCAGGACGCTTGACAAGTTCCCACACATTGTTTAGCTCAAACTGTTGAAGCTCTTCTTGCATTGCTTGAATCCATTCAGGCTCCATAAAAGCTTCAGCAACTTTCTTGGGTTCAGATATTGAGATGAAAGCAAAGTGCCCACAGAAATTTGCAAGATGTGTTGCTCTTGAGCGAGTGAGTGGACCAGGAGCATTTATGCTATCAATTATCTTTTCAACTTGTACTTCATTTGCAACACGAGTATGAGCTGGACGGAGATTTTGCTCTTGCTGTACATTGTCTTCATCAGGAGTATTGTCTTCAGGCTGAGCATTGTCGTCTGGTTGATTTGGAGCAGAGATGATGAGTTCCTCGTCAGGTTGTGCTTCAGAAGGCATGATCTCACCAGTTCCCATTAGCTTGATAGATTCATTTGGTGAAGCTTCATCTAGCGCATTTGGTAGGGACTCTCTTTGTGAACCATTTGACTCATCAAACCTCACATCCACAGTTTCTACAGTTTTATAGAGAAAAATGTTGAAGACTCTGTAGGAGTGTGAGTCCTTTCCATATCCGAGCATGAAGCCTTCATGATCTTTGGGTGCAAATTTTGACTTATGATGAGGATCCTTGATCCAGCACTTAGCTCCAAATACTCTGAAGTAGCTTACATTTGGCTTCTTTCCACTTAGGAGTTCATAGGATGTTTTCTTCAGAAGCTTGTGAAGATAAACACGGTTGATGATATGGCATGCAGTATCAATAGCTTCGGGCCAGAACCTTCTTGGTGTTTTGTACTCATCGAGCATCGTTCGAGCCATCTCAATTAGAGTTTTGTTCTTGCGCTCAACGATCCCATTTTGCTGAGGTGTATATGGGGCTGAGAATTCATGAGTGATTCCCATCTCATCCAGATAAAGATTGAGGCTAGTGTTCTTGAATTCAGTGCCATTGTCACTTCTGATATGTTTGATCTTGATGCCATAGTTGTTCATGGCACGGTTGGCGAAGCGTGTGAAGACATCTTGCACTTCAGTCATGTAGAGTATTATGTGCACCCATGTGTATCTTGAATAATCATCGACAATGACGAAGCCATAGAGACAGGCTGTGGTAGAGAATGTGGAGTAGTGAGTAGGGCCAAATAAGTCCATGTGAAGCAGCTCGAAGGGTTTGGACGTGGTCATGATTGTCTTCGAGGGGTGCTTGGCTCTAGTCATCTTCCCAGCTTCACAGGCACCACATAGATGATCTTTCTTGAACTTGACTTCCTCGATGCCTATGACATGCTTCTTCTTTGCGAGAGTGTGCAAGTTCCTCATGCCAGCATGTCCTAGCCTCCGATGCTAGAGCCAGCACTCTGAAGCTTTTGCTAGAAGACATACGGCCATCTGCGGTCCAGCTGAGAAATCTACCATATACAGATCACCTTTTCTGTATCCTTCAAATACAGTATCAGCAAATGTGATGTGACTCTTGTTAGATGGACGTAAAGTTGAGTCCATGAGAAGATTTCGATCACCAGTCATATGATTTGTGCACCCGCTGTCCATAATCCATTCCGAAGACTTTGGTGTTGCTCCCTACAATGCAGTTAGGAGGATAGGCTTCACCAAAAGCCATTGTGAAGCATAAACATTTGATGCATAAGTGGATTATGAAAGCTTAGATGAAAGTTAGGACTGATGAGATGTTCAGCAAGTGATTTATGAATAGTATGAGCAGTAAGTCATTTTGGGCATTTGATATTGTGCCCTACAAGTATTTTAGGTCCCCAGCAATAGCATCAGAAGCCTTTGATCATAGGCTGGAGACCTTTCCCTGCAAGAGAAAGTTAGTTCTTCTTAACCACCCACATCTTCAGGGGTGGCTTAGAAGCAATGAGTCTAAGAGCAGCATCTGAGATTTTGGCTTTGGGGCCCTAGCAAATAGTCTTGCAGGAGGAGAATAATACTCATAAGAATAGGCAGAAAAGTTCTTGGAATAATGAACATAGCGGTTTGAAGAAACACGCTCATATTCATGGGTTTGGGTATGGTTTCCCTGCAAAACATTCGCGTTAGGGTGACTCACATGAGTCCTTTGTCTGTATGAAGCCTTAGGACCATATGAAGCCTTTGGTCTGGGATTTGTCTTCATCCCAGGAGGTGTCATGATAGTATTTGCAGGAAGCTTCTCAAGACAACCTTTGGGTACCCAGATTTCTTCATAGGTGGTCCATTCCTGCAGTTAGTACCAATATACCTGGCAAACACTTCACCATTTTGATTCTTAAGCAGTTTATAGTTTGCATCAAAGGATTCATCAATGATAACAGGATTAGCACAAGTGAAGCCAGATAAGGTAGATGGATCCACTGAAGGTCCCTTTGCAGCAACCCATGTGGTTTTGGGATACTGCTCAGGCTTCCAGTATGAACCATCAACATTCATTTTCCTGTCGAACCCAACACCCTCTTTCCTAGGGTTTCGGTTCAGTATCTGCTTTTTGAGGACATCACATAGAGTCTGATGCCCTTTGAGGCTTTTGTACATCCCTGTTTCAAGCAAAGTCTTCAACCTAGCATTTTCATCAGCAATTGTAGTGGTTTCCTCAGCAGAGGGGTTAGTTACCACATCAGCAGTTGAAGACATTGCAACAGTGGCAGCAGTAGAACAACCAGCAACAGATGTAGCATTATCACGTTCAATGCATTTTAGACATGGTGGTTCGAACTCTTCGTGAGTGGAGCTGATCAGTTGTGCACGGAGTGACTCATTCTCCTTTTGAAGATCTTCATGAACCGCTTTCAATTTCTCAAGTTCTCGTTTCCTTTGAATGTAATCATGGGAAAGCTTTTCATGAGTTTTTGAGAGCGATTCATAAAGACCTTCAAGTTCCTTGTACTTAACATGAAGATTTTTTATGTCTTCAATTAAAGACTGAGAACGGGTCATTTCCACGTCCAACAGGTCTTCGCTTTTGTCTAACAGTTTTTGAATATGTTCCATGGCTTTCTGCTGTTCAGTGGCAATTTTAGCAAGTGTTTTGTAGCTAGGTTTTGATTCACAATCAGAGTCATCTTCACTAGATGTTTGAAAGTAAGCATCACGTGATTTTACCTTGGCACCGCGTTCCATGAAGCAGAAGGTGGGAGCAGAGTCGTCGTCCTCATCATCATTGTTGGGGACGGGGCCATTGTCTTCAGTGTTGAAGATGGACTTGCCCACATAGGCAGTGGCTAAAGCCAGACTTGCAGCACCAAAATCAGACTCCTCCTCCGACTCCACCTCCGTCTCTTCAGACGTAGACTCTTCCTCAGAATCCATCTCCTTGCCAACAAATGCGCGAGCCTTGCCAGATGAATTCTTCTTGTGTGATGAATACTTTGATGAAGACTTTGAGTATTTCTTCTTTTTCTTGTCATCAGAATCATATTCCTTGCTCTTCTTTTTCTTCTTCTCGTTGTCCCACTAAGGACACTCAGAGATGTAGTGACTAGGTTTCTTACACTTATGACATGTTCTCTTCTTGTAGTCATGAGTAGAAGCTTCATCATTTCTTGAGCTGGATCTTGAAGACTTTCTGAAGCCTTTCTTCCTAGTGAATTTTTGGAACTTCTTCACAAGCATGGCAAGCTCCTTTCCAATATCTTCAGGATCATCAGAACTGCAGTCAGATTCTTCTTCAGATGAGGAAACAGCTTTTGCCTTTAAGGCGCGAGATTGGCCATAGTTCGGACCATAGATGTCACGTTTCTTAGATAGCTAGAACTCATGTGTGTTGAGCCTCTCAAGTATGTCAGACGGATCGAGAGTCTTGAAGTCAGGGCGTTCTTGAATCATCAGGGCCAGGATATCAAATGAGCTGACGAGTGATCTCAGGAAGGTCTTGACGATTTCATGCTTGGTAATCTCAGTGGCGCCAAGTGCTTGAAGGTCATTTGTGATGTCAGTGAGACGATCAAAAGTGTGCTCTACATTCTCATTGTCATGTCTCTTGAAGCGATTGAAGAGATTGCGAAGGACGCTGATCCTTTGATCTCTCTGGGTAGAGACTCCTTCATTGACCTTTGAGAGCCAGTCCCAAACTTCCTTTGACGTGTCCAGAGCACTTACACGACCGTACTATCCTTTGGTCAGATGACCACAGATGATGTTCTTGGTCGTTGAATCCAATTGAATGAGCCTCTTGACATCAGCAGGGGTGATACCTTCACCAGTCTTGGGAACGCCGT
The DNA here is from genome assembly GCA_902687465.1 of Secale cereale. NCBI lineage: Eukaryota > Viridiplantae > Streptophyta > Magnoliopsida > Poales > Poaceae > Secale > Secale cereale. The sequence goes on along the minus strand of LR738715.1, from coordinate 123,994,933 downwards.
TCTTGACGACAAACCAGAGGTCCACATCAATGGCTTCAAGATGCATGCGCATCTTGTTCTTCCAGTAGGGATATTCGGTGCCATCGAAGACGGGGCACGCAGCCGAGACTTTGATTATCCCTGCAGTCGACATAGCTCAAACTCTAGGTGGTTAAACCAAATCACACAGAACAAGGGAGTACCTTGCTCTGATACCAATTGAAAGTGCAGTATATCGACTAGAGGGGGGGTGAATAGGCGATTTTTATCAAATGCTTCAAAACATGGTAGTTTCGAAGACAAACGATAAGCTCAAGCCTGTTAGTATGCAGCGGAAAGTGGACTACACTAGATAAGCCATAGTCATGTATTCAATGAAGTGAAAGCATGAAGACTAATAGCAACTAGGCAGTAGTGATCAAAAAGGAAGAAGGAATGAAGCCAATCATAACTAGTACATACTCAGTGAAGACAATCAGATAAGGCAAGCATGCAATGTCTTCACAACATAGAGCAGCAAGTAAAGGGAAGGAAATGATAGAACCAGTAGCTCGGGGAAGACAGTGATTTGTTAGACCAGTTCCAGTTGCTGTGACAACTGTACGTCTGGTTAGGGAGGCTGAGATTTAACTCAGAAGACCGCGTCTTCACCTTGTTCCCCTTGAGCTAAGGACACCTAGTCCTCGCCCAATCACTCGGGTAAGTCTTCAAGGTAGACTTCCAAACCTTCACAGACTTCGTTCACCGGCGATCCACAATTACTTTTGGATGCTCAGAACACGACGCCTAACCGGCTGGAGGAAACACAGTCCTCAAGTGTAATAAGTCTTCAGGTCACATAGACAGAAAGACTTCAGTGATGCCTAACACTCTTTGGCTCTGGGTGTTGGGGCTTTGTCCTCGCAAGGATTTCTCTCTCAAATACTTCGGAGGTGGGTTGCTCTCAAACGACAAAAGCCGTGCAATAACTCTGACCAGCCACCAATTTATGGTGTAGGGGGTGGGCTAATTATAGCCACTGGGCAACCCGACCTGATTTGTCCGAAGTGACCCTGGGTCACTAAGGAACTGACACGTGTTCCAACGGTCAGATTTCAAACACACAAGGCAACTTTACTTGAGCTCCAAGTAAAGCTGACTCATCTGCCTCTGGATAAGATTTGCTCTCATAGTCTTCGCTCGAAGACATAGGATTTGGTTGAGCATCACTTCAGTCACTCTGACTTAGTTCACTTGGACCCCACTTAACAGTACGGTGGTTCCTATGACTCAACAAAGAAGAAAAGGAAACAACGAAACATCTACGTCTTCGCTCTCCATAGTCTTCACACAATGTCTTCTCATGTCATAGTCTTCAATATGATTATCTTCATATACCACCACTGACATCAATGTCTTCATACATTTTTAGGGGTCATCTCCGGTAGGTTAACCGAATTAATGAGGGCTACTACCTGTGTTATCCTGCAATTCTCACAAACACATTAGTCCCTCAGCCAGGTTTGTCGTCAATACTCCAAAACTACTAGGGGTGGCACTAGATGCACTTACAACTTGTACCTATTCTTGGATTCGTACAACTCTGGAACCAACTCTCAACATATAAGTGAATGTCTTCACACTATGAGGTCAATGTCTTCTAAACTGATTTATCTTCAAAATCTTCTGAGAATGCATATGACCTCTTCCCATTCCCTCGCATCTCTAATGCTGTCACAGGTACATGTCCATGGGAGAATCCCTTGGTTCTCATAGTCTGCATTCATTGGCAGAATTCTTGCAGCGTCACATTAACTCTCCCGAAGCCAGTTCCTGTCTGACCAGCAGACTGAAGCCTTTGACAGTGTTGAAGCCTTTAAGTTTGAATCTCATGGCAACTAAGAAATCTGTTAGGAAGGGTGTCAGACAGCGCCGTGGAAATACCTCCAGAGATTTGCCTCCTGACCTCTATGAGATGTACAAGATTGATCCAGAGGAGGACTACAATCAGAGAAAAACTCGAATCCAATGGATTCGAAGATATTGGGCTGAATAGTGGTACAAGTACAGGCTTGTGACCCAGGAGTATGCTGAGAAGAATGCCATCAAGCGACCATGGGGAGACATTTTATACAAAAATCTTCCACCCAGGTCCAGAGCTGAAGCCATTGCCCAAGGCTTCTATCCTTGCATGGTCCGAGGGCCACAACCTGCCGATGCCGACCCATCGTCATTGCTATCGTGTCGTGATGACAATCTGTTCAAGCACAACCTCCAGTATGCCAAGAAATCGGCCAAGGAGAACAAGAAATCTTGGGGATTAGACTTCAACCTTGGCCCCTCTGCGCCTCGTGCCGATGGCACACACGAAGCTGAACCAAATCTTGTTGGGCCCTTCTATAACTTAGAAGGTCTCATCTCTCATATAAGGGTTCAAGGGGCGGATGTGGATCAACCTGCAGACGACGCTGACTCTGATGAAGCGCCTGCACCTCCGAAGCTGAAGAATAAGAAGAAACCCAAGGCTTCGAAGCCTTCCACTTCTCCAAAAGCTTCGAGAATGAAGCCTTTGGCCACTGTTCCACCTGCACCAAGTGTGCAGTCTGAAGATCACTCTCGTATCTCCAAGCCGAAGAAGCTAAAGAAGAAGCCCATGCACAACCCCAGCTCTGCTCTGACTCCTGCTACAGTTCTGAGGAATGAGAATGACTGCATTGATCTGTCTAGTGATGAAGATCTTGCTGATGACGCTCTTGAGCAATTGATAAAGAGCAAGCAAGATGCAGAAATCTTCAATGACTTGCCTCTCTTTGACGTGGCAGTCATCAACAACTTTATTTATGAGTGGTTTGACACCCCCAATCTCAGCTTCGATGATCTGCAACTTCCAATTGGCCTGAGCGTCTCATTCAACGGCGCCATTGCTTCCGAGCTAGCTCTTGCTCAGAACATTGTTGAGCTGAAGCACAAGATTGATTTTGAAAAGGCTCAATTCAAGAAGCATATGGCCAAGCTCAGCGTCAAAGATGTCCAGAATTTTCAAGTCATGATGCATGAGCTCAAGGAAGCCTTTCACAAGAAGCGTGAAGAAGCTAAAGGTTCTCATGAGCGCATAAAGGCTTTGGCTGCCAAGTGTGTCCAAGCTTACAATGAAGCTGAGAAGCGCAAGTCCCTTGGGCGTCCTCGCATCGACCCCAGGATGGCTGCCAAGAAGAAGAAGCCAAATGTGGCCCCAGCTGAAGCATCAAGGCAGGAAGAACCTCGCATTGTCTTTCCTGCCAGCATGACAGGCTCGAAGCCTAAGGTCCCCACAGTTGCTTCAGAACTCAAGAAGACAAAAGTCACTGAAGCTAAAGCCCGCAAGCGCAAACCCAAGAACACCACTGATGATGCTCCACCCACCAAGAAACTTAAGACCAAGAAAGTCTGGGCTACTCCCACAGAGCCCCTTATCGTCGAGCCAATTTCTATTGCTCGTCCTGCATCTGCACAACAAGAACGTCGTCTGACTATTCATGAGCCTGCTTCCACAGAGGCTCCTGAAGACATTCCAGTTGTTGACCCCACCGCAGCTGAAGACATTGGTCATCACGACAATGTTGAAGATGATAAAGTCCTTCCTCATATCGAGCATAATGTAGTACCATCGCCTGTTCTCACGAACAGCGAATGCATCAGCATTGGTTGTCCTTTGACGCCAATTGCTCAGGATGACTCATGGGCTGATCACCCACAAAAATCCCCACGTGATGAAGACACACCAGTTACTCCCCCAACACAGGTCACCACTCCAGTGGTTGACGATGAAGACTTTGAGGCCCAACCAACTCCATCTCCACAAGCGTCGCCAGTGTTTCGCAGACTTCGCAAAGGACCAAGGCCTCAAGTCGATCAATCAAGTGTTCCAGAAGGAGATGAGCGCCAATCTGTTTCACGCCAAGTGTTTTCTGAAGCCTCTCCTACTGTGAACATCCTTGAGTCTGAAGCCAAAGCGGCTGAAGATATTCCGGTTGCATCAGTCGATGAAGAAGGAACAAGAAAAGAAGAAGCACGTGTTGCCACACCCTCTGCCAACCAAGTTATTCTCGAGGAGAACATGTCCGACCCTCCAGCTTCTGAAGTGGAGGTTACACATTCTGAGGCGGCCACCAACACCACCACTGAAGCCAATGACATTGTCATGGCTGAAGCTAATGTGGCGCTTGAATTCCATGGGGTGCCTGAAGTGATAGCACCTGAAGCAAATCAGCAGCCTGAAGTCAATGCCACTGCTCCTGTTCCGCCTCCAAGGCCACATACTATCGAGCAAGCATACAACTATGGCCAGCTCATCTCTGTCAAATGGCCTCTTTTGGTTCCTCCGCCTGCTGCTGGTCCTCAATTTGATTACCACGTCGAGCACAGGCCTCAGGTTCAGAAACCAAAGCCAAGACTGCCCAGGTTTCCAGGTACTGCCACTTTGCCAGGGTCCTTCAATGCTAATGGCTTCATTGCGCACAACACCTTCTTTGATAGCGCCAAGAACCCCTATTCTAGACCAAGGATTTCATCAGATAGGTTCTGGAGCTACCAACAGCGCAGCTACTATTCACGTGTTCTCTATGATCAAGGGCGCATCTTCCCACTTATGCGTCTTGACACTGAAGCCATTGCTGGGATGCTGTGCCTTGAAGAAGCCCTTGATTGCTTCCGTGATGCTGGATTGCTGAACTTCGTCACTGATAAAGAGCATTGGAATGAAGAGCTGCTTCTGCACTTCTATGCAACCCTCCACATTCGCGGCACAACAGGGATCCGAAGACATGGGTCCTTGGGTGGATGACAGGAAATGTCCATCATGAAGCCAAAGCCTTTGACATCATTGAGCTAACTGGCCTACCCACTCCAGGAGAACTATATGAACCTGGTTGTCAACATCACCGCGATGCTTTGGAGAGTATCTTTCAGAAGCTAGAGCCCAACATGAGTCAAATGCTGAGCATGATGAAGCCCTTGCCACGCGATGCTGAGTACCCAAAGGAGTTCTTTGTTGAAGACCTTGAGTATATGCCCCGCACTATATATCATATTATCAGGCGAACTCTATGGCCTGTCAAAGGACACTCTTCATCAGCCAAACTTGAAGGAACAATGAAGACATTGGTCTTCTATATCTTCAATGGCATCAGCTTCAACGCTCAAGACTTCTTTATCAGGCAGTTGGCTGCATCAGGCTCTGATCTCTTTGGACTCAAGTTCTACGCTCCATGGGTCATGCGTCTCATCAAGCTTCATTCTGTTGTCAACTATCAGCCTTCTGCTCGCAACCATCTCATATTCCTGCCAGAGGTTGATATGTCAGTTGAAGCCATATACACACAGCCTGCCAAAGAGCCTCTTTATCTTCACAATGTTGATCACCAAAGCTTCACTCAGCCCATTGAAGGAGTTCCAGCAGTCACTCGTGTTTATCCTCTGGCTGGACATACTCGCTGATACATCCAAAACGTATCTATAATTTCTGCTTGCTCCATGCCTCTTTTGTGTGATATTGCTATGATATTTATACACTTCCATACACTTTTGATCATATTTGGACTAACCTATTAACTCAGTGCACCCCAGTGCCAGTTTCTGTTTTCTGCTGTTTTTGTATTTCAGGTTTTCCCATCACGTAAACTGCCAGAAAAATCCCGGAAAAATTATATAAAAAATCAGCGTTCCGGAAGCTTCCACACGGCCAAAGTAGGGCCGGAGGGGGGCCACCAGGGCTCCAGGCGCCCTGGTGGCGCAGCCCCCCTCCTGGCCGCACCGGGGGGGCGCCTGGGCCCCCCAGGTCTCCGCTGATGCCCCCCTTTGGCATATATTTAACACGCGTCCCGAAACCCTCGAGGACGGAACCCTTTTCGCGATCTCATCTCTGTTCCGCCGCCGCCGCGCTTCCAAGATCGGGAGCACCAGGAGCACTCTTCCCGGCACCCTGCCGGAGGGGAGGATCACCACCGGGAGCCTCTCCACCACCATGGACGCCTCCCGGATGAGTTGTGAGTAGTCTCCCTTGGACCATGGGTCCATGACCAGTAGCTATGTGATGTTCTCCTCCCATTCTTGTGCTTCACTAATTAGACCTCGTGAGCTGCCCTACATGATCGAGGCACATATGTAATCCTTATGCTGTTGCTATGATGAGTTTGCTGGGATCCGATGGATTGTGAGGTTATGTTCAGATTGTGTTTGAGTAATATATTTGATTTACCTCTTTTATATTTATGTTCTTGAGTAATTCTTGCATGTTCTCCGTTGCTATTTATTGCTTTGGCCAAGTAGTAGGTAGTAAGTAGTAGGTAGTGATTCTTCTTCTTCTTTTCTTATTCTTCTTCTTCTTTTCTTCTTCTTCTTCTTCTTCTTCTTCTTCTCTTCCTATTCCTTCTTTTCTTCCTATTCCTTGATTTTCTTCATCTTATTATGTCATTTGTGGACTAAATAGGCTAAATTATGTCATAAATGGACTAAATAGGCTAAATAAGAGGAGGAAAAGAAGAAGAAGAAGAAGAATAAGAAGAAGAAGAAGAAGAAGAATAAGAAAAGAAGAAGAATAAGAAAAGAAGAAGAA
>LR738715.1:123967209-123986777 GCA_902687465.1 Secale cereale | reverse complement strand
GCCTACGAATCAAATCAAGAGAACTAAGTTCAAGGCCTTAAGAATAGGTAATTACCAGCATGTACTTCTCCTTAGTCAGAAACTTGCCGCGACACTTCTTCTTCGCCCTCCTAATACCCTTCGAGGCATAGTAGTCTCGAACGGCCTGCACCCGAGCCTCGTGCCGTAAGTTCTTAAGTAGGCGCTTGCACTCGACTTCGACAACTGAAGCCGCAGCCTCCTGCTCTCCATCTGAAATCCTGTAGAAGGTCTGCAGTCAAACAAGACAACGCTGATTAGTAAAATCACTACGTAGTGTTGATCTTTAATTCTGTAAAGGAGAAATTACCCAGAACCGACGGAACACAATGTCGGCCACCGTCTCGCACTCGACACCGGCGACCATCTCCCCCGGCGGGGCTGGGGCAGCCTCGTACAGCTCCCAGCTAAGTGCTAGCTGTGGAACCTGGCCCTCACCGGGCAACGTGACCCACCCAGGGAAGTGCTGCCGGCAAAGCACACCAAGGACCTGGTTGGGCCTGCGGACACCACGGGGGTGTACCCAGCCCCTGCAGTATGTCAAGGCCAATGCATTAGATATTAATTTGAAGAAACATGAAGGCAAAAGGTTAAAAAAGAGTAAATTCACTTACTTCAACCCATTAGGCTGTATCAACCACCTCTGGTCGGGGGTCGTCGGCACGGGCGGGAGCTTTGTACCGCCACGCTGGTAGACCTTCTTGCCCTTGTCAACCATCTCGCCCTCGGTGTAGCTATCATCAGAGAAGGTGTCCTCGCTATCATCAATAGGGCCACTAGCATCCGGAGTCTCGTGCGAAGAAGACTCCGGGACCGGAGTCTTCCGGGACGAAGACTCTGGGACCGGACTCACGTGTGGCGAAGGAGAGGTGCCCCGAGTCTGGTGGCGCGAAGGATCGGCGACCCCAGTCTGGTGGGGCGAAGGATCCGCGACCCGAGTCTGGTGGCGCGAAGGATCGGCAACCCCAGTCTGGTGGGGCGAAGGATCCGCGACCCGAGTCTGGTGGGCCGAAGAATCGACGACCGGAGGCTCATGGACCGGAGTCCGAGACGGGTCCATGTCAGACGGAGCGGTCCTGTGGTCGGGTGAATCAGCTGGGGGTGGCGGCGAGGAAGGCGTAGCAGCCTTCCTACCTCTCCCGCTGCCACGTCCACCTCTAGCAGCCTTCTTCGTCCTCCCTCGACCTCTGCCGGCCGAAGAAGAAGGGCCCGCCGGTGCTGACTGCATACTGTCTAGCAGCGCTCTCCGGAGGGGCTGGGCTGGAATAATGGAAGCACCCCTCCCAGGAGCGCTCGCACGAGGCTCGGAGCGCTCTGGACCCTTGCCCACCATCCTGTCAACACCTGCAATGACAAAAAGTAAACGAAATTAGTATAACATAAAAAAAATTGAATAACTGACATGAATACTATGTATATAATTTAAGAGTATCATCATCATGAACATAATAAAAAATTGAATACCTGACATTACTAATATTACTCTGAATCGTCTATATATGCTCCGGGATCATTAAATGCATCATCATCATCACTATCAGTGATGAGCCCATCATCATCATTAATAAATGCATCAACATGTGGAAGGCCTCCTTTACGTAATTGTTCAAGCATTGAAAGGTCATCTGCAGCAGTAACTTCTTCTTGTTCCGGCTCTTCTTGTTCCGGCTCAGGGGTGAAGTCGGATTCACTATCGCTGTCTACTTCAATGTTCAGGGGTACAGTTGAGCGGTTCTTGAAACGTTTTTTGGAAAGACGTGTTTCTTGGAAGAATTCTCCTTCGTCATATGTGTCTTGGTCATAATCCTCTTCATTGGGGGGAGGTGGTCTAACACGTGGCGGCACTTCATAAACAACATCCCAACCACTGAGATTTGAATCACTTTGACAGGCCCACGGTAGATAGAAAACTTGGGTTGCCTGTTGAGCCGTAATATAGACATCGGGAACATCCAAATGGGTGCTTTGTTTGATTTCGACTAGCCCTATATGTTCATGAGTCCTTCTAGTATCCTTCGGCTGGAACCAATAACATCTGAAGACTACGACGTTTGGTGGGTTTTCACCATAGAATTGAAGTTCATAAATTGCTTCAACTCTTCCATAATACTGTTGGAAATATGCCCTAGAGGCAATAATAAATTGGTTATTATTATATTTCCTTGTTCACGATAATCGTTTATTATCCATGCTAGAATTGTATTGATATGAAACTCAGATACATGTGTGGATACATAGACAAACACCATGTCCCTAGTAAGCCTCTAGATGACTAGCTCGTTGATCAATGGATGGTTACGGTTTCCTGACCATGGACATTGGATGTCGTTGATAACGGGATCACATCATTAGGAGAATGATGTGATGGACAAGACCCAATCCTAAGCCTAGCACAGATCGTGTAGTTCGTATGCTAAAGCTTTTCTATATGTCAAGTATCCTTTCCTTAGACCATGAGATTGTGCAACTCCCGGATACCGTAGGAATGCTTTGGGTGTACCAAACGTCACAACGTAACTGGGTGGCTATAAAGGTGCACTACAGGTATCTCCGAAAGTGTCTGTCGGGTTGGCACGAATCGAGACTGGGATTTGTCACTCCGTATGACGGAGAGGTATCTCTGGGCCCACTCGGTAGGACATCATCATAATGTGCACAATATGTGATCAAGGAGTTGATCACGGGATGATGTGTTACGGAACGAGTAAAGAGACTTGCCGGTAACGAGATTGAGCAAGGTATCGGTATACCGACGATCGAATCTCGGGCAAGTGCTATACCGATAGACAAAGGGAATCGTATACGGGATTGATTAAATCCTTGACATCGTGGTTCATCCGATGAGATCATCGTGGAACATGTGGGAGCCAACATGGGTATCCAGATCCCGCTGTTGGTTATTGGCCGGAGAGTTGTCTCGGTCATGTCTACATGGTTCCCGAACCCGTAGGGTCTACACACTTAAGGTTCGATGACGCTAGGGTTATAGGGAAAGTATGTACGCGGTTACCGAATGTTGTTCGGAGTCCCGGATGAGATCCCGGACGTCACGAGGAGTTCCGGAATGGTCCGGAGGTAAAGATTCATATATGGGAAGTCCTGTTTTGGTCACCGGAAAAGTTTCGGGCGATATCGGTAATGTACCGGGACCACCGGGAGGGTCCCGGGGGTCCACCAGGTGGGGCCACCAACCCCAGGTGGCTGCGTGGGCTAAGTGTTGGAAATATGCCCTAGAGGCAATAATAAATTGGTTATTATTATATTTCCTTGTTCGCGATAATCGTTTATTATCCATGCTAGAATTGTATTGAAAGGAAACTCAGATACATGTGTGGATACATAGACAAACACCATGTCCCTAGTGAGCCTCTAGATAACTAGCTCGTTGATCAATAGATGGTTACGGTTTCCTAACCATGGACATTGGATGTCGTTGATAACGGGATCACATCATTAGGAGAATGATGTGATGGACAAGACCCAATCCTAAGCCTAGCACAGATCGTGTAGTTCGTATGCTAAAGCTTTTCTATATGTCAAGTATCTTTTCCTTAGACCATGAGATTGTGCAACTCCCGGATACCGTAGGAATGCTTTGGGTGTACCAAACGTCACAACGTAACTGGGTGGCTATAAAGGTGCACTACAGGTATCTCCGAAAGTGTCTGTCGGGTTGGCACGAATCGAGACTGGGATTTGTCACTCCGTGTGACGGAGAGGTATCTCTGGGCCCACTCGGTAGGACATCATCATAATGTGCACAATATGTGATCAAGGAGTTGATCACGGGATGATGTGTTACGGAATGAGTAAAGAGACTTGCCGGTAACGAGATTGAGCAAGGTATCGGTATACCGACGATCGAATCTCGGGCAAGTGCTATACCGATAGACAAAGGGAATCGTATACGGGATTGATTGAATCCTTGACATCGTGGTTCATCCGATGAGATCATCGTGGAACATGTGGGAGCCAACATGGGTATCCAGATCCCGCTGTTGGTTATTGGCCGGAGAGTTGTCTCGGTCATGTCTACATGGTTCCCGAGCCCGTAGGGTCTACACACTTAAGGTTCGATGACGCTAGGGTTATAGGGAAGGTATGTACGCGGTTACCGAATGTTGTTCGGAGTCTCGGATGAGATCCCGGACGTCACGAGGAGTTCCGGAATGGTCCGGAGGTAAAGATTCATATATGGGAAGTCCTGTTTTGGTCACCGGAAAAGTTTCGGGCGATATCGGTAATGTACCGGGACCACCGGGAGGGTCCCGGGGGTCCACCAGGTGGGGCCACCAGCCCCAGATGGCTGCGTGGGCTGAGTGTGGGAGGGGACCAGCCCCAAGGGGGCTGGTGCGCCCCCCCACCTAGTCCCTAGGCGCATGGAGTGTGGAGGGGGGCAAACCCTAGGTCCAGATGGGCCTTAAGGCCCACCCTAGGGCGCCCCCTCTCTCTCCCCCCCTTGGCCGCACCCTAGATGGGTTTTCTAGGGCTGGCCGCACCCCTAGGGGTGGGAAACCCTAAAGGGGGCGCATCCCTCCCTTCCCCCTATATATATGTGAGGTTTTGGGGCTGCTAGATACACGAGAACGTCTCCCTCTTGGCGCAGCCCTATCCCTCTACCTCCTCGTCTCTTGCAGCGCTTGGCGAAGCCCTGCTGGAGTCCCGCGCTCCTCCACCACCACCACGCCGTCGTGCTGCTGTTGGAGGGAGTCTTCCCCAACCTCTCCCTCTCTCCTTGCTGGATCAAGGCGTGGGAGACGTCACCGGGCTGCACGTGTGAAGAACGCGGAGGCACCGTTGCTTCGGTGCTAGGATCTTCGGCGATCTGAATCGCGGCGAGTACGACTCCATCAACCGCGTTCTTGAACGCTTCCGCTTAGCGATCTACAAGGGTATGTGGATCCAACTCTCCTCTCGTAGATGTGCATCTCCTAGATTGATCTTGGTGAGCGTAGGAAAATTTTTGTTTCCCATGCAACGTTCCCCAACAGTGGCATCATGAGCTAGGTCTTTGCGTAGATGCAATCACGAGTAGAGCACAAAGGAGTTTGTGGGCGTTGATGTTTAGATTGCTTCCCTCCTTGGTCTTTTCTTGATTCAGCGGTATTGTGGGATGAAGCGGCTCGGACCAACCTTACATGTCCTCGTACATGAGACCGGTTCCATCGACAGACATGTGACTTTTGTTGCATAAGATGGCTAGCGGGTGTCTGTCTCTCCCACCTTAGTTGAATCGGATTCGACAAAGGCGGTCCTTGTAGAAGGTTAAATAGCAACTTAAATATCACCGTTGTGGCTTTGCGTAGGTAAGAAGCGTTCTTGCTAGATACCCATAGCAGCCACGTAAAACATGCAACAACAAATTAGAGGACGTCTAACTTGTTTTTTCAGGGTATGTTTGTGATATGATATGGCCAATGACATGATGAGATATATTTGATGTATGAGATGATCATGTTGTAATAGTTAATATCGACTTGCATGTCGATGTATACGGCAACCGGCAGGAGCCATAGGGTTGTCTTTAATTTTTGTATGACCTGCGTGTCAATCATTAAGCGCTATGTAATGCTTTACTTTATCGCTAAACGGTAGCAATAGTAGTAAGAGCATGGTGGGCGCGCGACAACCCCGATGGCGACACGATGATGGAGATCATGATGATGGGGATCATGGTGTTACGCCGGTGACGATGGAGATCATGCCGGTGCTTTGGAGATGGAGATCAAAAGCACGAGTTGATGGCCATATCATGTCACTTATGATTTGCATGTGATGTTAATCCTTTTATGCATCTTATTTTGCTTAGGACGACGGTAGCATTATAAGATGATCCCTCACTAAAATTTCAAGATGAAATTGTGTTCCCCCCGAGTGTGCGCCGTTGCGAAGGTTCGTCGTTTCGAAGCACCACATGATGATCGGGTGTGATAGACTCTACGTTCGCATACAACGGGTGCAAGCCAGTTTTGCACATGCAGAACACTCGGGTTAGACTTGACGAGCCTAGCATGTACAGACATGGCCTCGGAACACGGAAGACCGAAAGGTCGAGCATGAGTCATATAGTAGATATGATCAACATGAAGATGTTCACCATTGACACCACCTCATCTCACGTGATGATCGGACTTGGGTTGGTGGATTTGGATCATGTCACGCTCGGATGACCAGAGGGATGTCAATTTGAGTGGGAGTTATAAGTAATTTGATTAGTTAAACTCACTTATCATGAACAATAGTCTAAGTTGCCTTTGCAAATTATGTTGTAGATCAATAGCTTGCGTTGTAGCTCCCTGTTTAAATACGATCCTAGAGAAAGACTAAGTTGAAAGATATTGTAAGCAAGGATGCGGACTGGGTCCGTAGTCCGAGGAGTGTCCTCACTGCTGCACAGAAAGCTTACGTCTTTGATGCACCGCTCAATGTGCAAACCCCTACAACGTTGTCTGTGGATGTTGTGAACACCTGAGAGACACGTCCTGATGACTACTTGATAGTTTAGTGCACCATACTTTACGGCTTAGAATCGGGATTCCAATGACGTTTGAACGCCATGGAACATATGAGATGTTCTAAGAGCTGAAATTGGGATTTCAGGCTCATGCCCGTGTTGAGAGGTATGAGACCTCTGACAAGTTCCTTTGCCAAAAAGATGGAGGAGAATAGCTCAACTAGTGAGCACGTACTCAGAATGTCTGGGTGCTAAAACCACTTGAACCAAGTGGGAGTTAATCTTCCAGGTGAGATAGTGGTTGACAGAATTCTCTAGACACTATCACCAAGCTACTAGAACTTCGTGATGAACTATGACATGCAAAGGATGGAGATGATCCCGGTGCTGTCAGCGGTTCTTAGTACCGCAAAAGTAGAGATCAAGAAGGAGCATCAAGTGTTGATGGTTTAACAAGACCACTGGTTTCAAAAGGGTAAGGGCTAGAAGGGAAACTTCATGAATGGCAAACCTGTTGTCGCTCTGATGAAGGAACCCATGGTTGAACCCAAACCTCGAGACTAAGTGCTTCTATTGTAAGGGGAACGGTCACATGGTAGCGGAACCACCCCAAATACATGGTAGATATGATAGCTGGCAACTTCAACAAAGTATATTTGATATACGTGTTATTGATGTGTACCTTAGTAGTACTCCTTGTAGCACATGGGTATTGGATACCGGTTCAGTTACTATTATTAGTGACTTGAAGCAAAAGCTACGGACTGAACGGAGACTAGCTAAGGGCGAGGTGACGATGTGTGTTGGAAGTGTTTCCAAGGTTGATGAGATCACCATCGCACACTTCCTCTATTTTCGAGATTAGTGTTGAACCTAGATAAATGTTATCAGGTGTCTACGTTGAGCATGAAAATGATTAGATCATGTTCATCGCAATACGGTTATTCATTTAAGTTAGAGAATAATGGTTATTCTGTTTACATGAATAATACCTTTATGGTCATGCACCCAATGGTTCGTTGAATCTCGATCATGGTAATACACATAATGATAATATTAATGCCAAAAGATGTAGAGTTAATAATGATAGTACCACTTTCTTGTGGCACTGCCGCTTAGGTCATTTTGGCATAAAATGCATGAAGAAGCTCCATGCTGATGGATGTTTGGAGTCACTTGATTTTGAATCGCTTGACACATGCGAGCCATGCCTCATGGGCAGGATGACTGAGATCTCGTTTTCAGGTACAATGAAACGGGTAAGTGACTTATTGGAAATCATACATGCTGATGTATGTGATCCAATGAGAATTAAGGCGTGTGGTGGATATCGTTATTTTCTCATCTTCAATGACGATTTGAGTAGATATGGTATATTTACTTAATGAAGCAAAAGTCTGAAACGTTTGAAAGGTTCAAACAATTTCAGAGTGAAGATTAAGAATCATCATAACAAGAAGATCATGTTCCTATGATATGATCAAGGGGATATTATCTGAATTATGAGTTTGGCAATCACTTAAGACATTGTGGAATTGTTTCGCAGTTGAAGTCCCCTGGAACACCACAGCGTAATGGTGTGTCCGGACATCGTAATCGAACCTTATGAGATATGGTGCGATCTATGGTGTATCTTACCGATCTACCGCTATTATTTTGAGGTTATGCATTAGAGACAGCTGCATTCACTTTAGATAGGGCACCATCTAAGTCCGTTGAGACGACGCCGTATGAACTATGGTTTGGCAAGAAACCAAAGTTGTCGTTTTCTTGATGTTTGGGGCTGCGATGCTTATGGCTTCAGCCGGGAAAAGCTCGAACCCAAAGCGGACAAATACATCTTCATATGATACCCAAAGGTAACAGTTGGGTATACCTCCTATCTCAGATCCAAGGGAAAAAAATGTTTGTCCCTAAGAACGGGTCCTTTCTCGAGAAGGAGTTTCTCTCGAAAGAATTGAGTGGGAGGAAGATAGAACTTGATGAGGTCGTCGAACCCTCACTTCAACCGGAGAATAGTGCAACACAGAAAGATGTTTCTGTGGAACCTACGACGTTGAAGAGGAAACTAATGATAGTGATCATGAAGCTCCAGATCAAGTTGCTATCGAACCTCGTAGGTCGACAAGGATATGTACTACTCCTGAGTGGTACGGTGATCCTGTCTTAGAGGTCATGTTGTTGGACAACGATGAACCTACAAACTATGGAGAAGCGATGGTGGGCCCATATTCCGACAAATGGTTAGAAGCCGATAAATCCGAGATAGGATCCATGTATCAAAACAAAGTATGGACTTTGGTGGACTTGCCCTATGATCGGCAAGCCATTGAGACAAATGGATCTTTAAGACTAAGACGGACGTGGACGGTAATGTCACCGTCTATGAAGCTCGACTTGTGGCGAAGAGTTTTCCACAAGTTCAAGGAGTTGACTACGATGAGATTTTCTCACCCGTAGCGATGCTTAAGTCCGTCGGAATCATGTTAGCATTAGCTGCATTTATGAAATCTGGCAGATGGATGACAAAACAAGTTTCCTTACCAGTTTTCGTAAGGAAAGGTTGTATGTGATACAATCAGAAAGGTTTTGTCGATCCTAAGGATGCTAAAAGGATATGCTAGCTCCAGCGATCCTTCCATGGACTAGAGCAAGCATCTCGGAGTCGGAATATACACTTTGATGGAGTGATCAAAGTTTTTGGGTATACAAAGTTTGTTGGAAACTTGAATTTGCAATAAAGTGAGTGGGAGCACTACAACATTTCTGATAAGTATATGTGAATGACATATTGTTGATCCGAAATGATGTAGAATTTCTGGAAAGCATAAAGGGTTGTTTGAAATGAGTTTTCAAAGGAAGACCTGGATAAAGCTGCTTACATATTGGGCATCAAGATCTATACAGATAGATCAAGACGCCTGATGATACTTTCAAAGGAACACACACCTTTGACATGATTTTGAAGGAGTTCAAAATAGATCAGTCAAAGAAGGAGTTCTTACCTGAGTTGTAAGGTGTGAAGTTGAGTAAGACTCAAAACTTGACCACGGCAGAAGGAAGAGGAAGGACGAAGGTCGTCCCCTATGCTTTTGTCATAGGCTCTGTACGGTACACCATGCTAAGTACCGCACCTGATGTGTGCCTTGCCACACGTCTGGCAAGAGGGTACAAAGGTGATCCAGGAGTGGATTACTAGATAGTGGTCAAAATTATCCTTAGAGGAGTAAGGAAATGTTTCTCGGTTATGGAGGTGATAAAGAGTTCGACGTAAAGAGTTACGTCGATGCAAGCTTAACACCTATCCGGATAACTCTAAGTGGAGATACCGGATACGTATAATGGAGCAACAGTTTGGAATAGCTCCAAGTGGAACATGATAGCAGCATCTACGATATGACATAAGGTTTTGCGAAGAACATAGGGATCTGAATGTTGCAGACCCGTTGACTACAACCTCTCTCACAAGCATAACATGATCAAACCCAGAACTCATTGAGTATTAATCACATATTGATGTGAACTAGATTACTGACTCTAGTGAACTCTTTGGATGTTAGTCACATGGCGATGTGACCTGCGAGTGTTAATCACATGGCGATGTGAACTAGATTATTGACTCTAGTGCAAATGGGAGACTGTTGGAAATATGCCCTAGAGGCAATAATAAATTGGTTATTATTATATTTCCTTGTTCACGATAATCGTTTATTATCCATGCTAGAATTGTATTGATAGGAAACTCAGATACATGTGTGGATACATAGACAAACACCATGTCCCTAGTAAGCCTCTAGATGACTAGCTCGTTGATCAATGGATGGTTATGGTTTCCTGACCATGGACATTGGATGTCGTTGATAACGGGATCACATCATTAGGAGAATGATGTGATGGACAAGACCCAATCCTAAGCCTAGCACAGATCGTGTAGTTCGTATGCTAAAGCTTTTCTATATGTCAAGTATCCTTTCCTTAGACCATGAGATTGTGCAACTCCCGGATACCGTAGGAATGCTTTGGGTGTACCAAACGTCACAACGTAACTGGGTGGCTATAAAGGTGCACTACAGGTATCTCCGAAAGTGTCTGTCGGGTTGGCACGAATCGAGACTGGGATTTGTCACTCCGTATGACGGAGAGGTATCTCTGGGCCCACTCGGTAGGACATCATCATAATGTGCACAATATGTGATCAAGGAGTTGATCACGGGATGATGTGTTACGGAACGAGTAAAGAGACTTGCCGGTAACGAGATTGAGCAAGGTATCGGTATACCGACGATCGAATCTCGGGCAAGTGCTATACCGATAGACAAAGGGAATCGTATACGGGATTGATTGAATCCTTGACATCGTGGTTCATCCGATGAGATCATCGGGGAACATGTGGGAGCCAACATGGGTATCCAGATCCCGCTGTTGGTTATTGGCCGGAGAGTTGTCTCGGTCATGTCTACATGGTTCCCGAGCCCGTAGGGTCTACACACTTAAGGTTCGATGACGCTAGGGTTATAGGGAAAGTATGTACGCGGTTACCGAATGTTGTTCGGAGTCCCGGATGAGATCCCGGACGTCACGAGGAGTTCCGGAATGGTCCGGAGGTAAAGATTCATATATGGGAAGTCCTATTTTGGTCACCGGAAAAGTTTCGGGCGATATCGGTAATGTACCGGGACCACCGGGAGGGTCCCGGGGGTCCACCAGGTGGGGCCACCAGCCCCAGGTGGCTGCGTGGGCTAAGTGTGGGAGGGGACCAGCCCCAAGGGGGCTGGTGCGCCCCCCCACCAAGTCCCTAGGCGCATGGAGTGTGGAGGGGGGCAAACCCTAGGTCCAGATGGGCCTTAAGGCCCACCCTAGGGCGCCCCCTCTCTCTCCCCCCCTTGGCCGCACCCTAGATGGGTTCTGGGGGGCTGCCGCCACCCCTAGGGAGGAAACCCTAGATGGGGGCGCAGCCCCTACCTCCCCCCTATATATATGTGAAGTTTAGGGCTGCCCAGAACAAGTTTTGACCTCGGTCGATTGGCGCAGCCCTACCTCTCTCCCTCCTCGTCTCCCGCAGCGCTTGGCGAAGCCCTGCTGGAGTCCCGCGCTCCTCCACCACCACCACGCCGTTGTGCTGCTGTTGGATGGAGTCTTCCCCAACCTCTCCCTCTCTCCTTGCTGGATCAAGGCGTGGGAGACGTCACCGGGCTGCACGTGTGAAGAACGCGGAGGCACCGTCCGTTCGGTGCTAGGATCTTCGGCGATCTGAATCGCGGCGAGTACGACTCCATCAACCGCGTTCTTGAACGCTTCCGCTTAGCGATCTACAAGGGTATGTGGATCCAACTCTCCCCTCGTAGATGCATCTCCTAGATTGATCTTGGTGAACGTAGGAAAATTTTTGTTTCCCATGCGACGTTCCCCAACAGCTGTTGGAAATATGCCCTAGAGGCAATAATAAATTGGTTATTATTATATTTCCTTGTTCACGATAATCGTTTATTATCCATGCTAGAATTGTATTGATAGGAAACTCAGATACATGTATGGATACATAGACAAACACCATGTCCCTAGTGAGCCTCTAGACGACTAGCTCGTTGATCAATAGATGGTTACGGTTTCCTAACCATGGACATTGGATGTCGTTGATAACGGGATCACATCATTAGGAGAATGATGTGATGGACAAGACCCAATCCTAAGCCTAGCACAGATCGTGTAGTTCGTATGCTAAAGCTTTTCTATATGTCAAGTATCTTTTCCTTAGACCATGAGATTGTGCAACTCCCAGATACCGTAGGAATGCTTTGGGTGTACCAAATGTCACAACGTAACTGGGTGGCTATAAAGGTGCACAACAGGTATCTCCGAAAGTGTCTGTTGGGTTGGCACGAATCGAGACTGGGATTTGTCACTCCGTATGACGGAGAGGTATCTCTGGGCCCACTCGGTAGGACATCATCATAATGTGCACAATATGTGATCAAGGAGTTGATCACGGGATGATGTGTTACGGAACGAGTAAAGAGACTTGCCGGTAACGAGATTGAGCAAGGTATCGGTATACCGACGATCGAATCTCAGGCAAGTGCTATACCGATAGACAAAGGGAATCGTATACGGGATTGATTGAATCCTTGACATCGTGGTTCATCCGATGAGATCATCGTGGAACATGTGGGAGCCAACATGGGTATCCAGATCCCGCTGTTGGTTATTGGCCGGAGAGTTGTCTCGGTCATGTCTACATGGTTCCCGAGCCCGTAGGGTCTACACACTTAAGGTTCGATGACGCTAGGGTTATAGGGAAGGTATGTACGCGGTTACCGAATGTTGTTCGGAGTCCCGGATGAGATCCCGGACGTCACGAGGAGTTCCGGAATGGTCCGGAGGTAAAGATTCATATATGGGAAGTCCTGTTTTGGTCACCGGAAAAGTTTCGGGCGATATCGGTAATGTACCGGGACCACCGGGAGGGTCCCGGGGGTCCACCAGGTGGGGCCACCAGCCCCAGATGGCTGCGTGGGCTGAGTGTGGGAGGGGACCAGCCCCAAGGGGGCTGGTGCGCCCCCCCACCTAGTCCCTAGGCGCATGGAGTGTGGAGGGGGGCAAACCCTAGGTCCAGATGGGCCTTAAGGCCCACCCTAGGGCGCCCCCTCTCTCTCCCCCCCCTTGGCCGCACCCTAGATGGGTTTTCTAGGGCTGGCCGCACCCCTAGGGGTGGGAAACCCTAAAGGGGGCGCAGCCCTCCCTTCCCCCTATATATATGTGAGGTTTTGGGGCTGCTAGATACACGAGAACGTCTCCCTCTTGGCGCAGCCCTATCCCTCTACCTCCTCGTCTCTTGCAGCGCTTGGCGAAGCCCTGCTGGAGTCCCGCGCTCCTCCACCACCACCACGCCGTCGTGCTGCTGTTGGAGGGAGTCTTCCCCAACCTCTCCCTCTCTCCTTGCTGGATCAAGGCGTGGGAGACGTCACCGGGCTGCACGTGTGAAGAACGCGGAGGCACCGTTGCTTCGGTGCTAGGATCTTCGGCGATCTGAATCGCGGCGAGTACGACTCCATCAACCGCGTTCTTGAACGCTTCCGCTTAGCGATCTACAAGGGTATGTGGATCCAACTCTCCTCTCGTAGATGTGCATCTCCTAGATTGATCTTGGTGAGCGTAGGAAAATTTTTGTTTCCCATGCAACGTTCCCCAACAAATACTCGATACCTCCTTCGCCGATAGCAGAGACACAACAATTTGTAGACTTTCGGTCGGCCATAGATAGCTCTTTGCCATAGGTACAAAAGCGATACCCGTTGATGTCGTATTTGTCAAATGAACGGACCTTAAAGTCAAAACCATTAGCTACTTGTCTCAATTCGGCATCCATAATCTCTGAATTAGCCTACAAGTTTAATACGAAAGGATTGTTGCATTAGTCGCAAATTAGCCAAAGAAATGAAATGGTCTAACGGAAATTACCGTTTGTTTGAACCAAGAGATGAAACCGGGATAGGCGCCTCCTTGCTTTGCGAGAAGCTCATACTCTTCGACGGAATCCTTTTGTATCACCGCTCCATACGAGAATATGGCGACGTATCGACTGCATCAAATATCCCGGAATAAGAGCAGTTCAAAGGAATTAGAAATTGCGAAACAATGTACGGAGATCTTACTCGATGTACGGCCGCACTTCTGTTAGGTTGTTGAAGAGATACAGCGAAATGGTCCAACATTCTTCGACACCCAACCGTACTGGTTTCGAACCACTGGCTGGTGCGAGATCCCCTTTGAATAGGCTGAGGTTGGATCGACCCTTTTTAGCATTGTACCGAGGCTTCGGATTATGCAAATGACGATTTTTGGCTTCGTAGTGTGCTGTCACGAAGTTTGCCGCCTCCTCAGTGATGAATGCCTCGGCCATCGATGCTTCAATTCTACGTTTGTTTTTACATTTTGCTCGAAGCGTCTTCTGCATTCTCTCAGTTGAGTAGCACCAACGATTTTGCACGGGCCCTCCCAATCTTGCCTCGGTCGGGAGATGCAAAATCAAGTGCTGCATTGGATTAAACATGCTCGGCGGAAAGATTTTCTCTAACTTGCAGATCAACTCCGGTGCCAACTGTTCCATTTCTTCGAGGAGACCAGGCGATAGTTCTTTCGCACAAAGAACACGGAAGAAATAGCTCAGCTCTGCCAGTACTAGCCATTCATCCTCAGGGATGAAGCCACGCAACATCACCGGCATTATCCGCTCAATCCATATGTGCCAATCATGACTTTTTAGACCAAATATTTTCAATTTTTCAAGACTCGCTCCCCTCTTTAGATTTGCTGCATACCCATCGGGGAACATTAACTGCATTTTCACCCACAGAATAATTTCCCTCATAGCTGGCCTTCCAAGATTGAACCATGCCTTTGGCTTCGTGAAGTTCCGCTTTCCTTTCGGATCTTGCATGTTTTGTAACGGTCTATCACATAGCTCCTCTTGATCGACTCTAGCCTTAGGATTATCCTTTGACTTCCCCTCTATGCCGAACAATGTGCCAAAAATGGCTTCGGCAATGTTCTTTTTGGTGTGCATCACGTCGATGTTGTGTGGGCAAAGGAGGTCTTTAAAGAAAGGCAGATCCCATAAGCATGTCTTGTGAGTCCAGGCGTGTTTCTTATTATACCCCTTGAAATACCCTGGACGCTCTGGATCTGGCTCGAGAGCGTTTAACTGATCTAGGGTTTGTTGGCCTGTCAATGCAGGTGGTGCAGAGTGTTTGACAAGTCTACCTTTCATGAAGTTCTTCTTGTCTTTCCTGAACTTATGGTGAGGATCCAGAAACTGTCTATGCAAGTCGAAGCAACTATACTTGTGCCCTGCCGTCAGCCAACGAAACTCAAGAGCTCCCTTGCATGTGGGGCACGGGAACCTTCCATGCACACACCAGCCAACGAATAGCGCATACGCCGGCAAGTCATGCGTCGAGTACATGTACCAGGCACGCATTATGAAGTTCTGTTTGCTAAAGGCGTCATATGTCTTGAACCCATTAACCCAAGCTTCTTGCAATTCGTCCTTAAGCGGCTGCATGTACACATTCATATTCTTCCCCGGATAGTTGGGCCCTGGAATTATCAACGTCAGGAAAATGTTCTTTCTTTGCATAATCTGTCCGGGGGGGAGATTGAGTGGAATGACAAACACGGGCCAACAACTGTATTGGGTTGCCGTCTGACCATACACACTGAACCCATCCGTGCTGACGGCGACTCGAGGATGCCTTGGATCTGCCGTTTTTTCCTTATGTAATGCATCGAAGCGCTTCCACGCTTCACCATTCGATGTGTGCACCATCATCAAATTCCCATCTGCATCACGTTCGGTTCTTTTGCCCGTTTTGTGCCATGTCATCTGTCTGGCCGTCTCTTTGACCATGAAAAGACGTTGAAGTCTTGGTACAATTGGCAAATACCGAAGAACATTAACGGCTATTTTGGTCTGCGTCTTCTCACCCATACCATTGTCTACCACAACATACCTGGATGACTCGCAAATGGGACAATAGTTCAAGTCCTCATACTGGTGCCTAAATAAGACACATCCTTTCTCACAGGCATGTATCTTCTCATAGGGCATCTTAAGAGCACGAAGGATTTTGTCTGACTGGTACAGGTTTGCAGGTAGCACATGGCCTTTGGGTAGAAATCGTCCGAATACTGTCATCATCGCGTCGTAGCATTCTCTACCCAAGTTGAACTGAGCCTTCAAAGCCATGATTTGTGAGATGGCATCCAGCTGACAAAGTTCAGTGTGCTCGTGGAGAGGACGTTTTGAGGACTCCAACATTTCAGTGAAGGCCTTTGCAGATTCCTCCATCTCCTCGTCCGAGTCCCGAGCATCGTCAAAGTCTTGCACCATGTCTTCCATCCCGGTACCATGCTCGTCGGTGCGACGACGAACCACCTCAGGTCTGGCACGTTGGGCAGACTCACCATGAAATGTCCAGACCGTGTAACCAGGCGTAAAACCAAACTTCTGCAGGTGTTTACTCATTTCAAGCTCGTCCCTCTTATTAAAGTTGTCGCACCGGACACAGGGGCACCAGCTTAATCTCTGGCCATTAGCAAATGCGGCTCTAACAAACTCTTTGGTTTTTGTTAACCATTCGTCGGTCCAAACTTTCTGACTAGTGTAACCGGTGTACATCCACGCACGATCACTCATATTGACTTCCTACTGGACAGACAATAAATATATACATAATTAAGCAAACCATATCCATCAGTTAATGGAGTTTGTCAGTTCTATTACGTCCATGCAACCTACATGCTAATAGGTAAAGATAGGTCCTAATCCCACCCCAGTATGTGTAGATTGAGTTCGTTTTCCCATGCTCTGCTCCGGATCCGACGCAAAATTTCGGCAGCACCTCCCCGCTGTTCTCCTGATACACGTCTCGGCAATAAGCAGTGAGGATGTGTACCCGGAGAACAACAGGGAGGCACTGACGAAATTCTGCATCGGATCCGGAGCAGAGCATATAGGAAAACGAACCCAATCTACACATACTCGGACTGTCCATGGATAACGTTGGACAATTCGAAAGAATCACGATTATAAATATGCAAATGCATGCATATTTATAGATGTAACCCTTTCGAACGGGAGACGCATAGTGGTTACGCATACTGATGACTGACACCTATAGCTAGCCAGTTTCATTGGCACGAATACCGGAACAGAGCAAATGTAGGGGGAGGAGGAGATGTCATTTGTCCTCACCAAGGAAAGCAGGGGCAGAGCTCGTCGAACGCACGGGGAGGTCGTCGAACACCGCACCCTCGCAGCGACGAAACAACTGCACATTTTAAATCCACCTGATTAACACAAATATATATGATGTTTTGCATAACAAAATTGAAAAATATACGACCTAACTCATAATTCACAAATATATGACCCCGTCGGCCTCTGGAAGGCCGAAAAGCACCTTTTCGATCAACAGGAGGCCGAAGAGGTGTCGGGGGTCGGGGTGTCGTGTCTGGGTGTCGTGGTGTCAAAAGGACAAAGATAAATTCTATCCGGCAAAAGTGGACCGTAAAGAAAAGCCTGCTACATGATCCTCAAAACATCTATAAGCATATCCTAAATCTATAAGCAACGAAATATCAGAAACAGTACAAAGTATAATTCATGGCTCAAATTGTTTCCACATGACCAAAAGAAAACTGGCAGTGGATCCACCAATGACAATCACTGTGCCTACTGATAGGCTTCAATTATTTGTGTGGCAGCTAGCTAGCTAAGCCAGGAGAAATGGTACTGAAGTATAATCTCAAGCACATACTTGCATGCATTCATCAAGACTGACATCACCTACTTGAGTTTGAAAACTGTGCTAAGATAGAAGGAACAACCTATAGTTTACCTTCGATCGCTTCCCTTGGGGTCTTGAAACCAAGGCCAACACTCTCGGTCTGCAGAACAGATCAGGTTTAAACCATCAGAACAATTACAACCACAAAATATAATCTTATCATACAATGGAATAGAACAAACTAGAAAATCAATCTAGACTTCAGTCAGCACTTGCCAAACTCCAAATGAACCATACAATAGTCTTACAACTACATTTTCTAGCATTTGAAGCACTGTTTGGGATATCGCTTATCGTTATCGTCTCGGTCGGCTGGAGTACAGCAGTGCATATAATAGTCTTGCTGCTTTGCAAGCAAATACAGAAGAAGGTCCAAAATAGTTCAAAGTTCAAACAAGTTTAACAAGGTCATCAGAAAACATAAATAACATAGTTTCTTGCTACTTTGCTTTTGCTAGCAGTAGCACACAGCCAGACGCCAATCAGAAAACATAAATAACATCACAAGGGCAGTAACATTTATTACTTTATTAGCAGCACTACACAGCAAGCTCTACAAATCTACAATACCAAATTATCAAAGAATTGCAGCATCTATTCATCTATAGCGACATAAATCAAAGGGCAGCAACAGCATGTATTAGACTTAAATCAAAGGGCAGGAGCAGCAGCATCTAGCCCCGGGCGTTTGGTCTTTTCGGTTTGTTCGGTTAGGTCTTTTCGGTCTTCCAAGAATTCGGTCTTCTAGAATTGAAGACCGAAATAATTTCGGTCTTTTCGGTTCATCACTATTCGGTCTTCGGTCTTTACTATTCGGTCTTCGGTCCCGACCAAACAGACCAAATTAATTTGCTACAACTCAGTAAAATAGCATGGTACAATCTGTCATTACATTACAAACCTACACAAAGCTATTGACCATTCCAACAGCAGCACCTACAACAGGCTACAAGCAAGCCACTACATCTACTTGAATTTGAACATCACAAAATCTAAACAGAATAGAACATGAACAATATATAGATGCACTTAAATGAACAGCAATCTGGAGGTTGAGCACCGGAAGAGGACAGTAGGCAACGAGCCGGCGACCAACGTGGAAGAGGACGAGTGGTACGGTGGTGGTGACGAACTGCAGCAGCCAGCGGCTACACCGTCTGACGAAACTAAAAATAAAATAAAACAGCAGGACACTATTTTGCTCTGGATTTTCTCTGAAATTGAACAAGTAGTATGAATCTAACAGAGTACAAGAACTTCTAGTATGCAAGGGAACAAGTAACCCACTGATCTATGCAATTAAAGAGGAACTTCACTCAAATTCGCAGCACACTTACATAAATCTCAGTTGTACACAAGCAAGGGATTAAGAAATTCAGAGAGGCAATAGGTGGAGTTACAGGCAGTAGCAAAGGTTGGAGAAGATCAGCAGGGGGTCGTTGGAGAGGATCGGCAGCTCCGTGTCTTGAGGTTGGTGACGAGGAGGTGCAGCAGATTGGCGTCGTTGTTGGAGAGGAGCAGCGGCGGTCGCCGGTCAGGGGCGGCAGGGAGGTGGCGCGAGGGTTCAGACTCCCCCGCCTCCCTGTCTGGTGAAGCGCGCCGTCAGGAAGGGGCGGCCTCGCGGTGGTTGGGGCGGAGGCGGCGCGGGGTGTGGTGGGCTGGGGCGGCCACGCGGTGGTTGGGGCGGAGGCAGGGGGCGCGGTGGTCAGGGGCGGCGGCGGGCTGACGCGGGGCGCGGTGGGCTGGGG